>JARHVA010002882.1:15000-615000 GCA_037957365.1 Torreya grandis | reverse complement strand
TAAGGATTGTATTGTTCAAGAGGAGAATCCTATGATTGAGGCATTCCAAATTGACTTAGAGATTGAATAATCAGATTCAGAAGAGGAACTAAATTCTAAATAATGTCTAACCACAAAATGAATGAAAAATTCTCTATTTAAGATAGATTTTGGTGCATATTTTAAGTAAAGTAGGAAAATCAAACATATTCTTGTTGTCCAGCAAGTCTCTTGTGGAAAATAAGGTATGTTGTCTAAATTTTTTAGCCCTGATAAATGAGAGGTGAAAGTCCTTCCATATAATCCATAAAGATCATATCCTATAATTCCAAGGGCCTTAATTCCATTAAAAAAATATGTTTGTTCAAACATCTCTTATATTCTAAAAGTCTTGATGTTTTGATGATTCAAGAAACTAAACTAAGTTTTGAGGATGCTTCATATTTGATGAATTTTAGATGGAAAAGCTAGAATGGTTCCTTTGTGGAAGTGGCTAAGGCCTCTGGAAACCTTTTTATTATTTGGGTCCCTTATAAAGTTAAGGTTGATCTGGTTAAATCCAAAACTCATTGTAAATTTTATAAAACATCTTGCTTGAAGTCTAATTTGATCTTTTTCTTATGTAATGTCTATGGTCCTAATGAAACCCATGCTAAGAAGAAGTTGTGGGCTGATCTAACTAATATTTGTGATCAATTTGCTAATGATAAAATTTTATTTGGTAGGGATTTTAATGTCATTTTGCATCATTCTAAAAAAATGGTGGAAAGTATCCTGGGTCTTCAAGTAATTTTGAGTTTTCTCAATTTGTGGCTAAAAAGGAGATTATGGATTTACCACCCAAAGTTGGCTTTTTTACCTGGAGTAATAAAATATTTGATGATAAAAATATTATGGAATGCCTAGATATATTATTGGTCTCTAGTTCTTAGATGGCTCAAAATTGGTTGTCTAAATCATTTATCTTATCCTTTGCTAGCTCAGACCACCTATTTATTGCCTTATCCATAAGTATTAATCAATCTCCTCTACATTGTCCCTTCAAATGGGAAAAGATATGGCTAAGGGATCAATCCTTGATTGGATTCATGGATAAATGGTGGAATAATTTCCATATCAACTCACACTTTCATATGTTTTTTATAGCTAAGAAACTTTAGTTCATCAAAGGATAACTTAAATAGTGGAACATCAATAATTTTATGAATATTTTTCAAGAGAAAGTGAGAGTGGAAGCAAAACTTGAAAATCTAAGCCGATCTATTTTTCAAGAGGGTATGGATCAAGCTTCTTACATGAAAGAAAAATCTCTCCTTGTAGAATATGATAAATTACCTCAAAGGGAAGAAATATTCTAGAAGCAAAAATCTAGGACTAATTAGTTAAAATAAGGGGATAAGAACTTGTGTTTTTTCCACAATATTGTTAAGGTTAAAAAAATCACACATATCTCCCAGATTCAATCATCTAATGGATCCCTCTTGACCAAATAGCTTGATATCAGAAATGAGGTGGTCACTTTATTTTTATATCTTCTTAATAGTGCTAATTTCTTTGACTTGTAGGCCCAAAATCACAACCTAACTTTCATTGCTAGTTTGGTCACTCCAGGTCAAAATGATATGCTCATGGCTCCTTTTTTCTCTTCAAAAAGTTAGATATGCTTTTATTTTTATGAAAAATGATAAGGAACCTAGTCTAGATGGCTTACCAATGTATTATTTCTAGGCCTTCTGGGATATTGTGGGTATGGAAGTTTTTCAAATGGTGGATTAATCTAGAAATAAATCTAAAGTATTTGTGGATCTGAATTTCACCTTTATCTCCCTCTTTCCCAAGGGAGTTTCTCAATAATCCTTTTATGATTTTAGGCCTATCTCATTGTGTAATATGGTTTATAAGATTATTTTAAAGGTAATAGCCTTAATATTAAGAAAGTTTCAGATGTTCTTGTTTTTAGAGGAGTAGGATGGGTTTGTCCCTAGTAGGAAATCCAAGAAGGTGTCATTATAGCTCATAAAATGATTCATGCCCTAACAGTTTCACATTGTAAAGGTATGATTTTAAAACTTTATATCAATAAAGCATATGATAGGGTTAATTGGTTTTTCCTTTTAAAAGTCTTCAAGAAATTTGGTTTCCATAAATAGTGGTCCAATTGGATTTTTATCTATATTTCTAGTCTAAAATACTCCATCTTAGTTAATGGCAACCCAACTAGTTTTTTACAAGACTCTAGAGGCCTTCATTAGGGTGATCTTTTATATCCATTTCTTTTCATATTATTATCTAAAGATTTAGGTAGAGCTATGATAGCTACTAAAGATGTTTCCCTGCTATGTGGAATTCAGGTATCCATAGGTTTAGATAATCTAATGCACCAGTAGTTTGTAGATGATAAATATATTTTTGGTCAAGCATCGGTAAGGGAGGCACAAATTTTAAAAGATATTCTCTCTAGATATGAAGAGGCCTTCAGTCAAATGGTAAATATAAGAAAATAAAAAAAATTCTTCTTAAATTGCTCAGAGCAAGTTTAATAAGGGATCTCTCTCATATTTGGATTTAATATAGGAAAACTTCCCTATAAATACTTGGGGGTCCCTCTCTTCTCTAGTTATTCTCGCTTGGTTCATTTGGAGAGTTTAGTTCAATATTTCAAGAATCATCTTACCTCTTGGCAAGGTAAATGGTTAAATCTGGTGATTCATATTATGCTCATTAAATATTTTTTGAGTACTCTCCTAATATATTGCCTTTCTATCCTTTAACTTCCCAATCATATTGTGAAGAAGATCAATAAAATTATGAAGAACTTCTTGTGCCAAGATTTTCAAAAGCAAAGGAAAATCCCACTTTTGAAATGGTAAAGGGTATATAAAATAAAGGAAATGGGAGGAGTGAGGGTCAAGAATTTAAACCTCTAGAACCAAGATCTGGGAGTTAAGTTGGTCTAGAACATGGTGTTGAAACTGAAGGTGTTATGGGCCTAAGGTGCTGCATAATAAATATCTTTCTCTAAATGATCCTTAGAGTATCATTTCAATGTTGAATCATTCAAAAGGCTCTCATTTTTGGAATTTTCTCCTAAAATGCAAACCCATTATTGTTGACCATGTCTCATGGACTATTAATAATGACAAGATTGAAAGATTTTGGGAGGATTCTTGGAATGGCCACAAACCTCTCACCAAGAACCAACACTTAAGGGATGCCAAATGTATCCTCAATTTAGCTTAGGGCTCTTCGATAGAAAATTATTTCAAGCTATAGGTTAAATCGAGTCTAAATGTCTAGGGATGGAAATTTTTTGATCGGTGGATATCCCAGTAGAATAGGTGGCTCATCTCTCTAATTATCTAAAACTAAGAATTTTTTTCAAAATAATAAAGTAGACTCTTTACATTGGATTGGGGCTAAATCTAGAGCTTATAAAGTTAATATTGGGTACTAAATGGTGGATTCAACTGATGACTTGATTTCAAGGGCATGCTTTCTATGTTGGGACAAAAATAGACTTAAAAAATATGGGGCCTTTCCTTGGATCACAATTTAGGATCATATTTTAACCCATGATAGACTTGAAAAGATTGGTTTATTTGGTTCGTCATGGTGATATCCTTGCAAAAAAAAACTAATAAATATTGAATCATCTACTCTTTGATTTCCCTTTCATGAATTCATATTAGAATTGGCTTTGTGATAGATTAGAATGGTACTAGGATTGGCCTCTAAAGGTTATTATTACCTTTTCCTCTTAGCCTTTTGGTGATTACAATAACTCTCTTTTTGGTTTATGGTGGGTCATCCCTACCATTTTGATCTATTTAATTTATAAGGAAAGAAATAAGCATATCTTTGATGGTTAAGAGAAGTCCCTCAATAAGGTTCTTAAATAAATTGAAGTTTTAATCTTCGAAGTCATCTCCACTCAGGTCAAGAGATAGAATAGTCATCTTTCAAGCTAGGATATGAAGATGGATGCATGATGGAACCTGATCTCTATACCCCCCATTAATGGATCAATAGTAGCTAGTAATAAGGGTATGATTGAAAATAATGTCTATAATCCTTCCCCTATAGGTCAGTTTAAACTCAATTTTGATGGAGCTTCGTAGGAAACCAAGGAGCTTTGGGAGTGGGTTGTATCATCCAGGATTGTAGTGGATCTCTCATTTGGTCTATGTCAAGGAATATTTAGGATGGGATAAATAATGAATTGGAAGCACAAGTGCTTGTGAATGGGATCGATCTTGAAATCTAGTGTAATATTTCAAACTTGATCATGGAAAGTGACTTGAAAGTTATTTTATTTTCTTTGAAAAATAAATCAACCACCTCTTGGTACTCAGAGAACATCTTAGTGAACACGTGGATGAAGCTAGAAGATTTTATTATTTTTATTTTAATCACTACTTCTAGGAATCCAATATGGTTATTGAATTTTTGGAGAATTGTGGCATAGATCAAGCAAAATCTTACAAGGTGGATAATGTGTGAGTAGCATGGGAAGTATTTCCATCCATATATTCAATCAAATTTGGCTAACCACTTTTCTCTATTTTATCCTTTTGTATTGCTTTGTTAACAAAGCAATTTAGAATTTTCATAGCTATTTTAGTAAGGATCTTTTTTGGTGGAATTATCATTGGTGAAATCTAGTTTGGTAGCTTTACCCATCATTACCTCATTATTTCTTGGCCAAACTCAGTCATGATGTGGTGTACACTTGGAAAGGATAGAATTTATGATGAAGGGATGGTATTTTTGGAAGGGATAGAGGTTGACCATGTCATTAGGGAGTCAAAAGACTTACCTCATGTGGCATCATGTTTTGGCACCCCTGATTCTTTTTTAGTATTTTGAGGATAATGTTTTTTCATTATTTTTCCCTCTACTAGTGTTAGTGGAGGTCAAGGTTTTTGTATTTTCCTATGGAAAGCATAACATAAATTTCCTTGGTGACACCTTGCATATATGGTGGTATTGCGAGTTCAAGAGATGACATTTGATGGATAAATTTTATGCACATAACTTAAGAATATTTTCTAGTTGCTATGGAGGAGTTTTTTAGTGTTATCATGGATGTCCTTAGGAAGGAGTTTCTATCATAGGGAGCTCATTTTAGGGTCAATTCAGATATTACAATGGTATTTGCTTCAAACTTGATGTTTTTGATCTTAGAATTAGACATAGTCATGTGGGTGGTATCTTTCTATGTGAATCTATAATTTGCATTGGGTTAGCTAAGAAAATGTTATTTCATGACTTATCTCCACTCCCTAATTTTTTCTTTTTAGGAAAGGATGGACTAGGTTTAGTTTCGACTGTGGTGTTCAGAGAGAATAAGATGTGGATTATGGTCTTTTTTGGGTTTGAGGAATAATTAAAGAAAATGTCAACTTGGATGATCTAAAGGAAGGGAAGTTTCTCTCTTTACCTCTTATGGTTTAGCTACAAACCCAAATCCTAGAAATAACATAGTTGCATGCATGTTAGCATGAAAAAAGTTGAGTTGAGGTAGTGAAGAAACTAATTAAATGAATGTCTAGGGGGCAAGTTGTTACACCCCAATGGTATAATAAATCTTTTTTTGAGGAAGCTAAGGCGGACACACTTGCAATAATCAAAACCTTATTGGTGTCTATTTCAAAAGGAAAAGATCCAAGGAAATGAGTGAAATGTGAAGTTATTGGTGAAATAGAGGATAATGTATATAGAGGATGTGAGATAATCTTCCTGATGATACAAATGATGATATTTGTGTTTATTTCAATTTTTGAATTTGGACTATGCTCACTTATCTAGTCGTGTTAGTCTGTTATGTGGTGGGGTTTCTTTTTGGTCTCTATTGGTTATTTTTGGTGTTTTGTAAGCCCTTGCTTTTTTGAGGTCTTTTTCTTGGCTGGTCATTAATGGATTTTTGTTGGTTTTTACATATTTGGGTATATTCCTTCAAGTTGGTTATTATATAACGCTTTTATTTTAGGTTGGGTGCCCTAATATAAACCCTATACTTATCTAAAAAATAATGAATAATGTCTAGAATTTATTAATTGATATTATTTCAATATCTAATCTAATTTGTTACCTATTATCACAAAAATTCAAATGGCACATGTGAATCCCTATTTTACTCCTCCCCCTATCCAAAAATGTTACACTATTTACCATCAACCCCTATTATTCACCCATGACATATATTAGATTTTATGGTCTATGTTGTCAAAAATAAAATATGTAGGGTGCCCTCCCATCTATGAAAAAATGGAGCTAGTCAACCTATTCCTACTCACCTCCTCAATCTCCCACCAATAAAACCAATCAAACAAAGGGTTATGAAATCATTTATAAAATAAAACTCATGATAATATTTATATTTTTGATCTTCTAAATAAATAAACTATTTACAAAGACATATTATGAAGCATTAATTGACACAAATATCCCAAGTGATACACAACCAATGTCATTTTATTCATTTATATATATATATAAGGTCATTACATTTTTTAAATAATTAATACCAACACATTGCATATTAGCAAATCTTAGATTATTTTTTCAATTTCAAGTATAACTAAAAGTCTTAAAATGTATGTTGTTAGATAATAGTTATAGATTTAACATATATACTATTAATTTATTTCAAAAAATATACTCAAATAGAAGTGGGAGACCATGTGCAGTATTACACTTTTTGGAAAAATGGGGCATGAAATTGATGAACTAAAACATTGTTAGGATATTCCTTTATAATAACATAAAAACACTCAAATATAATAAAACTCGAGTGGGAAACATTGAATAATAAAAATAAATAATTAAATTCATTAATTTAAGAAATTTATAATGATTATGGAGATCTATGCTAGCCATATATATATATATATATATAATTCGGATGAGTCACACCCATTCATTCCAATAATGTTAGACTAAATAAATAATAATTATTAGTAAATGATATATAAAGGTTATTATATCCATTCTATAACCTTATTACTCATAATTTTAGGGGTTTCACATGACCTTTTCCTTCAAAACATAATTTCCCTCAACTGTTAGAAACTCAGGATGTTATTGCATGAATTTTTTGTCATCCCATGTTGAATCTTTAGTAGGCAGTTTCTTCCATTTGATGATAAATTAAAAAATGGTGTTTTTGAGTAATTTAGTCACTCTTTTATCCATAATATTATTGGGTACCATAATAAACTTGCCCTCTTCATATAACCCAATAAACTCAAACTAGACCATCAGCTTTGATCCAATTACTTTATTCAAGTATGAAACATGAAAAATAGGATGAATTTTAGAACAAGGTGGAAGTTTTATCTTATAAGTGATATTTATGATTATATGTATAATTTTATATGATCCATATAATTTTGGCGAGAACTTGATGTTCATATATTTTTTAAGTTACCATTGCTTATAGTGTTGAAAATGAAGGAACATCGAATATCCTTCCTTAAAATACCTCTCATTATGGTGTTGATCAACTTATTTTTTCATCCTATTTTGAGTCACAACTAAATTATCCTTAAGTATTTGAAGAACTTATTTATAGTGTTTAATATGGTCCTCAATTGAATGAGATTTGTTATGACCATGAAAAATAAGTTGTACTTGAAGGTAGGGGTAGTCATAGAGAGCCTCAAATGGTGTCATCTTTGTCACTATGTGAAATGATGTGTTATACCACCATTATGCCTATGAAATATACTTTGAACATTGTTCTTGTGTTTCTAAGGAAAAGTAATGTAGGTATATTTTGAGATATTTATTCATAATTTCATTTTGGCCATTTAATTATGGATGATAAGATGAACTATGGACAAGTTTTGTTCCCCATGTAGAAAATAATTCAACCCAAAATATTATAGTGAAGATAGGCATGTGATCACTCATAATTATTATGGGAATTTCATGGAGTTTTTGTACCATTTTCATGTATACTTAAAAAATTGTATTATGTTGAAATGGATGAGAAATCCCATATAAGTGTGTCTTCTTAGTGAGTCGATACATAAATGCTAATTTCACATCCAAGTTATTCAATTTAGCTAAGTCTATAATGAAATCCATTTACATTTGTTTCAAGTATTATACTAGAATGGCTAATGGTTGTAATAGACCTACGGTCTTGATTATTTATCATTTATTATTTTGACATATCAAACATTCTACCACAAATTTTTGTATATCCCCCTTAAGGCCTTCCTAAATAAATACTTATTTTTATAGTGATAGGTTTTTAATAATCCATAATTTCCTTTGATGGGTGAGTTGTGCATTTGAGATAAGATAGTAGCTTTCAACTCTAAATTTTAGGAAAAACTAGTATGTTTTTATACTATAAGGACTCTCATTTCCAGACATACTTCTATAAAGAATATGGGTTCTCTTATAGTTATTGTATGATTTTATTGGTTGGAGTGTCTTTTTATCACTCTACCCACATTTATTCTACCCATTTAAGTTGTAATAAAAAAATAAAATATAGTTTGGATTCCTCTACTTTATTTCAACAAAGTGCATTAGACGTAAGATTATCCTTTCCTTTCTTGTAAATAATTTAAAGTTCATATCCTAGCATCTCTGTGACCCATTTACATTGTTCCTTTGAAGATAGTTTTTTCCCCAAAAAATACTATAGACTCTCATGATCCATCTTAACTTTGAAATTCCTTCCTATGAGATACCCATGTGATTGTTTTATTGCGTAAATTCTTTCAAACATTTATTTCTCGTATATGGGCCTTACCAAGTTCATTTTAAACCAAAAATTTAGGAAAATAATATTTTGGGTCAATTTTTATTTTATTTTACTCTTAAATTACTTCAGGATATATTTAGTATCATATTGAGTGCACAAAAAAATATTGAATTTTGTTTATTTTATTAAGGAATTTAAGAAATAATTCATACTTTTCCTTCAAAAATGCATAGTAATAAACCTATAAAATAAAAAATTAAAATATGAAAGGTAATGGAACCTTGATTAATCTTAGTTTTCATTAAAATTATTTTTTAGGAAAATATGTAAATTTTAAATTTCATAATTAATTTATAAGTTTAATATCCCTTCTTGGTTTTAAATACATACAAGTAAAATGAGAAAATTTAAAAAATTACAATTTTATTTTTGTACCACTATAAAAAAGCATAAAATAATAATGTTCCTACACATTTTCAATTAAATTTAAAATAATTTAAAATGTCCTTTTCATTACATTTATTCCTCTTTCCCCCTATCATCTAAGACTACTAATGGAAACAATGATGAATGAAAGATCATAATAATTACATTTTTTTTTTTAATATTTAAAATTTATTATAATATAATATTAAATACAAATATATTTAAACCAACCAATAATAATTTTCATGACATTTACATTTGTAAAGCTAGGAAAGAAAAATAGTACACAATCAAGCTCCCAAGTGTACTCTTGAGGATAAGCCAAGGAGGATATCACCTCCAATCCTTTACCCATATCAAATGGATCCCCTAGGAACCCCTAATCCTATGAATTCAATATAAAATCATAATCACACCAATTGTCTAAATGGACCTTCAATGTCTTAGAACCACCTCTAGATAATTTGTATCAACTTGAAAACATGGGTCTAAATTCCTATTCAAGTTTTGGTTAAGGGAACCACTTAAGTGGTTTACACATTTAAATTTGTGATTTTATTTAATTTTAAGGTTAATTTTAATGTTTTTTAAAAAGGTATTTACTAGTGCCAAGGGGTTGTACATACTGCTAGGAGGGTGATACAGGGTCAAAACTCAAGACTAGGCTAAATGATAACACTAGGATTGGATTTTAATTTAAGGTAATAATTAATCCACTACATAACTAAAATAAATGGTGAAAGTATTCTTGGTGTATTCATTAATACATTTCTTGGCCTTCCCTATCACTTAAACATAATTTCAAATAAAAAATAACACTATCTTAGGTAGGCAAGTAATACTAAATGTAACATCTCTAATATTATCTAACTATACAAAATGCATATGCAAAAAAACTAAATAAAAACATCTCAATAATATATGTGAGGTAATATACACATTTCAATCATCCAAGTATCCATATAATGATGCACCTACTAAAGAAGCATTGAATCTATTAGTTTGACAATATATTATGCATATTAATAAATAATTGAATCATTTATCAGTAGCATCTTAATTATACTCATGCAATAAAAACTAACAACAATGAGTATATAAACCATTATCTAATTACTAATGTAGTAAGTAACATGTCATGTATTAAATATCACATAATCATGTCATAATAAGACAATTAAAATAGAAAAAAACCAATAAAACTTGCGCTATGAGAAATCAGGTCTCACACCATACTTTATAATCTAGGGCATGTAATCATGAGAAAATTATTTATAACAAGAAAAAAATACCACATCTATATATTTTTTGTAAATAAATAACAAGAAAATTTTAAAACCTAAATAAAATTGGATAAATAAAGAAAAAGTTTATATATATAAACTATGGGAAATTAAAATACATAAGGGTGACTCCTCATATATTTCCCCATACACTTTCATTAAATAAAAAATTTATAATATGAAGTTTAACATTTATGACCTCAAAAGGAGGGGGAAATTGATAATTAAAGGTGTGAGATATGAAGATAGATATTCACCAACTATCCCACATGCATAAAATAAGACTATTCATAAATATATAGTATATGTGGTCTAATTTAGTTGAATAAGAGGTAGAGGAAACATAAGGTACTAAATCAAATAAAATTCTCAAAGTGTTGATAATGTGAAACTAGTTATTGATAGATAAGTATCCAGATAATATTTCAAATTAATAGGGTATGAAGGATCCAAGGATTATAATGTGATAATGATTTTGGATGATTAATAACTATAATATAAAATAATATTAGAGAAAAGGGCTTTATCTAAAAACTTGAAATTTATGAAAACCTTATAATTCTAGGAAACATGGTGGGTTGTAGATAAGACTATTTATGTGACTTATCTATTACTAAATTATTATCCCATTGAGATAGTGTGAAAGAATAAAGTGGAGAAAATTTAGAATGTGGAGAATAGGTGGAAGGGAAAAAGATTTTTGAATTACACTTTTGGCTTGAAAACAAAGAAAATTCATCAGAGGACATAATTTTCTCACAAGATGGTGAAGACAGAGCCAAGAGTGATATAGAAGTAACTAGAGCTATAAATATAATGGAATATAAAAAATTAAGGAACCCACCTTAAGGTGAAACAATTCCCAATTAGTCCATTACAAATTCCCTTTTTCCTTGGGTAGATCATGTTTTAGGTGCAAGGTTATGGGGGCCAAGACTCATTAAACTTCCAACTGGATCCCTTAGTGGAAAATAATGCGGTATGTGTTAATGTCCCTAACTTTATTGTAGAAAATGATGATGAAAATCAATATAAATTTATCTTGGCCAAACTTAATGGTTTTAGATTAAACATTAACTCTTATAAAATGGGAGAACCAATGATGGAAACCAAAGGGTCAACTAGAAACGGTTGCTCTAGCCAAGAACTTATTCTTGACCAACTTCACTAACCAAGAAAGCTATTTTAGGGTCCTATATGATATATCATGATTCATGGGTAAATTAAACCTTGACATCATTATATGGAAAGAAAGAAAATAGCTAAGTATTTCAACCTTATAATATATTTTCATGTGGGTGCAACTTCCTTATCTACTCATGGAATATTGGGAGATAGAGGAGATCATAGGAGTAACAAAAGTTGTATGAAAACACATATCCATTGATCTAATCACAAAATATAGAATAAGGATGGTATTATCAAGGTTTAGAATTTTCATCTTGGTGGAAAAACCTCTCTTAAACTCTATTTAGATAAAATCCAAATATGAGGAGTGGACTCAACTTATTGATTATGAAAATGTTGCAACTATTTGTAAAATGTGAAACATATTTAATCCTTCAATAACATACTACCCCAAAATTAATCAACTAACTCATGATATGGAACCATATTTGGCCAATAAATCCTCCCCTACTCCTTTGGTGGTAGTATTCTTGTTGAATAATATTGAGGGTCCCTAGTTAGGGACTCCCTAAGTACCCTCTAATTTATGTGCATTAGGTAACTTACCTCCCTAACCTACTCTATCAGCTCCAAATTCTAACCATATTAAGGATGAGACCCATATATCCCCCAAGGAACAAACACTAAAGAATAAATGGGTTGATACAATCCCAAGTGAGCCATGCACAACTTCACTTATCTTGAAAACTATAATGTAAAGAAAGGCTAAATATAGTGATGTAGCATAAAAGAGTCAAATCTACTAGAGTCCCCCCATAAGGTTTCTATAACCACCAAGCATTAAAGACTTTATGGGTATGAGAAACGTTAATATTTATATCATGACCTAGACTAGTCCCAAAAGAGGTGAAGAGAAAGAGCTCTAAAGTTTTGAGGGATATGTTATTTTAAGTCCTCCCCTAAGGGTTAACCTAGGTGAGGGATATGATATTCTAGCCTTACCTAAGGTGTGCCATGAATCTCCATTTCCAAAGGACTAGTTAGTTGTTAAAGATAAATAAAAATGACAGTGATACTCCTTAAAACCCTCAAATCAAGACCAAAAGATATATGGGGGAATATGGATGCTAAACAAAATAATACAATTAGAAAATAAGATAGATGTGGATGAAGCATAAAAATCCCTAAAAATATCACCAATTAGTCAGTTAGGAAGAAGGAAATATCAAATTAGATATATAAGGGTAATAAAAAATCCTTAAGAACCATTTCAATAGATTAAATAAATAAAGTTTATCTACTAGGATGTGAGGGATACCAACAATCCCAACAAATAGAGATCAGTTATGGACTTGAAAAAAAAGAATGGCCCTCTTTTATTGTTTATTCAAGAAACTAAAATTTGTGAAGACTCTTTCAATCATAACAATTATAAGATATGGAAAAAATCTAGTCTCATTAGTTTGAGCTCTAATGGGGCGTCAATTGGTTTGGATATTTTATGTAACTCTCAAGGCCTAGAAGGTGAGGCCCTGATCTATAGAAACAGCCATGTTGCTATGCTATTTAGGGATAAAATGAACAATGAGGAATGGATCCTATCTAATATTCATGCCCCATATTCTAGACTTGGTAAGAAGAAACTCTGAGAGGAGCTATCAACTTTGAAAAGACTTAGTGGAAGTTGAAAATGGTTGGTTGTTGGAGACTTTAATTCACATATAACCCATTGGAAAATAAGGGTGGAAGTAAAATAATGGTTGACTTAAATGACTTCATTATGGAAGTGGGCCTTATTGATGTGGATACAAAGGTAACCCTTTCACATTATCAAATATAAGAGTTGGGGAGGACTTAATTCAAGTAAGACTTGACAAGTTTATGGTCTCTCTCAATTGGGACATCCACTACATAGGTTAATTAACTTCTTTGGCAAATAGAGGGTTAGTTAAAAAATCCAATTATCTTTGATGTGGAAATTTTTTCCAAACCCAAATTTTTTTAAAAAAATTTTGAGATAGTATGGACACACCATCTTGACCTTCATGAGTCCATAAAGGAATGGAGGGAGGAACCATTCTCAAGATCCAACATGTTTATTATGATAAAGAAACTCAACAACATTAATATTAAACTTAAGGTATGGAACAAAGAGTTATTTTTAAATATTTAAAAATAAATAAATCCTTATATGAGTATGTATGGAAGATGGAGGATCAAATTTATGCCTATGTATCTAATGATCACTTAGCCAATTTGGAAAAATAATGCCTTAGTAATTATCAAAATATCAAAATGAAAAAGGAAGCTTTTTGGAAAAAAATTGAGATGCCTTTAGTTAAAGTAAGGTGATAGGAGAACCAATGTTTTTCATCAATATACTTCTACAAATAGGAAAACAAATAGAATATCTGAACTAATTTTGGAAGATGGTACAAAATGCAAAGTTGAAGATGATCTAAACAAGTAGATCATCATTTACTTTAAAAACTTGCTAAAGGGTAATTATGCATAAGATTAAAAAATAGAAGAGTAACTGTTGACAAATCTCCCCATGATCGTATATTAGTTAGATAAATCTAAAATCCCCAATTCCCCTTCCTTGAAAGAGGTTAAAGTGGTAACTTTCTATATGGAAGGGAAAAGGCTCCTGGGCTAGATGGCTTTCTCCATTCTTATTCCAAATTTTTTTGGATATCATCCATGTTGAAATAGAGGATGATGTGTTTGAATTTTTATTAATCGTAATCTATTTTAAATGAATTTAACAACACATTACTTGACCTCAAACCCAAGAAACCTGAATCAAATCAACTGATTAACTTTAGGACAAATAGCTTATGGTCCACTACTTACAATATTTGCAATAAAAACCCTTATCAAATGGATCCAACCCCTCATGGAGAAGATCATTACTAAAGAATAAGGAGGCTTTTTTTATCAAGAGGTAAATCCCTGATGGGATCATTATTATCCATGAAGCTTTATACTTAGTCTCAAATTATACTAAACAAGGTATGTTACTAAACATGGATATGAATAATGCTTATGATAAGGTTTCATGGAGATTTTTATATAAGGATTTTGAAATATTTGGTTTTGATACTACTTTAAGATGATTTATCCATAGATAAATACTCCAATGTTGTCCATTTTAGTCAATAGATCCGCAAATGATTCTTTTCAGGTAGAAGAGGTAAAGATAAGGGGATCCTCTATGCCCCTATCTTTTTATCATGTTAGTTGAGACCATTGGTAGAAGTCTATAGACTGTTACAACACAAAGCATCATCAATGATGTTAAAGTTTCATAAAACACTATCCATGTGACCCATGAATAGTTTACTGATGATGCACTCTTATTATGAGAATATGCCATTACTGAATCCAAGGCCATAAAAAACATTCTCATGGAATATGGGTTTGTTTCAAGCTAGTTCATAAACTATGATAAAACCTCTACGTTCTACCTAAATTCCTTGTTGGGATCTAGAGGAAATTATCAACAATCTTGGTATACCAAATCAATAATATTCCTTACACCTACTTAGGTATACCATTTTATAATGGTGGGATGTAGTCTAATCTCAAACCCTCTAGTGGATAAAATCCAAAATAAGTTGATAAGGTGGAAGGGTCACTTGTTGACCTATGCTAGGAAAATTCAACTACTCAAAATATCGATCCAAAGCATCCTAATGTTTTTTATGTCCCTTTTTAACATCCCCAATAAGTTTTTGGAAAAAATAGAAAATGTTCAATATAGTTTCCTCTGAAAAGGATCAAAGATAGATTTAGATTCCCTCTTGTTCACTAGGATAAAACTTGCCTTTCCAAGGCCAATGGGGTCTTGGGCTCAAGCAGGTAAAGATAATTAACCAATACATCATCAAAAAACTTGGATAGAAATTCAATAAGTAGTACAACTATTGGACATATATCATTAATAAAAAGTATCTTGAAGGAATAGATGAAGACATTTTTCTCTATGAGGAAGGACCAAATGATGCCTCAAATATCTTAAAAGCCATTTAGAGTTTTAAGAGTCTTTTGTGGAAAGGTAGTAGATGGTAGGTTGGAAATAGTGAGAAAGTTGAGTTATTATGAACCTTGGATATTTCATTTCCCCATATCCTTGAAGGATCCACATAGTGATATTATCATAACCTTAAAATCCTTTATGGGTATAAATGTCAAAGATTATTGGTCAAGGGTTGAAGGCGTAAAAATTTGGAAAAATCTACACTTAGAGTCAACAAATGAGAAAGTCCTCTAGGAGTTTCAAATTCTTAGCACCAAATTAAAAAAAACATATTTCAATATTCCGCATTGAAGACTCCCTTTATTAGTCAATAGATGAAAATGGATACTACTATGTCAAATTACGCTATATTGTGGATTTAGATTTGGAGGATGATTGGGATTATTGGAGAGAGATATGGATTAAACATCTCACCCCCAAGGTCAACATATTTTTCTATATTACTATTCAAGACAAAATTATGACTATTGACAACCTGATTAAGCATTACATGCTAATCCCAAATAGGTGTTTCCTTTGTAAATCATGTGAAGAATCGATTTGCCACCTCCTAGTTTCCCCTGTTAGCTCCAAAATATTGGATCTTCTTCTTAAAAATTTCAATGTCACATGGGTCAAATCCAATTGCATATTATATCTCATCATTCAATGGAATCCAACATGGAAACTATCATAATTACCGTTCTTATGGCAGTTGGCTCTCCCACATTTATTTTAGTAAACCTAAAAAAACTAGGAATGAATGCATTTTTAGAAAAAAAGGTGGAACCTCAAGTATTCCTTCCATATTTTGTGTGTTTTAATAATATATAATTGGTAGGATTTATCCCCCAAAAATCCATTGTTTCAAAATAATACATCTCTATTTGTCTTAAATAAAACATCAATCTTGAGGTTATTAAATTAGGGATAAAATTTGATAGGATTCAAACCAAATGGTCTAAACCACCGAGAGGTTAGATGAAGCCAAATTTTGATGGGGAAACTAAGGATAACCCTATAAATTCAATGTTTGGTGGGGTCATTAGGGACTCTAATGGTATTTTTGTGTCTACCTATGTGGGACCAATGGGGTTTCAGACCAACCTTATAGTGGAGACTAAATCAACTCTTTGGGGAATTTAGTTAGTTTTGTACTTGATGATCAATAAGTTTATTATTTAAGGATACTCCTTAAATATCTTGAATTACATATATATATATATATATATATATATATATATATATTGGCATGATGTAATTAATCAAAACCTATTAAATCATATATTTTATATTGTGTTTATGATCTCAATACTCCTAGTATACATTTTTTTAAATTTGCATGCTCTCTCTCTCTCTCTCTCTCTATATATATATATATATATATAGAGAGAGAGAGAGAGAGCATGCAAATTTAAAAAAATGTATACTAGGAGTATTGAGATCATAAACACAATATAAAATATATGATTTAATAGGTTTTGATTAATTACATCATGCCAATAAGAATTATAAGATAATTAAATGTGAATTATAAGATATTACATACCCACCTCCATAAATTTTGGAAATGGAAAATAGATTTATAGGGAGACATACAAATTCTGCAAAAATATTCAGGGTTATAGTGCCCCCATGTCTATCCATTGTTTCCTTGTCAATCTCATATTTCTCATTGCATACAATAAAATTTATGAATATTTGGTGTCTTTTGTGTCATTCCCCTATTGGATTTTTGGAGCAGTGTCTTCTATTCTATAACATCACATCATCCTTCTTATGTGGCCATCATTGGCTCTAGACTGATTGTGATCACTAAACTTTATGGAGCATGTTATTATCAAGTTAATTGGATAGTTCCAATCAGGAATAACTTGGGCTCATAGGATATGTCAAGGACTCCATATTTATTTGAGTTGGACTTATTGATTTATTTTTGGACTTATAATTGGCATTGGTACTCTTAATGAATTATTAAAGGTAATTTTGTGTTTATATTATCTATGCATTAGAGATGGTTTCCTTATTTATAGGAGTTTCTTTTCATCCATATTAATGATTTTAAAATTGTTTTGGTTGATTATGTTGTAATTACATTAGTATGTGACTTTCAATATATAAAAATATAGTTAATATGATGTTCAACTCAATAAGAATTAAGACCCAAGGTAAGATCATGTTAATTATTACATTATTTAACTTGTGTTCATGGTTTGAGACTTCATTATGCTAAGTAATCACGTTGTATAATTTTTTTGGGAGGATATCATTGAAATTAGGAAAATTGTGCCTCTTGATCTCATCTTACTCCTTTCTTACATATGCCCATTTTTTTATAAAGTAGTAAAATATTATATTATGTGGTCCTATTGTATATAGAGAATAAAGGACTTAGTCATGATTAGAAAATTAAATCATTGGGTTTTGATTTAAACCATCAATATTATTTCTTGGGTCATAGGCCATGATTTTAAAATCAAATGGTCTTTGGTTATCATTAATAATAAATGTAATATGAATAAAATATTTAATAATAATAAAAATCATATTAGCTTTGGGAAATAAAGTCATTATGATTTTAACATTTTTGATTCATGTAATAGGATTTGGAAGTTAAATTTTACATTTTATGGTCATGGCATAGAGGTATAGAGGGTAGATGCATGGCAAAAGCCATAGAGGAGAGAGTGTGATCTTGGAAATTTTCTAGGGATGGAAGGAGGAATCTAGGAGAAGTCATAACCCAATACTTTTTAAGGCACATACCTATCCTAGTTTGTTAATCATATATATATATATATATATATATATATATATATATATATATATATATATATATATATATATATATATATATATATATATATATATATATATATATATATATATATATATATATATATAAATATATATATATTAAGCATGTCTCTTATTATCCTAATCCTCATTTTCCCTAGTGTATGTGAAAGAAATGGATTTTGGTTATTATTGTTTTATAAGGGTTTTAAAAACCCTTTAAGGATATTATATGTGTATGTGTTTGCATCACACCTTATAAGATTGATCTAATTTATTTTATGAATCAAAAATCTATTTTTGTCTAGTAATTTATTAATCAATTTAGCTTATACGAGATAGTTAGCCCTTTTGTATTTGTGAGATCTATTAGTTGTATACACGAGTCTATGATATCCCTATTTTTCCTAAATTAACATGATATCTACATCTTGTACATAATTAAATATATCACAAAGATTTGGTTATGGTTTGGCTTTCATATCATACAATTGTAACTTAATTTTATAAATAGTTGTAATTTCCATGCTACTTGTTTAACAAAATGTTTTAATAACATGGCTATAAATTATGTCTAAAAATCTCCAGACACTGTATGATAATTAATTAAAAAAATGCATCAATAACATGGCTGGAAATTGTTTATCTAAACACGTCAAGACATTTGATGCTAATTATTTGAAAAAATGCCTCAATAACATGGCTGAAAATTGTTTGTCTAAACACCTCAAGACAATAGATGCTAATTGTTTGACAAAATGCCTCAATAAATGGTTATAAATATTTTTCTAAACACCTCAAGACATTATATGTTAATTTTTTTATAAAAAACCTCAACAACATGGTTGGAAATTATTTTTATAACACCTCAAGACATTAGATGTTAATTGGATAAAATGCCTCAATAACATGGCTGTAAATGTTTTGTCTAGACACCTAAAGACATTGGTTGCTAATTGTTTGAAAAAATTGCTTAATAACATATAGCTAAAAATTGTGAAATGAAGTTGATTTCAACATAATTGTTGTACATCTTGTAATATTTTATTGATTGTTACGTAGAGACATGGCTATTCATCCCTAATGATGTATATAATGATTTATAATATGTGGTTTGTGCCTTTATTAATTATCAAATTTTTATTTATTTGTTATTGGAATGATTCAATTTTATTTAGAAATGAGATGTAATCATAATCAGCCTAATAAAAATATTTTGATATAGTGTGTTGTATTAATTGGAATAGTTGAGTTGAAATGGGTCAAACCATATTTAGACATGTCTTTAAAGTTTATACTTGTGTTGATTGCTAATGGATTTTATTGTTTATAATGAGTTCATGTTTTGGCACTATGGGATTAATTTCAAAACTCTATAAGAGTGAATTTTTCACTTGATTGTTGCATAGTGTGAATTGCTTAATTATGTGCTACATTTAAACTTGGTAGAATGGATTAAATTATTTTGGAGTCTATTTTTGGCTTTCATGATTTATTGATAGAATTGAGTTATTGATTTAATTATACTGCAGATTGTGTTCAAAATATTAAAAATAATCTAATTGGTGATTTAATTAGTTTTTGGAGGAGACATATTAATTGAAAGGCATTACCAATAATATGTTTCAGCTATAAAATAATGAGTAGACATTATTTCATGTATACTTAAAAAAATGTATTGGTTTAATTTTAACATGTGATTGGTTGTAGCAACTAGAGAAGTTATACCTTCATGCATGTTGGAATAATAATAATAATAATAATAATAATAATAATAATAATAATAATAATAATAATCCAATGTTATTATAAGATCCTATGATCATTATAATACTATTATTTATTATGCATTGTGTTTTATGAATAAGTGGAGTGATTTTGTACCTTATAGACATTACTAGCATTTAGAAAGTCACTTGGTAACTGAAAATAGATCAAAATAGTACATATTGATTAACACTTGGCTAATTATATGTGTAGAAACTATTTATGAATTATATAACACCTCATTATTGTAAACTTGGAAATATATATCATGGATGTATCATTAGCTTCAAGACCTTTTTAGCTACCAAAATTATCATGTACATTATATCTTTATGCCACATTTCTTATCTATTAGTCTAACATCTATATTATGATGACTAAGACCTTATATCTTTCCCAAAATGTTATAAACCTACTTATATTCCATCTCTACTAATTCTATACCTACACTTATTTTCTAATTTCTTAGATATGTGTGTCTTAGTTAGATGCTTGCATTCACACAAGTGTCATACCCTAACATAAGTTCCCAATGTCATAAAGTCATCCATTTTTAAAATAAGCTAAAATCAAGACATTTAATGCAATATATTATCTAAGGGGTTGGTATAAATATAATATAAACCCTCATTCATTCTTCTCCTAAAATAGACCTTAAGATACCAAGGCAACTTATCAAAAGCATTCTATCAATAACTCAAGTGAACAAAGTTTTCCTATTTTCTCTTATATCCATACAATTCATAGGGAAAACACATCTACAGATCTTATACTGAAGGATCATTCCAAGAGATATATTTTCCATGTTACAAGCTAGGTGACTATGTTGTTTCTTTCACAACACACCATAATTCTTTTAGGAATCAAGCAACCTATTTTTTAATTTTTTAGTTGCTCTTTCTTATGATCATGGCTCATTTATCTTAGCACTCCAAATTTTTCTTGGTAATTAATTTCATTTTTCATTCCAAATTATGCCCTACAACCATCATCATTATAAATAACATGTTCATGTGAGAAAAACTAACATATAACACTTAGCATGAAAATGGAGTTATGACCTCCAAATTTGCATTTGAAGCTTAGCTTGCTTATCTATGTTATCCTAATTTAGGGGTTAATCTTAGTTTGCGTGCCATTTTGGATCCCAAAACATGTCCCATCATGATAATCAATCCTAAACTATAAAGTTTCATATAAATCAGTTGGCCCCAAAGTAGAGTCTTGATGCACTTATCCATGCTTGGGATTTCTTTCTTGATTTATATATCATCTAATTATAGTTGATTTTGGGGATCACTTATATTTATGTTCCCTCTAAACCTATGTTAGTTTTCCCATCCTATTATCCAAGATCATGAGAAAAAGTTTCATATTTTACTCCCATGCTAGAGATGGCTTCTTGATATCCATATTGTGTTTATAAAATATCACCATGTCTGAGAAAATCTTGTATATTTTCTTTATTAGTTATAGATAAAAGAGATAAAAACATTTATAAGTCCCAAGACATAATAGATAATTCAACCCACGATTAGGTATTTAGTGTCTTAATTTTCCAAAACCCAATTATAATCAATTTTTTTCCTATGAATAGGTCTCTAATGATTTTTATTAGGTCTTAAAGACCTAATCAAGTATTGAAGTCTGAATACATCTAGGGAGAATCATTTTTTTGTTCACAGTGCTAGTCAAACCTAAAGTTATTAGTAGGTTTTGAGTTTGGAAGTTGATGTGTTTTAGTTGTAATAATAGTTTTAAACTCTAATTAAATCATGGGTGAGTGAGACAGAGTGGTCAAGTTGTAACCGGGATAAAAATAACAATTAGGTTATAAAGTTTTTGATCTATTTGGGCTTTTAGTTTGTGATTAATTCATAGGTAGGCTTTAGGATACATAATAGTTTTATGTGGTAATTAAGTATTGATTACTTTTGGGCTTGGGTCAAAGTATCTATTTAGCTATATTTAGGGTTTTAAACCCTGATTAGGTCTTGGGGTAGGTCATAAGGTAAATGTAGCTCTATACAAGGAATTTTCTCTGATTAGGTCTATGTTTAGGTTAGTTGGGAAAGTGTAGTGTTATTCATAAAAATATCTTTGATTAGGTATTTAGGGAAGAATGTGGAAATTTAAATATTATTTTTAATGCTAAACTAACCACATTTCTAGAATGGGGACCCTCCTTTCTTAAATTTCCAAAATGCCTAAAATGCCAATATTGTTAAAACATTTTATTGCATAAGAGAATTGATTTAATACTTCCTATCAATTTTTGGTTAATCATTTATATTTAAATAACTATTGACACTTATAAATATTTTAATTATTTAAAATCTTTATCAATATTCATCTAATAATGAATTATTAACCATGGATGCTTAAAAAATGTGCAAACAGGCCTTCACCAAGGAGGTTCTACCTAGTTTTCCAATCTTCATGAGAGCCACAAGCCTTGTCAAGTCTTACTATAATAACCTTATATTATTTAAAGCATTTACTTACATAGTTTTGCTTTAACAAGATTCATCTAATAATGAATTATTAACCATGGATGCTTCAAAAATGTGCAAACAGGCCTTCACCAAGGAGGCTCTACCTATTTTTCAAATCTTCATGAGATCCACAAGCCTTGCCAAGTCTTAATAGACTAACCTTATATTTTTTAAAGCATTTACTTATATAGTTTTGCTTTAGACTTATTTAATTTACTTAAGATGGTCATTTGATGTTTTTGAAAGTCTAACTTAACTTCTCACTTGGCCTCGTAGGATGCCAAAATTAAAAGAGCAATTTGTGATGCCTCATAGGACATTAAATTAAAGAATAAGACTCAAGATGATAGATGCCCACCTCACTAGCCTTTATAATACCTTAGCTATTCATCATAACCCATGCAGGACACTTGGGGCAAATCTATGAATCCCACAAATCTTGTGGCATCATATCAAGAGCTCATAAGGGAGTTAGTCATTGAAATTCAAATCCATAGGCTATGTGCCAAGACCTTAGTTACCAAAATAAAGCCCATTAAATCTAAGCTACCACACATCCCACTATAATCTAGAAGCCATAATATGCTCTCACATGTCTCAAGTATGACCATCTAAACTTGAGCAATTTTCTAAAGTGATGTATGTTCCCTTCAGATTCATCTAAGGTTGATTCATGTCAATGCTACATCACATCCAATCTAAAGTTTGTGAAAGATCACATGGATGCACCTGAGCTATCCAATCAAGGCTTGATGATGTATAACTATCCAAATTTTCCTCCCCAAATGATAAGTGGCAAAATAACAATGAGAATATTGTAAGAATAATGTGTGTCCCCTTTGGACCCATATGATGATGACACATGTCATCCCTATGTAGATTATATCTAAATATCCACTAGAGAACCTCTAAAGGCCTATCAAAATAATGTGTGTCTACTAAGGACCCATGATATAATGTCATATGTCATTATTGTGAAGTTACATTTTGAGATCTATAGGATCAGCTCTAAGAATGATTCATGGAAGCACTTGAGCCATATGATTAACACAAAGTTTTTGATAACTATCCAGAAGCCTTCCAAAGGTAACACCTAGAAAAGGAAAGCTATGAGATCCTTTTAAAATATCCACCTATCAAAATAAATAATCAATTTATTATGAGAGAGCCACCTAACAAAGAATAATCTCTAATTGCCTTTGAAAGTGATATATGACACTGTTATAACTAGCCAAAATTAGAGGGCCTCACCCAAGATCTCACCATGAATCAAAATATGTCATGTGGTAGGATATAAATGATTCAGCACACTAAGTTTCATTTTAAGATCCCCTTAGGTAATCAAAATGTGCCACATGTCTAGATTTGAGCTAAGGATCTTAGTCATCTTCAAGTCTCATGAGTGCCTAGTTGGATCCAAGGTGGTATGCTATGTGTTATAAGATGGTAATCGTTAGCTTTAAAGCTAAAATTTATGGAAAATCAAAGGAAAATTATCTCTAGATTTGAATTCTAAATCAATTACATGCCAAAATAAATAGTTAAAAAATATGTGAAGGTGATGAGCTCGCCATTAATATGACATGAACTATAATCACCATCAAACCTTGCATTAATCAAAGAAATCTTCGAAAGGCTACTCAACTTGATTATTGATACCTAAATTTTCATTTGAATCCATCCACATTTTCTCTCCCTCTATACTATCTATTCTTTCAAATTTTAATGAAGCTCAAGCCATTTACATACTACATCCTGACCACCATTATTGGAGCTTGCCAATTGTATAGAAGAAAAAGAAGATGTTGGTTGCTACCTAAAACATTAAAAAAATGGCACAAGAAGTACTTTCCACTTTTAGTAAGGGAATTTCATTTAGGAATGATAATTTTCATTTTCAGTATGGACATTCATTTATTTTCAAAGACACAAAGTTCATCCCCAAGGCCATAAACTCAGGGGGCATGTATTATAAAAGAGTCTATTACAATGTTGAAGTGTCTAGGGATATTGATGAGTCAAAGACAATGCCCCATATTATTCAAATCACTTCATATATCCTTAAAATCCAAGCTATGAGCCTTCATAAAGTCATAGCTAAACTAGATGTCATGCCATGCATAGACCTAGTATATGACATCTTCAGGAGGACAAGATATAAGGATGGGTTTCTTAAATCCATCAACCAAGGGATCCCACTTGCTTTCATTATAGTGCCCAGTTTTGAAAAATACTATGACTTACCTCTACCATAACTTGAATATAACAATAACATCATTGACAACCAATATAAGGCCCATAAAATAGAAATAGTATTTGCATCATGGGTAACTGACCCAAAAAGGGTTGTCTTCATGGACAACCTAGGAAACATATATATCCAAAAATTTAGGAAGGGATTCAAGATTGGCCTTACTCTCCTTAATAGATTATTTGATAATTCATACATCAACTATGTGGATATAAAAACTATCCCACTATTACAAATAACCCTAGAAGATCAACAAATCCTATCACTTAGGGACATCATTAACAATAACTTAGTCTTTGTTATACATGCCACTTGTTAGAATGGGTATCAATTATACATGATGAGCTATTTTTTGGATGCTATATGTGAAAATGCATAATTAGGACCAAACTCATGGTCTCTTGCTTGAGATGAAGTTGTGCACCAACTATTTTCTACATTGCACATCCATCACTTGAGGAGTAATATCAAGGGTAATTATAGAATAATTATACTCACCTATTTACAATTCCATCACTGAATATAAAATTCCAAGAGTTCCCTTATAATTTAGATATACATTGAGAGAAATGGGTAGCTTCTAGATTTACCTTGATTTTATAGTCATCTAATTAGAAGGGGTGATGGTAGCACCCCTCATACTACTAAAATATGTGCTAATGAAGTTGGTAGAGGAGGAGATGGCATATCAACTAATCCATGGAATTGATTTCATCTTCAAGAGAAAAATAAGATAGTCCCCCATAAGACTCCTTACAAGATAGGGAGAACTAAAATAATGAAATGGAAAGACAATATAGTAGCTATAATTCGTAGGGGCTTGTACCTATTGCCTAAGGATGGTTTAAGGGAACGTAACTCTAATGATGTCATTTATAGACACCTAATAAAGTTAAAAAAATATGTGGCATTGAAATATAAGAATCAAGAAGAGATACATTAATGGATATACCTAGATGCTATGAATGATGAAATAGTCCTTAGGAATGTGAGGAAAAACATAGAGCTTGAAATGAGGCTTGATTGGGAAAATAAGGAGGACATGGTAAATCCCTAGCTCCCACCAACTCATAGGATCATTTTTTATGCAGACTATGAGGATAGACAAGAGGAAGAGCAAGACGATAATGTTCCTCTCATTAGGAACAAACCCTGTAGATCTCCGTTATAAGCCACTCCAAGTGGACAAGGCATGCCTCCAATATCCAAGAAAGGAGAAGCTAATAGATAAAATGACCTCTCCCAAGGGTATACATTAATATCTACATCAGATATGGGAGTTACCATAGAAATTTTGAGTCAGCCTAATCTTGAGGTTATTGATCTTGAGGAACTATAACAATGTATTGAGATTTTAATGGAAGAGTTGTAAGCACTATTAGGAAAAAAGTTATACAAGAGGAAGAAGTCTCCCAAGTCTATTATGAGGGGGGTATTATCTCCTCCCTTAACCTCTTGAAAATATACTCCCACAAGCTCACCTTAGGCTACTATTGGTGTAAATAATCTCCCACCATATTCATTCCTAGTTGTTAGTACATTTACAAGTGCTCTTGCTTTTGATGCTACTCCATCTCCCATGTTTTTATCCCCTAATATTGCTTCTTTTGGGGTCACTATTCCCCACTTCATCTCCCATTCCACTACCCACATTATACCTCCATCGATCTCCGAAAGCACTAGTAGAATCCAAGTTATGGGTTATACTCCTTGTCAAGATACCAAAACAAGTGCATCATTTGCCCTTGGCTCCTTTGCATCCATTAAGCCACTGAACCCCATTTTAAAACCATTCACCTGGTAAAGGACACTTAACCTCACCACATCTACTAAGGTGAATATTCCTTAAAAACTCCCTTAATTTATTCTCAAAATGGGCCCTACCAAATATTTATTTGACCCACTTGGGCAATTGGACCCAACCAACTTATATATCTCTACCAAAACCTTAATCTCTTTTTATACCAAAGCACTACCATTGCATCCACCTTCCACATAGAGAACATCAACTATCACCATAAATTAGGTTAAGTACATGATGTAGGAAATAAGTTAGGAGAGGCCTTAGGAAATCTAAGCTACAACCCAAATTGTCATGAGGTTTGATGCTAACAAAATAACCATGAAGAGTGTAGTCTAAAGACAAGTGGAGTATCCACAATTGAGCTTATCCATAGTTCATGAGAGTAAAGATACCCTCTTCACCTTGATAATAAAAAGGAAGGCAACCTTCAAATAGTTGTAAGAGTATGAAAAGGACCATAAATCCTTGGTATAAGCATAGATAGAGTCTACTATTACCTTGATGAATGAGATGCAACATTAATTAGAAACACTGAAGGGACAAACATTGCTAATAGTACTAGATGTCACTATGATTTCAATAATAAATGTTGTGATAAATGTTTTAAACCTCTCTAAAGTGATGAAGAAGAGGAAATAATATGGGATCAATCAATTTAAGGTGGTCATGAAGCTTTAATAAAATCTTACACTCTATGATGCCAAGTTAGCAAAATTGGCTAGAGTGACAAGAAGCAATGAGTTTCCTAACCTTAAAGTTCTACCACTTGAGGACATTATTCCTATTAAAACTATCCTCATGAATAGGAGGAGTATTTTTAAGGGATGGATAGATATATCGAGGATAGAAACACATCCTTTGATAAAATTGAATTCAAGATTGCCTTATTGCTGAAGTATGCCATGATCACCAAGGTGACCAAGCTTGATGGCTCCTTCATTGATGATCAAGAGTTTAGAGCACAAATGAAGGTTTTTATTGTTTGATTCCATCAGGATGTACCTATTACAAAGAATAATATAGAGGCAATAAATATTTTAGTGTTTTCTAATCAAAGGTTGGAAAAGGAAGAGGTGATTGAAGAGGCACTAATGCCATTATTCACAAAACATGGTAAGATCATCCAAGAGATACTCGAATTGTTTCATCCCTTGATCTTAGACTTTGCTCAGATTGACCAAGATTACCAAGCATGTCTATAATTATGGACCAAATAAGAAGTGAAGAATAATTTGAGACACTAAAAATAACAATAGACACTTCATCCATCTCTAGGCCCTTAAATATTCTATTTCATCTTGTAAATTCAAATGTAGAATATTCCATTGTAGTGTGGCATTATAAGCCACTTGGCTATATTTGGGTGCCTTTTGTGGGCCCACTTAAACTTTCCTTAGGAATTTTTAATAATATAAATAGGGTTTTCCCCCTCATTTGTAAATCAAAAAATAGTTGTTACTAGAATTAATACAATGAGCCAAAGAATTTGAGAGTTTATTTGTAGTGTTATTTTGCGTGTGTTCTATGATTTATGAATTCTCATGATTTTAGAGGATTGATAGTTTCCTTTATACAAGTTAATTTTTAAATTAAATTTCATTTATTCATCTATTAGTTTGACCTTCACACTAGGCTGACAAATTCAATAGTATGATTGCTCTGTCTTCTTCTCATTTACATCTAAATATGTTATGGAATTTACTACAAGTGAACAATTTTATGTAAAGTATGTTATTAGACATATGCATTTTCCTTCATATAAATCTTTAGATTCATTTATTTAAATTTAAACATTATACTAGGGTTGGTAGATGCTATTTTCATATGTTTTTGCCTTAAAATTTATCAGAATGGGTGGCTTCGATCATCTTAATCACATCTTATTTTCTGCCCTACCCTACTCACTCTTGGATTCACCCATGACTAAATTTAGCTTATTCCATGCTCTAAATATATATTTATTATGTATATTCTAAGCAATAAATGTTAAATATTAAGATAATTTATAAATATTGTCAAGAAACTATGTCTCTGCATAAACATTTGTTATCCCTACAACAGGGTCTGCTTGCAAACTTTCAAAGTGGTGACCATATCTCTAATATTTACATTATTCCAAACATTATTTTTATAAATTAATCAAGCCCCAATACTTATAGGAATTAAAACTAAGTTTCTTACTTTCCCCTTGTTCCCTAGTTCCATAGGGAGCATAATAATTGCATCAATATGAAGGGAAAAGGTGGTGCTATAAGGAGAGCTATTATGCAATTATTTTCATACATCTTTATAAAATTTTAGTGTACTTAATTATATACATGATTAATTATTTAAAATTATGAATATGTTGTTAGATAACACTAAGGATATGCATTATTTACATGAATCTTTTCATCCTTCACATGGATCTTTGCATTCTTTGAAAGATTTCATCAAAATTAGAGGTCTTTTTTGAAAATTTGGTAAAATAATCTAGATATTTCCTTAGATTTGTGCAAATATAGGTGAAATACCCTATTATTTATCCATATTAAAGGTTATTTTTATCATCTTTGCAAATTTTGGTATAAATATGTTAAATAGTTAAGATATTTATGTAAAAATAATTTTTTAAGACCTTGTTGGTACTAAATCTATGTGTTTAAGATCTTAATTGATCTATTTCATTTGGATTTAAGTGAACCTTTGAATATATTTGTGCTAAAAAATTCTAAAACTCTTAGATTGATAAATAAGACATGGAAGTGCTTTGAAACATTGGATTAACACTAATCCTTATAGGTTTATGTGCATGACTAATAATATTTTTGAAGGCTTTAAGAATTATGATATTTCATAACTTATATCCTCAAAGATCAAGGTAAAAATACTTGATCCAAAGATTTTATATAAAATATTGAATAATATTTGTGATATTTAGCATCGATAGAGGCTATCTTTGAATCTCCTTTGCTTGTATTACCTATTCTACATCCTAGAGTTACATAGGATCAGGACTAGGGCCTAATATGAACCTAGGACCCCTTTAGCACCTCTAGAGACCCATAAGAAAGAAAGAGTAGAAAAATATAGACAAAAAATTCCTAGACCTAACCAAATTTCCCATCTAATTAGAATTCACAACCCCTTGTCCCAGTCATGGCATGGTTAGCTGGTTCATCCATCAATGTCTCCTAACTTATGCATGATTTACCAATAAATATAGAGAAGTACTTGCCTCTCTTTACACCCACTAGTATAGTAACTATTGAATAGCATATCAAGTCCTTTAAGTCATCCTTGAGACTTCTTAATGTGATCCATGAGGATGTGGCTTATCATATATTTCCTTTCACATTTTGAGATGTTGTATATGATTAGTTCCTTAACCTACTTGAAGATTCCATCACAAGATGGAATAAATTTAATGACACCTTTATTGTCTAATTTGGTAGGGTAGTTAGCCTAGGAGTTTTGTACAAATAGTTTACCACCCTGAAAAGGGACCCAAGGGAACCAATTAGAACATTTAACACTAGGTTCCAAAATATGTACACCTTGACATCCCCTCCATATAAGACTATAAATGAATTATCCTTAGAAATATAAAAGAATGAATTGGATCCATTGATGGTTACCTTCTTGAAGATAAATTTTAATATTAATAGGCTACCTTTAGCCTATGTTCAGACCATTTATACTGATGATTAAATGCACCCATAGTGTCATCCTACATTTTCTATACCAAAATTTAACCCAATAATGCCTACTCTAAATTTCATTCCTAATATGAATCAAAATCACCTTGCATTGAAAAAACTACCAATGATCAACTAGTTGTCTTTGAGCCATGTTGCACCCAACTAATAACTAGGATTATTTAACCAAGTAAATGTTAGGGCACATCCTTATAATAACACAAGTAAAATAATGGTGCTTGAATAAAGAACAAATGTCCAAGCTACTACCCAAATCAATAACCTAGAACAAGGGAGAGTTAGATTCAATTCAAAGGACTATTCAAAAGCTTGATAATGATTTCTTAGATCTCAAGAAATAGATAGGTAACACTACTAAGGGTTCCAACAAAAATTATAATTTCCAAAGATATAGTATACCTTTCAATAGGACTAACAATAATAGCGATCTCTCTTAAATAAAACTACATGAGATCAACATTTGTGATATTGTGTCACCTAAATAGTGATGAGTGCACAATACAACTAAACATGGAGAACTAGATTGTGTTGAGTTTTGCCATGCATTTGAAGCTATCCAAAGCTAAATGGAGGGATTCAACATGAATCCCATTGATCAAAATAATGCAAAGATCCCTGATGATTCTAATGACACTTCTAGATCACCTAAATCATTCCTCATGGTTGAGACTTGTGACTTCCTCAACCAAGATGAGAATGAACCTGAAGATAATATTGAAGAGGTACATGCTTTCTAGTAGTACTAGAGGAGAAACTACACCTTGAAAACTAAAGGCCAGAACCCACCTCTAACAACTTCCACCTCACTTAATAAACTAGATACACCTCCTAATGGTAAGACAAATAATAACCCTCCACACCCTAAAGGTAAGGAGAGTCATCTAGAAACATAGGCTCCCTGTACAACATCAAAAGATAGATAAAACATAGTGGACATGAAGAAGATAAAGGCAAACATAATATTGCATGAACTCACACAAATCACTGAACAACATGATTTTCTATTGAAATCATTGAATGGAAAGCCTTTCTCTAGAAAGGCTAAACAAAGTCTTGCAAATTTATTAATGTACAAGAAAAATCATGAAGTTCCACCATTATTATTAATTGTAAGTATATTTGGAAAGAACCTCCATAATTGCTTACTTTATTATGGTACCTTAGTTAACATTATGACTCTAGGAATTTTTGAAATGCTAGGATTAAACCTAATCAAATCTAAAAAGGTGGTAGTGCATCTGTACAAGTCAAGAGTGAAGGTAATAGGTGAATTATTGAAAATTCATGTGCAGCTAGATCATAAGCCTCAAATCTAATAGTTTATCGACATTAAAGTGATTAACATACCTAAAGCTATGGATTGTTACTAAGCTATGATTGGACCAAATCCTTAAATGGATACATGTCCATGGATTGCTCTCACATGTGACTACCTTAGTGTGGGATCCCCACTCAGATTAGGATTGATCAAGAGACCAAGATGAAATACATTATTACTAAATACAATGCAAAGAATGAGAATGTAAATTACAAATCCTCTGATTTAGGTGTTTACACTCTGGAAATCACTAATGTTATTATAGGTGATAAAATAAAAGAAGAATTCAAGGATCCCTATACATTGCACTTTGATGGTATATGAGTAAAATAAGTTTTTGATGTTGGGATTTTTTTGGCAAATATTGAAGGAAAACAATATCTAGCCTCATATAGATCATAGTTCTCTTGTATCAATAATTTAGTAGAATATGAAGCTCTTGTTTTAGGACTTAAATTTGTAATTAAACATAATATTAAAGAGTTATTAATTTATGGTTATTATTAATTATATATCAATTTAAGATTTATTTCTTAAGAAATTATAAATTTAAAGCCTGGTATCTAATTGAGTAAATGACTCATTCAACATTGTTTCCTTTCTTAGGGAGCAGAACTAGTTGGAAGATGCTCTAGCTTCATCTAAAGCAAACTTAGTGCCTCTATAAGATTTGAATTTACAAGAGTTTACTATGGATATAATTCCATGCCCATCCATGCTAGATAACATCAATCAATTCCATGTTTTTGAAGATGATTAGTAGATAATTGAATTCTTATGCAATGTTGGCATATTTGAATCCTCCATTATAAATGAATGGGATGAAAGTCTATATAAATTCCAAAGGATAGTGAATATGGAGTTATATAACTCAAAGAGAACTAGATTCCTAAGGGAATGATCTCTTTGGAAATTTTTTTTGACCCAAATAGTTAAGGAAATGAAACTAAACATCCTAAAGTAAGTGGAAATGACTAAAAACAAGTCAACTTGGGAAGTTCTGAAAATGAACAAAATATAAATATTGGCTTAGTTTGCATCAATGAAGAATTGAAGAAATACACTACTCTTCTAAAAAAATTAAATTATGTTATCACTTGGTCATATGATAACCTAAATATATTTGATACTAGTGTGATTATTCACACTATCCCATCAAAAGAAATTTTCAAACCTTTTAGGCAGAGATATAGACTAGTGAATCCAATATTAGAACCACTAATTTAAAAATAAGTGAAGAAATTGATGGATTCAAGGATAATCTTTCCCAAATGGCACTCGACATGGGTTTCCAATCTTATGTCTATCTAAAAGAAGAAAGGAGAAATCAAACTTTGTGTTGATTTATAGAATTTGAATAGATATTCTGAGAAAGATAATTATCCTTTACCATCCTTGGATGAGGTAATATAGTTGGTGAGTGAGTCTATAATGATGTCATTCCTTGATGGTTTTTTAGGCTAAAACCAATTCCTAGTGAGAAAAAGTGATAGAATGAAGACTCCCTTCAAAACCAAGTGGGGAATGTTTGCCTACAATGAATGCCATTTACACTTATCAATATAAGAGAATTTTTTTTAGAGAGGAATGGACCATGAATTCCATGGATTATTAGGTAAATTCATAATTATTTACATGGCTTATCTAATAGTTTTTTATAAAAATAGGGGAGATCACATGATCCATTTAGAATAAGTGATGGATAAATGTAGAAGGTATGGCATTTCCTTGAACCCCAAGAAAGCCATCTTCTATGTGACTAAAGGAAAACTTTTATGACATGTAACCAATAAATAAGGTATGACTATTGACCCTAATAGGATCAATGCAATTTCAAAAGTATAAGTTTCTAACAACAAAAGAGAGTTAAGATCCTTCTTTGGTAAAATTATTTTTGTAAGAACGTTTATCTCTAGTTTTGCAAAGATTATGAGATTGCTTAATGCTATGCTAAAGAAGGATGAAAAGATAGAATGGATGACCGAAGCAAAGAAGGCCTTTCAAGTCATCAAGGATGCTATTGTTAAATATCTTGTCTTGATAATTCCTATTTTTAATAAAGATTTATGTCTATATTCCTTTACTTTTGATCATACTATTACTACTCTCTTAACATAGAGAGAAGATGCCAAATAACAACCCATAGCCTTCATGAGTACTAATTTTAAGAATGTAGATTTGATTTATCCTATTATGGACAAGAAAGTTTATGCACTATTGAAGTTTTTAAATAAATTTAGACACTACATCTTAAGAAACAAGACATACACCATAGTGTCTTATCCAGCAGTCAAATTGATGGTAGGATAGAATGAACTTGGGGAAAGAAGATGGAAGTGGATTACCAAGCTATAAGAACATGACTTAGAGATAAAATTTGATAAGTTAGTTAGGGGCTAAGGTTTTATTCAACTAATTTCAAACACTGAATCTCACATACATGTTTTGTAGGTTAAATCAGGTCAAGTACCTAGTGGAGACTGGTACAAGGATATTGTTCATTATTTATGCATATAACATGTCCTCCACACCTCAAGAGAGATAAAAAAAGATCCCTCAAGTTGAGATTATCTCACTTTATGATAAAAATAAGGGTCATATATAGGAATAAATATGAAGGAATTTATCTTAGGTGTGTTTCTAAAGATGAATCCACTGAGATCATGGATAGTTTCCATGACAAGGTAAGAAGTGGCCATCCTTTAGGGTATACTACTACATAGAATATATTAAGGGATAAATATTATTGGAAAAACATTTTCAAAATGCCCATGCCCATGTGTGAACATGCCACCAATATCATGTGTTCTATCAAAGATAAGTAAAGGTAGCCATGCCTTTTCTACTAGAAATTAAAGAAAAGTTGATTAAACAATGGGGGTTCAACTTCATAGGATTTATCAACCTAAAATCCTTAGTAGGACATAAATTTGTAATTACCAACATGGAATATTTCACAAGGTGGACCAAATTAGTGGCCACAAAAAATAGTAGAATAATTGATGTCATCAAATTCTTGGAAGAAAACATTATCACTTGGTTTGGGATACCCCTATCTCTATTATGTGATAATAGTCCAACATTTACATCAATTAAGTTCTTTGAATGGGATTATGAGAACCAAATAGTCATCAAGTCTACTTCAAATTATTACCCTCAGAGTAATGAAGTGGTAGAATCCACTAACAAAAAATTGAAGAATGCCATCAAGAAATTTGTAGAAAAGAAACCAAGAGAATGTTAGTCCCTACTAAAATACACTCTATGGGCAGATAGAGGTAGATACAATTAAGAACTCAAGGCATCCTAATTCTTACTAGTTTATGGGTATAAACCTATATTTTCCATCATATTGAAGCTTCTCACCTATAAGTACATGGAAGATGATGAAAGAGTGAAATCTAAGATATTAAACATCATCTAGATGGAAGATGTTAAATATGAAGCATTAAAAAACCTTGGCAAGCATCAAGATGTTATGAAGAGATGGTTTGAAAAGTGAGCCAAAGTTAAAGCATTATAAATATTAGACTTAGTCCTATTGTGGGATAAGGCCCATGAGAATAAAGGAAAACATGACAATTTCACTCCCCTCTAGATTGGACCTTATCAACTAGTAGAGATACTACATAAAAATGCATTCATACTCAAGGACCTATAAAGAAATGACTTATCCTTGCATGTCAATGGGAAATATATAAAACATTATTTATCCTCTTCTCTATCCCATATTCCAAAAGGATAGTAAACTTGTTTAGAGTTAGAGTACGTAGGAGTAGAGTAGTTTTATTTTTTGTTCTGTCCTTTCTTGATTTCTACTTTGCTTTCCTACTTTACTTTCCCATTATTTCCTTTCTTGATTTTCTTTCCTATTGTGTTTTTTTTTTGTTGTATGTTATAGCTTAGTAATAAGTCCTCTGAATAAGAAATCTTTGGCTCAATTGATGTTAATATAATCCTAAAATGGTAAGAATGGATTGTTGGTATTAAGCATTAGTAGTTCAAAGTTTGGAGGCCTTTATCATTATTCTAATTTAGAAAAATTGGGTTGGGTTAATTAGAAGTTAGTCTTCTCACAAAAATCCTAAGTTATTTTAAAGTAATAATATAATTCAAATGATTGAGAATTTGATTAGACAAGAGTTTGAAGCTAATTAGACCATCATATTATCACTCAAATTCACTAAATAAATTACTTGGGAAGAATTTTCTACCTAAGAGTGAATAGCATTTAGATTGTCTTGACACAATCTTTACATGTAGCTAATTCTAGTTCCCAACCATTAGAGTTTATGAATGTAGGTATAAAAAAATAATAAATATGATACAGTAATGAATTAAAATCATAAACTACTTCATATTCCATAAATGGTGATTTAGGCTATCTCTATTAGGGCTATGGATGCCTAGCTAGTAGCAGAGCAAGGCTTGAAATGGAGCTAAAGGTATCTCTATCAGGGTTATCGATGTCTAGCTAGGAGTAGAGCAATGCCCAAGCCATCCTGAACTAAGCAAAACACCATTATATAAAACCCAAAGAATTCTTAAGTTATTTCATGTCTTGATGTCTTGAAGCTTTAAATTTATAATTTATAAACCTAATGGTAATGGTGAATGAACCTCAAATCACACACATAGTATGATTGTATATAAGGTTTAAACTCTATTTTTAGCTTGTGAGCTTTCATTAGTTGTAAAAAGTAGTTTAGATACTAATTAAAAATCATAATGAGATTCCTAATTTTTTATTCATATTTGAACAAGAAATATGGATTCTAAAATTTTACAATGTTTCCCTATAGAGGTCACCATTTTTTGATGCTCAACTACCCCTTATTCCTAGAATGGGGACCCTCCTTTCTTAAATTTCCAAAATGCCTAAAATACCAATCTTACTAAAACATTTTGTTGAATAATAGAATTAATTTAATACTTTTGAGAAATTTTTGGTTAATCATTCATATTGTAATAATATTTGACACTTAAAAATATTTGAATTATTACAAATCTTTATCAAGCTTCATCTAATGCTGAATTATTAACCATGGATGCTTCAAAATGTGTAGATAGGCCTTTGTCAAGGAGGTTTTACCTAGTTTTCCTATCTTCATGAGATCCACAAGCCTCATTGAGTCCTACTAGACTAACCTTATATTTTGTTTAAATTATTTACTTACATATTTTTGATTTAGACTTACTTAATTTACTTAAGATGGACATTTGATGTTTTCAAAAGTCTAACTTAACTTATTTTTTTTCCTCATATGATGTCAAAATTAGAAGAGCAATTTGTGATGCCTTTTAGGATGTTAAAATTAAAGATTGATACTCAAGAGGACATATGTCTAACTCACCAACCTTCATAATGCCTTAGATATATAGCATTCCCCTTATAAGACACTTGGGGAAAATCCATAAATCCTGTGAACCATGTGCCATCATCTCGAGAGCTTTAAGGGAGTTATCCATTAGAATTCAAATCCATAGGCTATGTATTGAGATCCTAGTTCCCATGAGTAATCCCATTCAATCCAAGCTACCACACATCCCACTAAAATATAGAAGCTTATGATATACCACCACATGTATTAATCATGATCATTCAAACTTGAGCATTCTTCTAAAGTGACATGCGTTCCCTTCAAATTCATCTAAGGTCAATGCCTATCAATGCCACATCACATCTGATCCAAATCTCATTAGAGCTCATAAGGAGAACATGTGGATGCATCTAAGCTCTTTGATCAAGGCTCAATGTCATACAACTATTCAAAGTTCCCTCTAAAAATAATAGGTGGTAAAAGAATGAAGATAATCCCATAAGAATGATGTGTGTACCCTTTGGATCTACATGATGAAGACATGTGTCATTCCCATGTTTATTCTATCTAAATATCCACTAGAACACCTTCAAAGGCCCACTAAAGTGATGCATGTCTACTAAGGACCCACCAGATGATATCTCATGTCATTCTCATGAAGTTACATTTTAAAATATATAAGATCACCTCTAAGAATGACATGTGGAAGCACCTAATCCATATGATTAAAAAAAGTTGCCAATAGTTGTTCAAAATCCTTCCAAAGGTAAAAATTGTCAAAGGAAACCTCAAAAATCCTTCCTAAAGAGCCACCTATCAAAATAAATCCACAATTACTTACAAGAGACCCACTTAGTAAAGAAGATGCTCTGATTGCCTTTGAGAGTGACCCATGTCACTCCCGTAACCAATAAAAATTAGAGGGCCCCACTTAAGATCTCTTCATGAATAAACATATGCCACATGTTAGGATATGAATGACTCATCACACTAAGATGCATTTCAAGAGCCTAGAATACAATCAAAAGGTGCCATGTGTTTATATGTGAGCCAACTACATATCTTAGTCATCTTTAGGCCTTGCAAGTGCCTAGCTAGATTTGTGGTGCCATGCTACATGTTATAAGATGGTAATATTTATATTTAAATCTAAAATTTATGGAAAATCAAAGGAAAATTAGTGTTAAACTTAAATTATAAATAAATTAAACACCAAAATTAATAGTTTGAAAATATACAAAGGTGATGAGCTTGCCTTTAATATGGCATGAACCAAAATTGCCACCAAACCTTGCATTAATCAAATAAATATTCAAAAGGATAATCAAATCCACTATTACTGCATACATTTGCATTTTAATCCATATGCATTTGTTCTCCCTCTCTACTATCTGTGCTTTCAAAGTTTAACAAATCTTGAGCCATTTATAAACTACATCCCAAGTACCATTGTTGGATCTTGATAGTTGAAAATAATAACAAGAAGATGTCAGTTTCTACCCAAAACATTGAAAAAATAGAATAGGTAGGAGATTTAACTCTAGTTAAGGCCATTACATTTGGGAATGATGATTTTATTTTCTATTATGGCAATTCAGTTGTGTTTAAAGACATCAAATTCATCCCTAAGGCCATAAACTCAAGGGACATGCATTATAATAGTGTCTATTATAATTTTTAAGGATCTAAGGATCTTTATGAGTTAAATACCATGCCCCATATTATTCAAATCACTTCAAACATACTTTAAATACAAGATACAAGTCTTCATAAAGACATAACAAAGTAAGAAGTCATGTCGTGAATATGCTTAGTATCTGGCATCTTAAGGAGGATGATATATGAGGAAGGGTTGCTTAAATCCATCAACCAAGGGCTTCCAATTGCTTTCATCAAAGGTTATAATTTCAAAAAATACTATGACCTACCTCTACCATAACTTGACTATAATAAGAGCATCATTGATAAATTGTATGAGGCCCACAAACCATAAATTGTCTTGGAATCATAGATAACTAACCCAAAGGGGGTTATCTTCATGGATAACCTAGGAAACATACCTATCCACCAATTTAAGAAGGAATCCAAGATTGGCCTTACTCTCCTCTATAGAGTATTCAATAATGCACACATTAGCTATGTGGATATAAAAATTATCTCGATGTTAAAAATGAACTTAGAAGATTAGTAAATCACATCACTTGGGGGCATCATTAGCAATAATGTGGTCTCTTCTATGCATGATGATTTATAGAATGGGGATCCATTCTATATGATGAGCTATTTATTAGATGTTATATGTGTAACTACATAATTAGGACTAAACTCATGGTCTCCTACTCGATATGAAGTTATGCTTCAATAATTTTATGCATTGCACATCCATTGCTTTAGGCGTAATATCAAGGTAATTTTATAAGAATTATACCCACCTATTTACAAGTTCATCATCGAAGGTTAAATGCCATGAGTTCCCCTATAATTCAAATAGATGTTGAGAGAAATGGGTAACCTCTAGCTCTACCCTAATTGTATAGTCATCCAAGTAGAAGGTGTGATGGTGGAACCCCTTAGACTACTAAGATACGTGCCAATGAAGTTGGTAGAAGAGGATATGGTCTATCAACTAATCCATGGAATTTATGTCATCGTCAAGAGGAAAAAGAATATAGACCCCCAAAATACTCCTTATAAGCTGGGGATAAATAATATAATGAAATGGAAAGACATTATAGTATATGTAAGGCATAAGGACTCATACCTATTGCCTAAGGATGGTTTTAGGGCATGGGACCCCAATAATGTCATTTATAGACACCGACTCAACTTATAAAAGGATGTGGCATTAGAATATAATCATTAGTAAGAGATACATGAATGGATATACCTAGATTCTATGAATGATGAAGTAGTCCTCAAGAATGCTGCAATGTAAAACATATAGCTTAAAATGAGGCTTGAATGGGAAAAGAAGAATAATAATGACATAGTAAAACCTTAGATCCCACTAAGTCATGGGAGTATGTTTGATGAAGACTATAAGGACAAAAAAGAGGAAGAGAAAGATAATAGTGTTCCTTTCATTAGGAATATACCCTATATACCTCCATTGTAATCCACTCTAAGTGGACAAGGCATGCCTCCAAGCTTCAAGTAAGGAGAAGATATTATCTAGCATGACATCTCCTAAGGGGATACATTCATATTTTCATCTATTATGGGAGCTTCCATAAAAAAATTGAGTCAACCTAATACTGAGGTCATTGATATTAAGGAACTACAACAAGGTATTGAACTTTCAATCAAGGAGTTGTAAGAACTATTAGGGAGAAATATAGAAAAGTTATAAAAGAGGAAGAAGTCTCCCAAGGATAGTATGAGGGGAGTAGTATCTCTTCCCTTAACCTCTCAAGTAACTACTCCCAAAAGCTCACCTAGACTACCATTGGTGTAAAAATTCTCCCACCACATTTTTTCCTAGTTGATAGTACATTTACAACTACTTCTACTTCTATTGTTGTTTCCATTCCCATGTTTGTATCCCCTAATATTGTTTTTTTGTGGGCACAATTCCCCACTTCATCTCCCATGCCACTACCAACATTTATATCTCCATTAAGCTCGCAAAACAATAGTGCCATCTAATTTATGGGTTTTACTCCTTCTCAAGGTACCATAGTAAAAACATCACTCACCCTTGGCTCTACTACATCCACTAAGCCATTGAAACCCATTTTATAATTATTCACCTAGCAAAGGCCACTTGACCTCACCATAGATGCTAAGGTTAATGTTCCTTCAAAACTCCTTTAATTTTTTCTCAACATGGCCCTACCAAATATTTATTTTAATCGACTTGGATAATTGGACCCAACCAAATTATATATACCTACCATAGCCTTGGCTTCTTCTTCTACATAAGCACTGCCTTTACAACCACCTCCCACAAAACCAACATCCACTACCACCCCATATTGGGTTTTAGACATGATGTAGGTATTAAGGAAGGATAGGCCTTAACTAATCAAATATGTAACCCAAAATTGCATGAGGTTCTATTCTAACACAGAACTATGAAGAGGGTAGTCCAAAGACAAGTGGATCATCCACAATCGATCTCAACCATAGTTTATGAGAGTAAATAGTCCCTCTTCACCTTGAAAATAAAAATTAAGGTCATCCTTGAAGAGGTGAAAGAGTATGTAGAGGACCCTATATCCTTGGTATAAGCATAAGTAGAGTCTACTATTGCCTTGATGAATGGGATCCAATAGGAATTGAGAAGGCTAAAGGGACAAACATTGACAATACTACCAAATGGCTCTATAATTTCAATAATAAAAGATGTGATCAATGTTTTAAACGTCTATAAATTGATGAGTAAGAGGCATGAATATGGGATCAAGCAATATAAGGTGGTCATGTAACTTGACCAAAATATTACACTCTATGATTCCAAGTTGGCAAACTTGGCTAGAGTGGAAAGAAGCAATAAATTCCCTGACCTCAAAGTTATACCACTTGAGGAAATTATTCCTATGTAAACTATCCTCATGAGTAAGAGGAAGATTTTTAAGGGATGGTTATATCAGATCAAGTATGAAAACACAATCTTTGATAAAATTGAATTCAATATTTCCTTGTTGCTGAAGGATGTTATGATCACTAAGGTGATCAAGCCTAATGGCTCCTTTATGAATGATAAAGAGTTTAGAACACAAATGAAGTTTTTTTTTTACACAATTATAATAAGATGTAGCCAATGCAAAGACTGATATAGAGGTAATAAATATTTTAATGTTTTCTAATCAAAGGCTAGAAAAGGTAGAGGTAATTGAAGAAGCACTAAGGCCAATATTAGCAGAACATGGGAAGATCATCTAGGAGATACATGACTTGTTTTGGCCCATGATCTTGGACTTTGCTCATATTAACCAATATTAATAGGCATGTGTAGAAGTATGGAAAAAGGAAGAAGTGGATAAGAATCTAAGACAACAAAAATAATAATAGTTACTTCAGCCACCTCCAGGCCCTTAGAGTATTCTATTTTGTCTTATAAATTCAAATGTAAAATATTCCATTGTAATGTGGTATTTTAAGACACTTGGTTATATTTGGGTGCCTTTTATGGGCCCACTTAAATTTGTATTAGTAATTTTGAATCCTATAGATAGGGTTCCCCCCTCATTTGTAAATTAGATAATAGTTGTTACCAAAATTAATGCAAAGAGCCAAAGAATTTGAGAGTTTATTTGTAGTGTTCTTTTGTGTGTGTTTTATGATTTCTAAATTCTCATAATTTTATATGATTGATAGTTTCCTTTGTATAATTTAATTTTGAAATTAAATTTCATTTATGAATTTTTTAGTTTGACCTTAATGCTAGGCTAACAAATTTAATAGTATGCTTACTCTATCTTCTTCTCATTTACATCTGAATGTGTTCTTCAATTTAATGTGAGTGAGAAATTTTATGTAAAGTATGATATTGGACATATGGATTTTCTTTATTATGAAGCCTTAAGTAAATTTTTTTAATTTTTAGCTTTAATCTAGGGTTGGTAGATGATAGCTTCATATGTTTTTGCCTTAAAAGTTAGCAGAATTGATACCTTTGATCATCTTAAGCACATCTTCTTTTCTACCCTACCTTACTCACTCTAACTTTGTTAATGCTCTAAATATCCATTGTTTGTTTATATTTTGAGAAATAATTAGAAAATATTAAGATAATTTATAAATATTATCAAGAAATTATGTCACTACATAGACATTTGTTGTCCCTATAGTAAGATTTTCTTGCAGAATTTCAAAGTGGTGACCATATCTCTACTATTTGTGCTATTCCTAGCAATATTTGTATAAATGAATCAAGCCCCAAGTCTTCTAGGACTTAAAATTTAGTTTCTTACTTCCCCTTTTTCCCTAGTGACAAAGGGAACATAATAAGTGCATCAACAATATGTAAGGTTTAGAACCCCAACTAGATTATGGGTTATTGTGAAAAGATCTCATAGTCCTATACAAAAAATTATGCTCATCTATAACATGAACACACCTTCAAAAAACCCTGACATTTTAATTAATGTCTAGACCCTGATTAGGTTTTGGATCCCCTCTAAAATTTAAATTTCATTTTTTCACCAAAAATGCATAGTTGTAATCAAATAAATAAGTTTGATTAGATCTAGTCACGTACTAAAAGGCTCACTCAAGTTTTATTCAAGATTCAAAAGCCTAATTATAAATAGGATTTCAAATTTTTAAAAAGTGCATATTAACATGAAATTAGAATTATGGAGTCCATTTTATCCCTTTGAGTCACCTAGACTACCTATCATTGTGAGGAGCATAACTTTTACTTTGTGGGCCCATTTTAAGAAATTACATGCACCGCTAAAAAAATGTTTTCACTACAAAAATTTTGATACCCTAGATTTTACCCAATTTGGCCCATGTCAAAATCTTACTAACAACTAAGTTTTTTACTTTCTCACACCCAAATAGGTCTACTAAGTTCCTTTTTAAACCTCCTAATGGTTTTTTGGTCATAACTTGGTCCCTATTTTAACCTTTTAGGACTTATATGTATTCAAATTATATGTTGTTAAAGAGCCAAGAATTATAAATCAGGGTAGAAATATGTAATAAATATAACCACTAATTTATTATAGAATTGGCTAAATTTAACCTTTTAAAAAATAATAATAAATAATATAAATAATAACTTAGTTAAAAAATGACTAAGAGGGATCATTTAGAAGCTAAAAATTGAGGTAGAGGTTGGTCTAAGTGCTGTAAACATGATATAGGTGTTAAAACCATCCTAAATAGTATCACCCTAATTATATAATAGTGCCATGTGGTGTTAGTGTCCCTATTTTGATAGTAGTGTCCTCTATGTAGGACTATCCCATGTTTTTGGGTGCACCTGTGTCAAGATCTATAAGGTATGCTCTAAATATCCATTGTTTGTTTATATTTTGAGAAATAATTAGAAAATATTAAGATAATTTATAAATATTATCAAGAAATTATGTCACTACATAGACATTTGTTGTCCCTATAGTAAGATTTTCTTGCAGAATTTCAAAGTGGTGACCATATCTCTACTATTTGTGCTATTCCTAGCAATATTTGTATAAATGAATCAAGCCCCAAGTCTTCTAGGACTTAAAATTTAGTTTCTTACTTCCCCTTTTTCCCTAGTGACAAAGGGAACATAATAAGTGCATCAACAATATGTAAGGTTTAGAACCCCAACTAGATTATGGGTTATTGTGAAAAGATCTCATAGTCCTATACAAAAAATTATGCTCATCTATAACATGAACACACCTTCAAAAAACCCTGACATTTTAATTAATGTCTAGACCCTGATTAGGTTTTGGATCCCCTCTAAAATTTAAATTTCATTTTTTCACCAAAAATGCATAGTTGTAATCAAATAAATAAGTTTGATTAGATCTAGTCACGTACTAAAAGGCTCACTCAAGTTTTATTCAAGATTCAAAAGCCTAATTATAAATAGGATTTCAAATTTTTAAAAAGTGCATATTAACATGAAATTAGAATTATGGAGTCCATTTTATCCCTTTGAGTCACCTAGACTACCTATCATTGTGAGGAGCATAACTTTTACTTTGTGGGCCCATTTTAAGAAATTACATGCACCGCTAAAAAAATGTTTTCACTACAAAAATTTTGATACCCTAGATTTTACCCAATTTGGCCCATGTCAAAATCTTACTAACAACTAAGTTTTTTACTTTCTCACACCCAAATAGGTCTACTAAGTTCCTTTTTAAACCTCCTAATGGTTTTTTGGTCATAACTTGGTCCCTATTTTAACCTTTTAGGACTTATATGTATTCAAATTATATGTTGTTAAAGAGCCAAGAATTATAAATCAGGGTAGAAATATGCAATAAATATAACCACTAATTTATTATAGAATTGGCTAAATTTAACCTTTTAAAAAATAATAATAAATAATATAAATAATAACTTAGTTAAAAAATGACTAAGAGGGATCATTTAGAAGCTAAAAATTGAGGTAGAGGTTGGTCTAAGTGTTGTAAACATGATATAGGTGTTAAAACCATCCTAAATAGTATCACCCTAATTATATAATAGTGCCATGTGGTGTTAGTGTCCCTATTTTGATAGTAGTGTCCTCTATGTAGGACTATCCCATGTTTTTGGGTGCACCTGTGTCAAGATCTATAAGGTATGCTCTAAATATCCATTGTTTGTTTATATTTTGAGAAATAATTAGAAAATATTAAGATAATTTATAAATATTATCAAGAAATTATGTCACTACATAGACATTTGTTGTCCCTATAGTAAGATTTTCTTGCAGAATTTCAAAGTGGTGACCATATCTCTACTATTTGTGCTATTCCTAGCAATATTTGTATAAATGAATCAAGCCCCAAGTCTTCTAGGACTTAAAATTTAGTTTCTTACTTCCCCTTTTTCCCTAGTGACAAAGGGAACATAATAAGTGCATCAACAATATGTAAGGTTTAGAACCCCAAATAGATTATGGGTTATTGTGAAAAGATCTCATAGTCCTATACAAAAAATTATGCTCATCTATAACATGAACACACCTTCAAAAAACCCTGACATTTTAATTAATGTCTAGACCCTTATTAGGTTTTGGATCCCCTCTAAAATTTAAATTTCATTTTTTCACCAAAAATGCATAGTTGTAATCAAATAAATAAGTTTGATTAGATCTAGTCACGTACTAAAAGGCTCACTCAAGTTTTATTCAAGATTCAAAAGCCTAATTATAAATAGGATTTCAAATTTTTAAAAAGTGCATATTAACATGAAATTAGAATTATGGAGTCCATTTTATCCCTTTGAGTCACCTAGACTACCTATCATTGTGAGGAGCATAACTTTTACTTTGTGGGCCCATTTTAAGAAATTACATGCACCGCTAAAAAAATGTTTTCACTACAAAAATTTTGATACCCTAGATTTTACCCAATTTGGCCCATGTCAAAATCTTACTAACAACTAAGTTTTTTACTTTCTCACACCCAAATAGGTCTACTAAGTTCCTTTTTAAACCTCCTAATGGTTTTTTGGTCATAACTTGGTCCCTATTTTAACCTTTTAGGACTTATATGTATTCAAATTATATGTTGTTAAAGAGCCAAGAATTATAAATCAGGGTAGAAATATGTAATAAATATAACCACTAATTTATTATAGAATTGGCTAAATTTAACCTTTTAAAAAATAATAATAAATAATATAAATAATAACTTAGTTAAAAAATGACTAAGAGGGATCATTTAGAAGCTAAAAATTGAGGTAGAGGTTGGTCTAAGTGTTGTAAACATGATATAGGTGTTAAAACCATCCTAAATAGTATCACCCTAATTATATAATAGTGCCATGTGGTGTTAGTGTCCCTATTTTGATATTAGTGTCCTCTATGTAGGACTATCCCATGTTTTTGGGTGCACCTGTGTCAAGATCTATAAGGTATGTTCTTATGTGCATGAGTTTTGAAACCCTGTAGATGGCCTATTTTGAATAATTTTATTAGAAAATCCTAATGCTCCATGTTACTAGGGCATCTAGTTGATACAATTATAAAAATGTGTTTATTAGTGGGGTAGGATGGTCATCCTTAATACCTCACTATGACAAGAGTTGCCTACATACCAATACGTTGAAGAGGGATCAAGTCCAATGTAGTTATTGCCTAGAGTGCTTGTGAAATTACAAGTGAATATAGTATGATAGTTTATTTGAGTGATTTGAATGTGCTAAATATTATAAATATGAGTAATTTGAGCTTAGGAATGTTGTAGATGGTAGTATACATATGTAGGTTAGAATAGGGATTAATAATCTTAATTGTGCACAACTTGTTCTAAGTTTGCATCTCTAATTTTCATTTGATTTCCATCTCCTAGATAAAAAGGGATAAAAATATTGTATTTATACTAATTTGGTGCCTATACGGTACTAAAAGTGGTCTAGGATGATGCTAAGAGGTCTAAGATTCGAAGATATATCTATTTGTGGAAAAAGGAGGGAAAATATAGTAGTTGAAATATTGGGACACTAGCACCATGTGGTTTTATTATCCCTATAATGGCATTAGTGTCTAGGTGGCAAAACCTAAGGCATGAAGGGATAATATGAAAGATTTAGGGTATAAGACTACTTTAGGGATGACTAGGGATTCATGTGGCTCGTATGAAATCTAGATAAGTGTGAAAATAGGACTTAAGATAGGTCTAGGTCTAATTTAGAATAGGTGGTCTCAAGTATCACTCTTAGCACTCAAGTGCCACTTTTAGGTGATTACATTCCCCTCCCTTTTAATCTATAAATACAACAAATTGAACTGACTAGGATAAAGGAAAAAGAGGTGTACCTAGACTTACCTAAGAAGTGAAGCCTATGAGTTTGGATCTAAGTATGTGAAACATGCTCTACTACATGTCCTATAAGTGAAATGTGCAGAAATTAGTCCTCCCTTAAGAGATATAAAAATCAAAGACAAAACTTAGTAAATAAGAAAAACTAAGCAAAATTTGAGTAAAAGGATAAGAGAGAGGAAAGGAATGAATACACCTCACTTGGTATATGAACTAATCCATAAACTTGGCGATAACCTATATGTGTGTATATAGTGATCAATCAATGAATATATTGGATTGAGCTAATGGCTTACTCAATACTCATGTGTGGGTGACTCAATAACTCAATCCAATTTTGACTCCATCATTGTCCACCCCTAAGTGTGGATCATGACCTATGAATAGTTTGGATTGTATTGATGGTGTGTTCATCCCTTTCATGTAGGTGGATCAAGAACTCAAGTGGACTATAAATATATCATTGTCTACCCATGTGTAGTAGATGCATTTAAAACTAAAATTGTACATTGTAATTGGAAATGTCTAAATGGATATATCTAGCTATAAATGTTGATTTATGGCCACTTAGGTATATTAGGTAGATCCAAGACACTCAAGAATACTAACCACTATAGCATAGAAAATGACATGGAATTTGTCATTCTATATGATTTACTAGTGTGCATGTGATAAAATGGAAATAACGTACCATGCACTTACCCCTAAATCTAATAAATGAGTATATGGATTTTAGACTGAGTTGTAATAATTTGTATCTGAGTATCTAAACTAAAAATAGGAATGGTCATGCCATGTAAGATGCCCCCAATTTGAAAAAATTGGTATGAAATTGAGTTAAGATGGTATGAATCTAATCTAAATTGAGACAAAACTAGTAAATCTATAATTAAGCTTGAGTAAAACGTAGACTATACCTACTTTACTATTATAACCAATTTGTATGTTTCTTACACTAATGTTATTAAACAGTACCGCCATATCTTAGACAATAGTGCCATGTGGAACTAGTGTCCCAATTTGGGTGCTAATGTCCATCTATTCTGATTTTTATGCAATTATACCAATCTATGTTCACTATTTTCCACTACATTTACCTGAGCCTAATTTCTATAATCTAATCCTATGTTGAAAATGTGTTGTGAATGCATTATTTTATCCTAATCTCTTTGAAAAAACCCTATGAATGGCACCTCTTCATAGGGTAGTTATTCAACATGTGCAATAATTATCTTTCAAATAAACATCTCTATAATATGTGTGTTATCTAAAACATATATTATATCTACATAATAATAAAATATAATGTGAACACATAGTATTAGAATGTAAGATAATCTGAGAATATGTTTTTAATGTGCAATGTATGTTATGCCCATAATTCAAAAGTCTCTCAAGATAGATATAACAATGTATGTAATAAAAAATCTAAGTAATAAATAACTACCTAGGGGGATGGTACATGATGTACATCATGACACTAAAGTAGGAAGGGGACATACATGAGGTGTCTCATGGCATCTAAAAATGGAGTGTGTAACAAACAAGATATAAGTGTCATGGACATGACATGTACAAAAAATAAAATATACAACACACATGAGGCATCCAAAGTAGGCCAAGGGGCCACATTATAAGGGATATGATCACATGCCACTAAATCTAAAACAATAAGACATGTAAGGACATTTTCAAATATCCACATACTTAAGAAACAAGTAATTTGGATTAGAGACACATATAAGGACATGTTTAAATTACTACATACACAATCAAGAAGGCACACACAATGACATGGGCACATGTCCAAAGCATACATATTATGAAAATAACTAGTGTAGAGCCAAAACTCAATGACATATTCAAATTCCCTCAAATAAAATAGTATATATATACAATCAAGTTTGAAATAGAAAATATAGAAATGAAATCATGCATGAACATGTAATGTAAATATATTTAATAACCAAGATGTACATATGTTATGTCTAAAGTAGTAAGAGCTAGAAAAAAATTGAGTAAGTGCAATATGATCAATATGTTAGCAATATGATTGTAATTTGATGTCAAAAAGGAGATTTTTGTCATTATGGATGTCATAAATGTTTGAGGATAAAATAGGTTTGATGGAGAGAAGAGCATGTTTTACAATTGCATAGTATAAGTTGTAATATTATCATATAATGTTGTCATGCTTTTACAGAGACCATTTTTGAACATTTTTAGAGAAATTGATAGAAGATTTATTTTGGGTTTTTCAAGTGCATCTTATATATATGGTCTATAGGTTCAAATGAAGAGAAATGAGCTCAATAAATATTTATTTTAGCTCTTAGACATTACTATGGTTTGTCAATAAAACCCTAAGGTTTTCAGTCATGGCATTCATAGGCATTTTCTATTTTCATGTTGACTAGATATAGGTAGGAACTAGTTGCTTAAGTTATAACTTAAGCCTTCCCCATAATTGTGCAACTGACACCTTTGACCTAGAAATTACTAGTTTTGAGTAGTGATCAAAGATTTTAATCTTTCCTAAGTCCTCAACTTAAGACTTGTTCAAGCTTGATCAACAACTAGAACTAAATTGTATGAAGAATATCCAAAGATGTGAAACAAAGGCAATATGTCAAAGGTACTTGAGAGTGAACATGATATTTCTAAGTGTCACAAGTATAGGGACTAAAAATGTGCATAAGGTAGATGAGAGTACTAAGTATCACAAACATGAGAACTAATAGTAATACAGAAGGAATACATTGATGCCAAGTGTCACAAGTGTAAAGACTGATAGTATTACTTAGAAGGCACATGAGAGTGCCAAGTGTCCTAACCTTGAGAACTTATCAAAAGATCTAACAGTGAATGTGTGATCATGCAATGAAGATAAATGGAGTATGTGGATTCAAAGAGGTCAAAGTATTTGATGTTTAGCATATTAAAGACTAATCTAAATTGATGGTGTGTATGTATTCTAAAGTATAAGGAACTAGTGAGATGAGATCAAGTGCTCAATGTTTAATGATAAGCAGAGGTAAATTCTATGCTACTTTTAATGATATAACAACATGTGGGAGATTAATATCAAAGATCAATGGATGTGATTTAAATATTAAAATGATAAAGTTTAGAATATCATAAAGATATAATGGAGCATGTGAGCCTATCATAGCTTGATATAATGGTTGCCTTTGAAAGTTGAGACATTTAAATGATGATCATTAGATCATTACATGAAACTTAAGATCAATGTTTTGTTGGAAATATTGTCATAGCTATCAAAGGTCTAGCATTATTGATGATAAAGGCCCCATTGCATTTGATGTTGTTTATCTTGGCTAATGTGAGTTAATATTTATTTAATATTAACACATATATTTTTGGTTGCATATGAGATAAAAGAAGGGCCCATGGAGAAGTCAAAGAGCCACAAGATAAAGACAAAAGAAGGATGGGACACATTTTCCCATGAAGAGTCATCTTGGGGAACACCAAGAGGCACCAAGTGAAGACAAAAGAGTAAGGGCACAATTTCTCATGAAGGGACACCTTAAGGAATATGAAAAGTCACCAAGATGAGGACAAAAGATGGAAGGATGTTTTTTATCATGAAGGGTCACCACATGACTTTTCAAAGGCTTGAATATGAAGGGTCATCCAAGATTTGCACCATTTTCCATGAGGATTGAAGGGTCACAAAGGGGGAAGGCCAAAGGTCATTTGGAAAGCTATAAATAAAGGCTTGAGAAGCCATTTGTAAATATGAATGAAAGAGGTTGATTTGATATTGTATTATCTAGCTTAGAAGAGCAATTGTGAGAGTTGAATATGATTTGTATTTGTTATATCTAGCTTAGAAGAGCAAAGGTGAGAGAGAGGAAAGAGATGTTGTATTGAACCATCATTTGTTGATATAGTAACATTGAGAGATAGGTGTGTGGTATACACAAAGTGGTTGGTGCTCATGTGGGTTGGTGCTCACAAATAATAGCTGGGTTGGTGCTCGACAAAGGGGTATGGTGCTCCTATGGGTTAGTGCTCACAAATAGTAGCTGGGGTGGTGCTTGATAAAGGGGTATGGTGCTCCTGAAAGTTTGGCTTGTGAATATTATTTGGGTTTGTGCTCATTCATATAATTAAGATTGTTCTTCATGGTTTTTCCCACATTGGGTTTCCATGTTATATCTGGTGTCTCTCTCTTTCTTGTGTGATGTTTATTATTTGAGTTTTATTGCATATCTTGAATGTTTGATTAAGGGAAAGTTTTATAAGATATATGATATATTGATTCACCCCCCCTCTCAGTATATCCTGTGCTTAACATATTTAGTATTTAAAGATATGTTCATCTCAATGGTCAAGTGACAAAACATATAGGAAAGATGCATTATAGGACATAGAGAATAATATAGATCACTATAATCAATATAAATTTTGTAATATGGCATGTGCATACAAAATAGACCCTTAATATGATAAATATAGTAAAAGATAGATAATTATGATGGTAGCACATATATTCAAGAAGTGGGAAACTTGTAGGAGCATTATGTTTAACAACCAAGTGTGAACATGGAACTATGTGAGACCTCTATCTAATGTATATACACATCATCTAGAAAATGCACTATGTGTTGAGAAAATTGTTAAAGATGTAGAGTTGAACTGAGAAGGAGAGAGAAAGAGAGAAAGAAAGATGCATAATAGAGTATGAGTAGTTGTATAATAGGTCTATAATAAGGAACTAGATTTATTTATGAAGCAATTTTATAATTTGGAGTTGTAGTTCCATAATAGATCTGATTAGAAGGTGTCATTAGAAGAGCTAAGTTTGTACTTAGTTAGGGATTTGGTTCTTTCTTAGAGTAGTTACTCTTAAATTAGGGTATTGGTGTCTCCTTAGGGTTGGTTCCCTTAAACATTGTAAATAGTGAGGTTCTTTATTGTGAAGTTGGATTAAAATAGTAGATTCTATTAGCTATTCTCATGGTGGTTTTTCCCATATTGGTTTTTCCATGTACATCTAGTGTTATTCAAGTGTGTGTGTGTGTGTGTGTGTGTGTGTGTGTGTGTGTGTGTGTGTGTGTGTGTGTGTGTGTGTGTGTGTGTGTGTGTGTGTGTGTGTGTGTGTGTGTGTGTGTGTGTGTGATATCTACATATCCTTTCTAAATTTCATTAAAAAAGATTAAATGACTAATTTTAATTAATCTACTGATTTACCCCCCTCTCAATAGATATTTTATGTTCTAACAATTGGTATCAAAGCCTTGGATATTTAGAAGAAGCTTAATCAACTTAGTTAGATCTTAGATAGTGAGTGTAAATGGTTGGTCAAGAAGGCTCTTCCTAAAAAAAACACCTCTCTTTGATGGATTAAACTATGCATTTTAGAGCATTCAAAAATAATCATATATATCTTCATTAGGGTTTGATGTATCGATGTCTATTATAAATGGATTTATAGCCCCTGCTATAAATCTTACTGATCAAGCTATAAAGAAGGCATATGAGAGCAATGCCAAGGAAAATAATGCTATTCTTTGTGGATTGTCTAACTCAAAGTTTATCAAAGCAATGTATTATAAAAATGCATATGATATCTGGAACAAGTTGAGGAACATCTATGAAGGTGATGATAAGGTGAAGCAAGTCAAGATATAAACATAAAATGGCAATTTTGAAAGTTTTAAAATGAATGAAGAAGAAAAAATGTAGACTACCTCCTTAGAGTAGATGAAATAGAAAATGCAATCAGAGGCCTTAGAGAAGAGATGAGAGATTTAGTCATTATCAAAAAGGTCCTAATATCTCTACCATCAAGGTATGACTCTAAAATCTTTGAAATAGAGGAAGAAAGAGATCTAGATAATATCACTATAGATGAGTTGCATGGAACCTTCACACCCTATGAGATGAGAATGGGATAAGTAAATACTTTCAAGAGAGAAGTTGCATTCAAAGCATCCATATAAGTAAAAGTATAAGCACATACATCTATATCTAAGGAGATTGATGAAGAATATGCCAAATTTGTTATAAAATTAAAAAGAGGATCTAGAAAGTACAAAGGTAAGTTACCCTTTAAATGCTTTAAATATGGTAAGGTAGGGACATTTTACTGCTAAATACCCTTATAACAAAAAGGCTAATTCTAAGCAAAAAGAGGATAGTAAAAAGATGAAACCCCACTACTCTAATAATAAGAACTTCTTCAAAAATAAGAAGGGCTTGTATATAAAATAAGATAGTGATTCATTGGATGAGTGTGATATATCATATGATGACCATGATTGTGTCTTTATGGCTGAGGGAAATGAATCACTATTCATGAAATTATAATCAACCTCTATGGATCAATAAATAGAAGAATTTGAAGACTCAAATAAAGAAGAGGAAGGAGAATTGGATATAGAGGGTGAAATAATTTGTTCTCTAATTGAGATTGAAAATATGAGAAAAGACAACTTAAAGCAGAAGAAGATAGAATGAAAGGATATTGACAAAGTATCCACAAGTCTTGAAAATTTTGATCATATGGTAGTTAACCTAAATACACAAGTTGAAGAGGCTAAATGAATAGAATCTATAGTTAAATTTGAACTATAGTCTAAATATGATGAATGCTTAAATTTAGAAGTAGATATAGTGGCTTTGAGGAAAGAAATTGAAATTTTTAAAAAACAAATAGACAAAAGTCTAAAGTTGATAGTAGGTTTAAACATTATTGATGATCTAATCAACTCTCAAAATCCATCAAAAGAAATAACTACTCTTGGTTTTGAAAAATGGGAAAGTCCCATAGATATAACATCTATAAACTTATATGACAACTTCAAATTAGAAGGATAATTAGGAACAAAGAATGAAAAATCTTTCAATAATGCATCCATAGATATAAATAAAGACACAAGCACAACTAATGAGAAGAAATCTAAGGGAGAAAAGAAGCCTAAACAACATAATAAGAATAATGAGTCAATCTCTGCAAACTCAAGGAGGATGAAAAACACAAAGGTAGCTAATGCATATGGTTACATAATGGTGAGTGACTTGAAGAATCCAATGTTGATAAGACCTCCTCATCCTTCATAAATAAATGCTAGGATCAGGTATTCCTCATTTTTCTATGGTTATTTTTATACCTATAATTAGTTTGGTCATAGGGATAGTGAATGTAAATTTATGCCTAAAAGGAAAACAAACTTTGTAAGAATAAATTTATTTACTCCCTTGTTAGATACAAATTTAATATGTTATAATTGAAATATTTTTTGTCACATAACTAAACAATGTAGGACAAACTTTGTAAAACCAAAAATATAAAGTGAAAATAAAATCATGCCTTTTAGTGTGAACAAAGGTTCAAAAGTCTATGAAAAGGAGAAAAATAAGCCAAGCAAGAAACCTAAGGATGTGTGGAAAGTAAAATATCAAAAAGTTACATAATCTATGATTGCTCAAACTACACTCTATGTCAAGGAATAGAATTTGTGGGTAATAGATAGTGGCTACTCAAAAAATATGACTAGCGATAAGAGCAAGTTTGTCAAAATAGTTAAATGTAAGGAAGGATCTATCATCTTGAGAGATAATATTGCAGTGAATATCCATGGTAAAATAACCTTGAACATAGATGGAAAAATACCTACACATGATATCCTTTATGTTGAAGGATTGAAACATAAACTACTAAGTGTCAGTCAAATGTGTGACAATGGATATAAGGTCACATTTAATGTAGAATGATGCAAGATAAAGAGATCTAGAAGACTAGTTACAGAAGGTAAAATAATTGAAAGCAATATATATAATCTTAGTGAAGTGAATGGTAATAACTGCCTGATAGGAAAGATTGATGAGAGTTGGTTATGGCATAGAATAATGGGTCATGTCAATTTTGATAACCTAGTTAAGGTGAGCTCAAATAAGTGTATTAGACATATGTCTAAGATAACTAAACCTGTAAACATTACTTGTAAGAAATTTTAGAAAGGAAAGCAAGCGAGGGTCAAATTTTAAACAAAGGAATATGTAACTACAAAGCCTTTAGAGTTATTTCATACTAATATTTATGGTCTTACTAAGATAAGAGTATCCAAAGGAGAAAGATATTTCATGTTGCTAGTAGATTATTACTCAATAATGATAAGGGTAACCTTCTTGAAGGACAAGTTTTAGGCATTTGAAATATTCAAGATCTTTAGAGCCATGGTAGAGAATGAGATTGGACAAAAAATTAAATGCTTAAGATCTGATACAGGTGGATAATTCATCTCAAATGATTTCATAGAATACTATGAGAAGTATGGAATCAAAAGGCAATACTCTATAAAAAGGAATCCATAGTAGAATGGAGTTATTTTAAGAAAGAATAGAATAATCAAGGAGATGGCTATAATAATGCTAAAAGTGGCCAAGTTACCTAATGGATACTGGAGAAAAGCAATATAAATAGAAGTGTATATCTTGGATAGAGTTTAACTAAGGGTAAATATTGATAAAACCCCCTATGAACTATGGTATGGAAAACCTACCTATGTTGTTAATTATTTCAAAGTGTTTGGAAAATTTTTTTACATTAGTAGAAAAGAATAAAAATTGGGAAGCTTGAAATCAAGATGTGATGAAGGAATATTTCTTGGTTATTCCACCCAAAGCAAAGCCTACATATGTTACAAAAAAAGGCTATAGAAGATTGTATAGAGTATCAATGTCAATGTTGATTAAGGCTTGAAACATGTTAAACCTAATAAAGACATCCATGAAGAAGAATTAGAGTCTAAATAAGAAGTAGCTAATAAAAAAACTTGAGGAAGTAAATGAAAACCCACCTACAAGATTTGTTTAAAAGGATCATCTTATAGAGTAGATCATTGGAAATAAAAATGAATAAGTTCAAACAAGGAGAATAATTGAAATGAACAAGGAAAAATTTCTAATCTAATATCTAAAATTGAGCCCAAGAATTATGTTGAAGCTAATAAGGATGAAAATTGGCTAAAATACATGAAAGAAGAACTAAGCCAAATTAAAAAGAACAAAACTTGGTAATTAGTTCCAAGTCCTTCAAACAAGAATGTAATAGGTACAAAGTGGGTATTTAGAAAAAAACTCAATGAATATGGAACTATTATAAGGAATAAGGCTAGATTGGTGTGCAAAAGATATGCACAAGTTGAAGGCATAGATTTTGAGGAAACATTTGCTCTAGTTGCTAGATTGGAAGAAATAAGAATGTTTCTAGCATTCTCTATCTATAATAAATTCAAAGTCTATCAAATGGATGTTATGTCTAATTTATTGAATGGGAAATTAGAAGAGGAAGTCTACATAAAATAACATGAACGTTTCTAGTTGTGAGAAGAAGAATATTATGTTTGAAGACTAAATAAAGCTCTGTATGGTCTAAAATAGGCACCAAGAGGATATTATTCAAGATTATACCAGTACCTAAAAAACAAAGATTTAATAAAGGATGTGCAGACAACAATATGTACTAAAATCTAAAGGTGAGAATATGTTAATTGTTGTTGTATATGTAGATGATATCATATTTGGTGGTAGAAACAATAGAATGTGCCAAAAAAATTCTACATAAATGCAAAATGAGTTTGAGATGTCTATGATTGGATAACTTTCTTTATTTCTTGGTCTAAAAATAGCACAATATGATGAAGGGATATTTATATCCCAAACCAAGTATGCTAAGGAAATGCTCAAGAAGTTTGCAATGAAAGATAACAAACTAGTAGGTACTCCCATGATAAATGGATGTAATTTGACTAAAGAGGATGAGTCCCTTGATGTAAATTAGGATACGTTTATATCAATGATAGGTAGATTGTTATACCTAATTACATCAAGAATAGATATCATGTAAGTAGTGTGCATGGTTGCAATATTTCAAGCTACTCCCAAAGAATCACATGTCAATGCAATGAAAAAAATCTTTAGATATATCAAGAGTACAATTGACTATGGCCTATGGTATCCTAAAGATGAAGATTTAACTTTGACAACATATACCGATGTTGATTGGGAAGGAAGTGTGGATGATAGAAGAATCTCTAGTGGTGATGCACTTTTCCTTGAAAACAAACTTGTTTTATGGAAAAAATAAGAGTCAATTACTCTTTGTACAGTAGAAGCAAAATATGTTGCAATAGTGTCATGTTGTACTCAAGTCTTGTGGATGAATAAAACACTCAAAGACATCAAGGTAGAATAAATTTCAACTATCTCTATTCTTTGTGATAATTCAAGTGTTATTATTATATCAAAGAATCTAGTGATGCATTCCAAAATGAAGCACATATCAATCTAATATCACTTATTAAGAGAAAAGGTTGAAAATAAATAAGTCATAACTAAATATGTACCAACACATGATAAAATTGTAGACATATTTATCAAACCTCTTCCCAAGGAACAATTTGAGTATTTGAGGCAAAAATTGGGAGTGGTGGCTCTTACATCACATCACTAGATCATAGTAATAGGGCATGAGTCTATGGGGAGGATCATAGAAACTTTGTTAATCCTTAAAAGAAGAGAGAAAAGGCAACTTAGGTATGCATATTTTCTCAAATTTATAATGAGTTTATGGTTATAGATTCTTGGATAAACTCCTTTATTTGATAAAGGGGAAGAAAAATTTGGACAAACAGTGAGAAAGTTGGAGTCCCTTTGCCATTCATGTCAAAATGGGATAAAAAGTACAAATACTCTCTCTAAAAGCTTTTTGTTTATCAAAGAAGGATAAAATAATGTGTCTAATGTGAGTTTAGTCAAATGTTTCATTGCCTAAGGGGGATAAATTTTTATTTGATCAGCTTTACCTCACATTCATTAGAAGCCAATACAAGTACAATCAATATAAGAGAAGGAACAAAGAATGTTTTACAAGATCAAAGCATTTATTTTACCGCAATGACAAAAGGGGATATTATTGAAAATATGATTGTCATTTGATGTAAAATGGGATATTTTTAGCATTATGGATGTCATAGATGTTAGAGGATCAGATAGGTTTGATGGAGAGAAGAGCATAGGATAAGTTGTAATATTGTCATATAATGTTGATGCTTTTATAGAGACCATTTTTGAACATTTATAGAGAAATTGATAGAAGATCCATTATCAGGTTTTTAAGTGCATCTCATATATATGGTCCACAAGTTTAGATCAAGAGAAATGAGCTCAATAAAGATTTATTTTAGATCTCAGACATTACTAGGGTTTCTCAGTAAAAACCTAAGGTTTTTAGTCATGGCATTCATAGGCATTTTCAATTTTCATGTTGACTATATATAGGTGGGAATCAGTCTCTAAAGTTATAACTTAAGCCTTCCATGTTATTGTGTAACTAACACTTCAACCTAGAAATTACCATCTTAGAATAGTTATTAAAGACTTTAATATTTCTTAAGTCCTAGACTTAAGACTTGTTTGAGATTGATCAATGGCTAGTACTAAATTGTACAATGAAGTTCTAATGACATGTAACAAGTTCAATATGTTAAATGTACCTGAGAGTGAATGTGCTAGTGCTAAGTGTCACAAGGGTAGGGATTGATAATTTTAATAAGGCACATGAGAGTGGCAAGTGTCATAAGCATGATCATTGATAGTAATATAATAGGCATGCATTGATGCCAAGTGTCACAAGCATGGAGACTGATAGTATTGCTTAGAAGGAATGTGAGAGTTTCAAGTGTCCTAACCTCAAGAAATTGTTAGAAGATATAATGGTGATCATGTGATCATACAATGAAGATCAATGGAGTTCATAGAGTCAAAGAGGTTAAAGTTTTTGATGTTTATCATGTTAAATACTGAGCTAGATCAATGGTGCATATGTATTCTAAAGTATAAGGAAACAACAAGATGAGATAAAGTTTTCAATGTTTAAAAATAAGTAGAGGTAAATTCCATGCTTCTTTTGAATATCTAATGGCACATAGGAGTTTAGGATCAAAGATCAATGGATGCACTTTATATATTGAAATGTTAAAGTTTAGAAGCTCGTCAAGATTTAATGGAATGTGTGAGCTTGTCAGATCTTGATCTAATGGTTATGTTTTAAAGTTGAGACATTTGAATGATGATCATCAGATCATGGTGTAAAACTTAAGATCAATGGTTAGTATTCAAATATATGTTCATATCAATGGTCAAGTGATGTAACATACAAAAAGATGCATTATACAGCACAAAGAATAATATAAATCACTATGATCAATATAAATTATGTAATATGGCATGTGTATCAAAAATAGAGCCTTACATATACTAAATATAGTAAAAAATAGAGAATTATGGTGGTGATTCATAAATTAAAGAAGTGGGTAATTTGCAAGAGTGTGGTGTGTTAATGACTAAGTGTGAAGATAGAGCTATGTGAGTTCTAGATCCAATTCATATATACATCATCTAGAAAATGTAATGTGTTGAGAAAAAAAGTTAAAGATGTAGAGTTGAATTGAGTAGGAGAGAGAAAAAGAGGAAGAGAGATGTAGAGAAAAGTATGATGAGTTCTAAAATAGGCATGTAATAGAAAATTGGATTCATTTTTGAATCAATTTTATAATATGGAGTTGTATCTCCATAATAGATTTGATTGGTAGGTTCCATCAAAAGAGCTGAGTTGGTGCTTAGTTAGGGAGTTGGTGCTTCCTTAGAGTAGGTACTCTTAAATTGGGGTATTAGTGTCTCCTTAGGGTTGGTGCCCTTAAACATTGTAACTAGTGAGGTTCTTGATTGTGAGGCTAGATTAGAATAGTCAATTCTAGTAGCTATTCTCATGGTGTTTTTTTCCCATATTGGGGTTTCCACATACATCTAGTGTTATTCATATATGTGTGTGTGTGTGATCTCTACATATAATTTCTAAATTGCATTAAAAAGAATCAAAGGAATAATTTTAATCAATCTACTAGTTCACCCCCTTTCTTACTAGATAGTTGTGTTCCAACACAATATCAATATATAATAATTCTAAATATGTGATACAAAATGTATAAATATGGAACCTAGTAATAAAATTATGTATAGGGTGCCCCAAATGGGTGAATGTGTCAAATGAATAACCCTTGTATCTACATATATTCCCCCAGTGGTTAGATCATAGAACATATATATCATTGTAGTGGACCTAAGTCCTATAGCATTCTTCAAGCACTCAATATGAAAAAGTGAAACATATATGTATGATAAAAACTGAATATACTAAGATATCTAATATATGTAATGTTTGGAAAATATAATAAGCGTAAACATGGAAATGCATCTAATCTATAATTTTGTATTTTTTGATTGAATATTTGAATGTTTTTACATTTTTATGAAATTTTATATTGTTTTTCTATTTTAAATTTTATATTTTTTTTTCTATTTTCTAGATGTAAATTATATACAAGAAACATAAAAATGGAATATGTAAAAAGAAAAAGAAGGAAGGAAATTATGTACAATTAAGGAGGAAAAATACTAACAAATGAGTCTCATGGTAAAATCACTATCACTATGATCTATATCCAATATAGGAATGGTAATCTCTCATGTAGTGTGATTGTTATGCCAGAGTTGAATGGTGTTGCAGTATGCATCTGGGTATTGTTCATTGTCAAAATCATAATAAACTATAATTCTAGAGGGAATTTCCTCATATTATGGATTTGAACTTTTTGAATTCTACTTTAGAATATTAATTATGATTTATCCATTTGAAATTGTGCTTATTATAGACATATGGTGTTGTGCAAGTTCTTTTTCTAGAAAGCCTTGTTTGAGAATGCTTGTTGGCTTAGCATGATTTTAACTTTACAACTTAAATTATTTATATTTTTGTAACATTTCCTATGTATCTAAAAATTTTACCTTGATAAACTATATTTTTGAATGGTTTGCCTTAGGATGTTCAATAAATCCCAAACCTTTTTGATGAACATTATCAACTTCTAGAATAGGTGAATTGATGCCTTGGACCTTCTTTCCCAAACCTTGACCATGATAATCAAACTATTATAGATATTTTGACCAAAAACATAATTATTTGAAAGTTGAGCCTCATTTTAGAGTGGTATATTTGTATTTATTACTTGATTTATCTATGCTTATTATACTATTTCATTCTTTGGTTGTGCTTTTTGAACCTTTTATTATTTTGAGTTATGTTTTGGTAACCAATTTTTCTACTATTTCTAAATTTGACCCTTTTTGAGTTTGTATACATGTCACTATTTAAGTCATCTATATCAAATATCTATTACATTTTCCTTCTGAATGATAAACATGAATTGGTGTGGTGTCCATGCATTATATGATATGTACAATAATATTTGGATCTCCTCACTAGGTGTAGAGGAGGTAGGTTGATCAACTTAGTTATAATAATTTACCTTAGTATCTCACTTGAAATCTTATTAGACCATTGTAAGATGTTTAAATCACTATTAATAAATTCATTGTGTTTTACTTTATCATTTGGATATGAAATAGTGTTAGGCACAAATTTTATAGATGTAGATGTATATACATGGTTTACATGAACATATTTTAAATATTGTGTACATATAATGTGATTTTACAATAATGTGAAGTTTTCACTTAATAAACTATTTTTATTATTTAATTATAATATTATCTTGTTCATACTAATTATTTCATCCATTAGAGTTTCATAAGTATAAACCCTAGTTACTTCTAATTGAACATGTAGGCACACACCCTATAGGGGAGCTGTGTGGATAGGTTGATTATGGGTATAAATAATAATATCATAGGCTAATTCATCTCATGGAGGAGTGATAGCATGAACTTTGTTAGAGGTAAATTAGCTATCATCATCATGGAAATGAGGAGGAGAAGGAGATTCTTTCCTTTGCATAATATATGACATTAAAACTTGAAACCTAGTTGTTAGCTTATGTAATACATCCTCTATGTATGTAAGGATTTGTTTCTTAATTTAATCTCACATAAGAGAATAATAACATGTTATATATAGAATGAAATATGACCTACATTTCTATTGATATAAATAATGTATACATGTTTTTATGCATTTTTTGAGTTCATTCCGAATTAAAGGAAACAAACATGCAAATGAAGGTATTAGACTTTGTATTAAAAAGTGATAAACTTATTCTATCATTATTATCATGATTATATGAAAAAAATCATAAAATATAGGAATCTAAAATATGATTTTAGATCTTATAATTTTGGAAACATAAACCCTAAGGTTATCTAAGGTTAGGGTTTATGAAATAGTTGAAGTAAGTTAGATTCACCAAATGTTTTAACCTTTTAAGACTTAGATGTATGTAAATACTATTTTTTTAATGATATGAGAATGGTAAATTAGGGTAGAAATATGAAATTAATATATCCATTGATTTTTACATAATTGAATAAATTTGACCTTTTTATTAAAAATAATAAATAATGCAAATAAGAACTTATCTATAAAATGACTAAGATGATCTAAAAGCTAAAAACAAAGGTACTGACTGGTATGAATGTTGTAAACATGATCCAAGTGTCATAACTCCTCATGGATAATAGAACTCTAATTGGATAGTATCACTATGTGGTGTTAGTGTCCCTATTTTAGTGGTAGTGTCCTCTATGCAGGACTATCTTGAGCTTCTGGTTACACCTATATATGGATCTATAAGGTTTTTTCATGTGTGTACAAGTTATAAAAAAATGTATGTGGATTGTTTTGAATAATTTTATGATAAAACATAATCATCCATGTTTCTACATCACCCAATTGATAGAATCAAAAAAGTGTGTTTGTTAGTGGGGTAGGTCAGACTTCCTCAACACCCTATGATGAGAGTTGCCTACATACCAATAATCTGAAGAGGGATCAATCCCGATATAGTTCTTTTCACCTAAGTGATAGTTCAAATACAAGTGAAGATACTATGATAGTTGACTGTAGTGTTTTGAATGTACTTGAGACTATAAATCTAAATAATCTAAGCTTACAAATGTTGTAGATTATAGTATGTAAAAGTAGGACATAATAGGGATTGATAAACTTAATTGTGCACAACATGTTCTGAGTTTGCATATATAATTTTAATTTGATTTCCATCTCCTATATAAATGGATAAAATTCATGTATTTATATTATTCTAGTGCTTGTGTTGGTGCTAAAATAGGTCTAGCTTAACCCTAAGAGGTCTAATATTTGAAAATATATACATTTGTGGAAAAAGGAGGGAAATGATATTAGTGTAAATATTGGGACACTAAAACTATGTGGCACTAATATCCCTATTATGGTGCTAGTGTCTAGGTGTCAGAACCTAAGGAACAAAGGGGTAGGATGAAAGAATGAGGGTTTATGACTACTTTAGGGATGATTATGGATGCATGTGGCCTACACAAAGGATGGATAAGTTTGAAACTAGGCCACATGATATGTCTAGGGCTAAGTTATGGATATGTGGTCTCAAGTAACACTCTTAAAACTCAAGTATCACTTTTAGGTGATTAAAGTCCCCATAAATTTGTTTTAAAAACCATCAGAGTCATTAGAAATATGAATATAACATGGATGTATTGGGACCTTGAGTTTCCTTAAATTCATCCCCTATAATGATATTTTAATATTTTAATTTTATATTTAGCCTAGAGAGCTTTTAAATACAAAAAGTAACTTGTTTTTTTTTTTAAATCTTTTTGTAGGCTAAAATGGAGGAAAAGGGTAAAGTGGTGGGATTATAAAATTGAAGGATGGATTTTGGAGGGAAATGAAAAATTAAAATATCAATAAATAGGTCAACCCTATTAATTATAAGTGTTGGATTTTTTCTCTCTAAGACTCTTAAAGTCAATCACCTAATTTTATTTACTTTCACAGAGTTAAATCTTATCCCTCTTTTATTACCTTGCAGTTACATTGGTGAAATTTTGATCGATCAATAATGATGAATTGTAATGGATTGTCAGCATGTATAATTTAATTAATAAAAGACTATGGATTTATTGCTTTCAACCTATGCATTTAGAATGGTAGTTGTGTATTTCTCTTCATTGTTTGTTTCCATATGAATCTTGTATCCTATTTATGTGTGATTGTATGTATGCATATCAAACCAAGGACTAATTTTTGTGTTCACATGATCAATAAATACAAATTATTATTTAATATTGTAGGATTTATGTCTTCCCCATCCTCTTTTTCTCCTTTTTATCAAATCTATTAAACTTAGGATTTATTTGATAGAAATACGTTTATGCATTATTATCTTAATTACTTGTTCTATTTCATTTCTATAGTATTGTTGCATTTTTGAATGCATTAATTCATGGAAATAAATAACTAAAATTATAAATTTTAATTATTTTTACTTTAAACCCTAATTTCATTATTATGAAAATGAATGTGTGTGCTTTATCATTTTGATTTTTTTTATTCAACCCAATTTTAACTACACCTAAAGTTTTACTTACCATATAGTTTGTTTAATAATCAATGACATTAAAATATTTCACCACCAGTAGACCCCTTGAGTTGAAACCATCACAATGCACAACTGATCAAATACTAGTGTATCATGACTAGTATATTTATACCTTGGGGATACCCACCTCACAATACTCCTTTTAGGAGAGAATTCATGGGATTAACTACCTTGATAGCCTATCTTTAGTAAGATAGGCCAAACAACATGTCAATAGTTTCATCACTAGAAAGAAGGCCCCCAATACATTCAAAATTAATTTTTTTAGTAAATTTTTTGAAACTCAATCTTTTAAGAGTACTTCCCACACTTAGGTATTCCAAAATTTAAAATATAAAATTGACTTATACATACTATATAATAGTATATTAGGGCTAAATTTGAGTTATTTGAACTTCTTGAACATCAAAAACCAATAACAAACAAAGGAAAACCATAAACTAGAAAAATCCACTTAGTTAATAACTCACCTATGATTATAATATCCTTCATCCACCCATTTGTTTCCCCTTATAAACCACCAATGGTGTATAATTACACTTGTATTAGTGGAGGTGGATACCCTATGAATTTTTCAAGGCTTGTCCTTGACTTATCAAAGAATCCTGACAAGGTTTGCCTAAAATATATACATAATGGGATTCAAACTGATGAATAACATATTCAAGAATTTAAAGATGCTCTTATTCAAAATCAATGTAAACATGAGGATGTTGATTCCTCTTGTCCCCTTACTCTTTAGGTGAGGTTTTTTGCACTTGGTATCTTGGATTTCCAAATAGATCTTTCACCTTATGGAATTACATAGAAATAATGTTTGTCAATCACTTTAGGTTACCCATTGATTTAACCATCATATACCATCACTTTTATGCTACCCATAGGGAACCAACTAAACCATTAAGTGTATTCAACACTTTATTTCATAAGCTATACCATAGGTTAAAATTTACCTACATACAAATAGAAGTAATTGTCATATATACCTATCTAAGGGCCTCAGAATCAATGACATACATGTTTCTCAAAAGAACCCTGGTAACACTTCTATCCTTATCCTTGGCACATAACTAGGACATCAACATCAAGAAATAGATGGTGACATAAGGATATGGATTTGATCCTTTACCTTCATTAGGCCAACTTGGTGCGTATAATCAAATTCAAATGATAAACCATGATCTTAAACATAACACTCCACTAATGAATCTAATTTTAGGTGCTATGTATGCAAGATGAAATTTAGTAAAACCAAATTCCTATGAATTAAAATCCTAAAGGTTAGCATTTATATGCCTCCAAATCATTTTTTACCATAGGAAAATAATCAACAACTTGTTTGCATTGCATACAACATTCTTTTCATGCCTAACATGAGTGGTTATACCACATATACTAGTAACCAATAGAATGTTACATAATTTATGACAATAAAAAACATTAAAATAACACCCATAACTAAACACATCCTACTACCCATAAATTTATAAATTTTATGACATCTATGGTTAACCCATAACTGCAACAAGGAAATCAATAAAATGTTAGCATGAACCCTAAAGAAGTAGATTTAGAATAAATGGTTCTACTATTGACAAATGACATGATCAATTTGTGTAGACAAGTTCCTTAAAACACCAAAAAATTTAAAATAACCCCACAAAAGATATAAATTTAAACTTATATACAATCAATAGGTAATGGGACATGAATTCAAATAATGGAGGTGTGCCTATTCTACTTGACAATGCAAATCAAAGAAATAACAATAGTGGTTCAAACTCAGTGAACCTAGATAATTTAGCATTGCCCACCTATTCTAGGTTGAAAAATATCTAATCATGCTAAAATAAATTGTTTTGAGTCATTCTATCCTCAAACATCTTCCAAAAGTAAATAGATAACCTAGAGATAGTGCCTATACCTGACAATAACCATTCTAATCAAGGTCAAAGAAACCCTGGTACAACTCTAGTCTTGGATACTTATGAGTTCCTATTCAAGAGATAAAATGAGATTTAATAAAAATTGGATGAGGTATTATATTTAAAAAATTCTAAATGGAAAATAACTACTAGTTGAGGAGCAATTTCCAAAGTCTATTGACTACCTCTACTCCTCTGAACAACACTCAAGTTCTACTTGATGAGAACTCAAGTAACAACATGTTTCCTCCTAAGTGACCTATCACATCTTATCATCATAATAACAATACCACACCCCTAAAAATTGACAAACTAGTGGAATAAAATAAACATGGATACAACACTATAGATGACCTAAAATGAACTAAGGCCAATATAATGATGTTTGGATTTCTCCAAATTTCTAACTAGAAAGATATGGTATTAAAATAATTATATTTTCCTAAAGGGAAATAATCCAATAGAACATATTATTCCCATGTTGTAATATACAAAGAAAAAATTGAAACTCCTCATTTCCTCCTAAACATATGTATTTTAAAAAAATAACTTACATAATTGTTTCATGGATTCATGTATTTTAGATAACACGATGCCTTATATAGTTTACCAATAATTGGGTTTGAAACCTATAAAGTCTAATAGAAAATTTGTTTATTTTTACAAGTGAAAGGTTAAGGTCTTATAAATCTGAGTCACATTCACATGCAATTGGCCTTTGATCCTAGGTTACAATAATTTATTGATATTTAAGTAGTGGATATATTTGATGCCTATGGTATGATTCTAAGTAAAGATTGGTTGAGAAAATTAAATTTTTATATGAAAAATAACTTATCCCACATTTGGATCCTATGGTAATCCATACCAAATCATATCAAATTTGAGTTTGAATTGAAAATGACTCACATGATCATTGAATATAACAAGACAAATGCAATCTTGTATGAAGAGTTTAAACTTAGGGTTTATGCACTTGAGAAAGAGGTAAAAACATACAAGAAATTATCCATCAACATGATGTATGTGAAATAAAAATTATAATTTGAGGAGTTATATTATCTAGATAAGGATGATTTCCTCTATGAAAAATAGATAACTTCATTCCATAGTGCTTACATAGCATATGAGGACATAGAACAAGCTAATCTAATTAAGAATAAAGGACTTAAAATCTCTTTAGATGATAAAATAACTATTTTATACATCCCCATAAATAATTATACCACTTAATACCTAGAAACAAAGTGTGTGCCCACTATGCATTAAGAAAACAATTAAAGAGGTAAATCTTATAGTAGCACCTGCTCATCATAATCCTACATACATAGTTGAAAATCAATTATGGATTTTTAGTTAATATTTATCTAAGTCCAAGAGTGGGTGTGGTACTCACATATAAATTATCAACCCATGGGTAAGTCATACTTAGATACCTTTATCTTGAAATTTTATTGCACAAATAATGTATCTAAATGCGAGGCACTAGTTCATGATCTCCAATTTGATATAAGGAACAAAGTCAAGAATGTGAAAGTGATAGGGGACTTAGTTTTGGTGGTCAAACAAGTAAAAAACCAATATGGTTGTAATAAAAATCATTTATCTAGATACCATAGCTGAGTGTGGAACTTAATAGGCAATTTTGATGCATTCAATATTTAAATTTTACCACATAGAAGAAATTATAAGATGTATGCATTGGCAAAAAATTCTAATACTTTTGATCCTATAACTAACTCCATGTTGGGAAGGTTATTAGTGTAGTCTCTACTTCTTCCATTCTTGATAATATTAGGAACTTCTAGGTATTCAATAATGATTAACATATCATCAAACTCATCACAGACATGGATTTATTTGAATCATAGATTGTTGATGAGGATGATAGAGAAGAGTTTGATTGGATGAGTAAAAGGTGATCAATTTGAAAACCAAAAGTATACTAAATGGAATGGTCTCTCTAGAGTGGCTATTTGACATGGATGACCAAGTTAAAAAGGAAAAAATATCCCCCACTAAAGGTATGAGACATTATGATCTAGGAAATGTCAATGAATCAAAACATGTGCTTTTAGGCATGATATATACTGAGAATGAAAATGAGAGTTTTTCCCATATTGAGAGGATTTAAAATATCTCATAGCATAGAGCTATGAGGACTTGAATGCATGAGGACTTGAATGCATTTAACACTTTTGTTCTCATATACATTATCCCTCTAAAAATAGGAGTCAAACCATTTCATTAGAGGTACATATTTTACTAGAGCCATTGATATTCAAGGAAGTGAAAAAATTACTCTCAATAAGGATCATATTTCCCATTAGGAACTCCACATGGATGGTTAATTTGGTGTCAATTTAGAAAAAATAGAGAGATATGACTTTATGTGGACTTCTAAAACCTAAACAAAGCTTTAGGTAAATATAAATACTTATTTACTTTACTATATGAATTATTACATATAGTCAATGAATCTCAAATGATGTCATTCCTATGTGGATATTCAAGGTATAATTAGGTGATGGTCAACTATAAGGACTAGATCAAGATATTGTTCCCAACAAAGTGGGGTATATTCACATATATAAATGTGATGTTTGAACTAATTAATATGGTTTCCACCTTCCAACGTGACATGGAAATTACATTTAAGGATCTCATCAAAAAGTCATATTCATATACATGGATGATTGAAATATATTTTCCAAGAACTAGGAAGACCATTTGAAAGACTTGAGAGTAGTATTGTAGAGGTGCAAAGATCATGAAATATACATAAACCTAAATAGGTCAATATTTGGGGTCATAAAGGTTAATTTATTGGGTCACATCATCTCATAATGAGGCACATACATATATCTAGAGAGAGTTTAAATAATTTTAAGAATTCTGCTACTTGGTAGTAGATAAGAGTTGAGGTCATTCTTCGATAAAATTAACTTCATAAGGAAGTTCATCTCAAGATTTACAAAGATAATATGACCATTAAACAACATAATAAATAAGAATATGAAGATTAAATGTATGACTAAATCACAAGTGTATTTTTCTTAGATCAAGACAATAATTTTAAATACACTAGTGTTTATCAATCCCAACTCTATGTAATCTTTCTACATATATTCATTCAATTTAGAACACTCAAGTATTGTTATCCTAACACAAAATAAAAAATGTGGAGATGAGATACCTATCTCATTAATTATTTATATACTCCATAATGATAAAATAATGAATTCAAATATTGTCAAATAAAATTTTGCCTTAACTAGAGTAGTTAAAAAGTTTAAAATCTACATTCTCAGTTGCACTGTAATTTCCATTATGCTTGACCCATCTGTAAAGGTCATGCTAATGAAAAATGAGTTATGTGAGAAAAGAGGCAGGTGTATGAGTATTATCCAAGAGATTAACCTATAAATCTAACTAATTAAAATTTTAATAGGTCAAGGACTCAATAAAGCCAACACTAAAGTAGACCCATAGATCATTTTCCAATAGTACATGGTGTAAGATATCACAAAATATGACTAGTACTAGGATGTGGTCTAATATTTTATGAAAAATGAGTGGCCAATTCACTTTAATTCCACTTATAGATGATAAATACACCTAAAAATCAATAAAATTATGATTAAATCAAGTTTACTATATAAAATAATCATGAAAGCATATATCTGAGATGCCTAAATAAATAAGAAGAATCTAAATTACTAAGTGATTTCCATAGGAAATATGGAACTATTCATGGTTAAAGAAGTGATATAACCCATGAGGTACTTTGCGTATGGTATTAATAGACTCATGTTTTTAAATATTCTCATGCTCACATTTGGATCTATCTTACCTATCAAGTTGCCACACATAGAGAACATATCCCTATCATGCCATTGTGGCTAGTTATTAGGGTCTGACCATTTATAAAATGGGGATTGGAATTTTTTGGAGTTATCAATTTTAATTACTCTACAAGACACAATTTAATTCTTATGGTAACTTATTATTATACCCATTTGACCAAAGCTCAAGCATTCGATAATTGCACAACCAACATGGTAATAAAATCACTAGAAGAACATATTATCACTAGATTTGGGATGCTTACCAATCTAGTATGTAATAATATTCCTACTTTGTCTTATCTTTAATTTATTGAGTGGGCCTACAAAAATTAGGAAATCCTAAAGTTCACATCCAATTATTACTTGTAAGGTAACATAGAAGTTGAGCCAACTAATAAGAAATTATTGGACATAATTAAGAAAGTCTTAGAAAATAAACCTAAGGATTGGCATAATGTTTATAAATTAGCATTATGGTCTAATAGGACTAGAATTAATTTATTCCTAATAATTTCATTAGACCATCATTTTTATAACCAAAACCTAATTTTTTTAGTGAACCTAAGGATCCCCACATAACAATTCATGAGGGACTACTTGGAAACTGATGATGGGATAGAAGATCACCTCCTTAACTTGATTTAATTACAAGAAAAAATTGAATCATCCATGCTACATTTTATTGAACACCAAGGATTCATCAAATGCTAGTTTATAAAATGAGCTAATATGAAAACCTTTAGCATTTCTGATCTAGTCCTACTTTAGGACAAGGCTCATGATAAAAATGGACAAACTAGAAAATTTGTTTCCATGTGGTTGGGTCCCTAACAAATATCTAAAATATTAGGTGAGAATTCATTATAACTAAGGTGTTTAACTGGTGAGGACTCCCATTTCTTATCAATGGGTAGTTCCTTAAAAACTACTTCCAAGATTGAATTAACTTAGTAAGTTTATTTAAATACATTCCGTTTACCACTTTATTTCTTTCCTTATTTATTGCTTTATTGTTAGTTTAGTTTGATTTTATTTTTATTTTTCAACCTCATTTATATCTATTTTTGGTCTAACCTATTTATTTTTCCCTATAGGTTCCCATGTTTATCTAATAATAAATAATATAAGGAATTGCATAGTTAGATTGGATGACAATCTAGTGTTTAAGTACTCTGAGTGTTTGTAGTGTTAGATTATGTTTTCAAAATAGTTTTGAAAGATTTATCTATTATGTGTGTGTTCTAATTTTTCTCATTTTAGGTTAAGTTTAGGTAAAATATTCAATCAATAAAGACATTCTCTCAAAACCAAGCATAAAAATCACATCTTAATGGTTTCTATATTCACCTGCATGAACCTATTTTATTGAATAGCTAGGGTTAAAATTATAATTCTTCCTTTCAAATGACATATTGGTCCCCAACCTACAACTGAGATGCTAAGAAAAGAAAGAGAAAAAACAAAACAAGAAAAGAAAATAAAAATCAATTTTATAAAAAAACAATCCTAGGTGATTCAAACAACCTCTATTGAGGCTATGGATGCCTAGTTGATAGTAAATCAAAGCCTTAAGTGGGATCAAAGACAACTCTGTTGGGGATATTGATTCTTGGTTGGTAGTATAACAATGTATAATCAAGAATTCTCAAGGTAGGATTCACTACTATGATGATTGGATTCATAGTAGCTAGTCCTGTCTAAAAGTAGTAATTTAACTCATTTCCACACATTGGTTCAATGAGAATGTATAATTGGGTCCTTCATCCACTTCTATATTATCCTCTTTTGAATCTACTCACACTCCATATATATTATCAAACTAATATCATGGGTTCATTGACACATTTCTATCATTCTAAAATACTCAAGAGTATTTTCTAGTAAGGTTTCCATTTGTTTTCTCTTGCATAACATGCCCTAATGCTTCCAAGAATTAGTGAAACTATTTTTTAATTTTTTAACTACTCCCTCTTGCACTCACAACTCATTGGTATTATCACTCAAAATTGTCCTTGGTATTTTGTATTACTTTACATGCTAAACTAGGCCCTAAAAATATCACCATTGGAAAGACCACAATCCTATGAGAAAACTTCATATATAACGCTTAACATGAAAGTAGAGATATAAAATCCTAATTAGAATTTTAATTTTAGATTACCTATCTCTCTTAACTTAATATAGGGGGTTATTTTAGTTTCTATTCCATTATGTCTCCCAAAACCTATCCCATCATGACAAGCACGCCTAAGTGATAAAGTTTCATATAAATCATTTAGACCTAAAGTAGTGCCTCATTGCACATATCCATGATTTACATTATTCCTTGTTTATCTCTCATCTCTGTATAACCAGTTTTGGGGGTCAAATTTATTTTCATGATCTATTGGCATCTAATAGTCATCCCATCCTATTAATTGGGCTCATGCGAGTAAGTTTCATGTTTTATATCACATACAAAAATGACTTCTTGATCTTCATATTTTACTTGTAAAATCTTGTTATGTATGAAAAAATCTTGCCTATTTTCCTAATTAGGTCTTGTTTAAAGTGATTAAAATGTTTATAAGTCCCAACACTTAATCAGGATTTCAACCCTTAATTAGGTCTTTGGGGCCTTAATTGTAAAAAACATAATTATAATCATATTTTTCTTCAAAATAGGTCTCCATAAATTTTAGTTACATCCCATAGACCTAATTAGACTTTAAATTTTGAATTGGTCTAGGGGGAATCAATTTGAAATTTGTAGTGCTATTTAGTCCTAAAGTTAGGAGTCTTGAGTTTGGAAGTTGATTAATTTTAGTTCTAATAAAAGTTTTACACTCCAATTAGGTCATGTATGAGTGAGAGGGAGAGGTATAGTTGTAACAGGGATTGAAATCATGATTACGTTGGGAGAGATGTCTTCAAGTGAGTTTTATTTATATTTGGTGTTTCAATTCATGATTAAGACATAGATAGGATTTAGGTTATTTATTACTTATATGTGGAACTTAATTCTAAATTAAGTATGGGATTGAGGTGAAGCATTAAATTTTTTTGGTTTTAATCCCAACTAGGTCTTAAGGTAGGTCCTTGGGTGTAAGTTGTTCTAACCAAGGAAATTTCCCCAATTAAGTCTATGTTTATGTTAGTCAAGGAAGTGTAGTGTTGTTAGAATAAATATATCTAAGTAGGTATTTAGGAAGGCAGGGGAAATTTAGTTATATACTTGGTTTTTAATCTCAATTAGGTTGATGGTGTTCATGTGAAGATCCTACAATCCTATGTAGATAAAAATCCCAATAAGAATGTAAAAACACGTTCCTAAAACCCCATGATTATAATAGAGGTCCATACTATTATTAGGTCATATACCCCCTTTGAAATTTGAATTTAATTTTACCACAAAAATTCATAGTTGTAATATGAGTATTTTACCACAAAAATGCATAGTTGTAATATGATAAATAAGTATGGTTAGGTATAATCATGCCCCCTAATTAGAATTGGGATTTCAAATTTTAATAAAATGCATCTCAATGCAAAATTAGAATTATGGGTTCCATTGTTTCCCATCATGTCACCTAGACCACCTATCATTTCAAGGGATAACTTTCACCATGTGAGCCCATTTTGGAAACTACTTGCACCATTAAAAATTTCTTTCCACCATGGATATTTTAGTAACCCAAATTTCACCCAATTTGTCTTGAGTTAAAATTTGTTCACAATTAGGTCTTATAATTTTATAAACATAAATATGTCTACGAGGTGCCTTTTAAGACCTCCTAGTGGTTTTTTGGTTGTAACTTGGTCCCCATAAATCCATTTCTAAAACCATTAGATTTTTTGGAAAGATAACTATGATGTGTATGAATTGGTGTATTTAGTTTATATAGATTCATCCCCTACAATGAGATTTTAATTTTTCAATTTTATATATTGCTTACAGATATTTTATTTTCAAAATGTAACTTGTTTTTTTAAATCTTTTTATAGGCTAAAATAGAGTAAAAAGTCAAAGTGGAAAATTGGAAAATTCAAGGATGGATTTTAGAGGGAAATGAATAATTAGAATATCTATAAATAGGAAAACCTTGGTCATTATAAGGGTTGGATTTTTTTTGATTCAAAACACTTAAAGTCAATCACCTTTTTTTATTTCATAGAGTTAAATCTTATCCCTCTTTTGTAACCCTACAATTACATTCAAAATTTTAATCAATTTATTTTGGTGAATTGTCAACATAAATAATTTGATCAATATAATATCATGTATTTATTACTTTCAATCTATGAATTCAAAATGGTGGTTGTGGATTTTTATTCATTATTTATTTCCCTTCAAAGCATGTATCAACTTTTTTTATGATTGTGCATATGAAAATCAAACCATGGACTAATTTTTGTGTTCATATGATCAATAAATCTAGATCCTTACTAGTTATTATATGATTTATATATTTACCCTTATATTTTATTCTTTTTTATCAAATCTATTAAACTAGGGTTCCGTTTGATAACAATCTAATTATGCATGCTTATCTTTTTTGATTGTTCTATTTTATTCCTATATTTTTGTCGGATTATTAAATGTATTAATGCAAGGTAATAAACACCTAAAATTATAATTTATAATTATTTTTACCTAAAACCATAATTTCACTTTTGGGAAAATTTATGTGAGTACTTTATCATTTTTACCATCCACCTAAAGCCATCATTACCATCAAGTTTGTTTATGAATCAGAGACATTATAATATTTCAACACTAGAATGCCACTTGAATTAGAAATATCATATTATAAAAATTATTAAGATCAATGCATCATGACCTAGTATATATAGACCTTATGGAGACCCACCTCATGGGAATCCTTTTAGGAGAGGCTTGGAAGTATTCACCACCTTGATAGCCTAACATTGGTGAGCCATGCCAAATAACACATCAATAGATTGTTGTAGTTTTTATCACACATTTCATGATTCACACATAAGTCAACATGTAAGGCATAAATACATAAGTCTTAGGCCTTCTTTAGAGTATTAGATATGTAGGCAATGCTCATTGATAGAGGTGTATTTAAACAAAATTGAAATTGTGTGCCCACTAACCCATTTTTACCACAACCAATATGAAGATAAAGAATTAGGGATTTGTGTCATGCCCTTTTTAATAAAATAATAGGGAAAACACACCATAAATTCAATAAAACCACCAAACATAAACCTTCACAAGAAAAACCTATAATTCTCATAATACAATTATGCAAATGGACATCATTAAATGATTCAACCTCATAGTAGAATCCACTCACTAGACTCATGCAAACATTTTTTATGCACTTAAAATCAAGACAACTATCAAATTTAACCCAAACCATTATTGACATAGTCGAGCACCAAATGTCAATCATGGGCATGTGATGGGCTAATCCAATGTGGTTGTAGACATGCCATGTGTCACAAAAATAGATCCTTGAGATCCATTACTCTTCTCTTGAATTTCAAACATGAAATCTACATGATTAGGCCACATGATAGAATCTCAAGCTCTTAGGAATTTGGTGACATTATCCCTAAACCTACCTTAATGTGAGTCTTTTGAGTTACCAAGATGAAGCCATGTGGTATCATCTCACTCCCTCACTATCCTGGGGAACTCTTCCTAATATAGCCATATATTGGATCATAGGTTATTGGGATAATTACATATGGAAGCATCCCACTCCTCCAATTTCCTAAATAAAATATCTCAGTGCATCTCTTTCTAGGACCATGGGTCACTAGGATGATGCCACATGACAACATCTTGCTCATTGATTCCCTATAGTAATTTCTCCTTATATGGTCATTTTTGGGACTGTAGGTGCTAGGATGATACCACATGGTAGCATCTCACTCCTTCATTGGCACAACACCAACCATATAATAAAACAAGCTAAGGTTATTCCTAGGTTAGTGATATGATGACATGTGGATTCCTGTAAACCACAAAATAAAAGTCATAAAAATGACTAAGGTAAACTAAAAATAGAGGAGACCCAAAGTAAAATTGGATAAGGCAAAAAGGTCATGAGAAAAGGAAAACCCAACCAAGGCACATTTAAAGAAAGGTCTAAGGGGATGAAATATTCAATAAGTAAAATCTAACTAAGGCATAAATATGCCACCCTAGTCTCAACTAGTTATCTAAGGCATGATTCGATTCAAAATCAAATAGATCAGGGATTAAGGCCAAATCAAATATGGCTAATGGATTTAAAAATTCCTTCATAGATTATTGTTGACTAGAAGATCCAAGCAGAGCCTTCACCCCTCATAAGGTATTACGCTAAGATAAGACTACCCTATAGTTATCAATATAAATAATGTTGAGGATACAAGATAATATTTTGATGCTAAACCAATATTCTTATTGGTTTAGTTGATAATAATATAATCTAAGAGACTTAATTCTTCATAGAAATCTCTAAGGTTAAAAAGGAATCCACTCAAAATGAGGAATATTTTGAAGGCTTAGCTAAAGGATTCAACTGGAAAAGACCAAACAACAAGTCATTTCATTAAATTTGAGAGGATAACTAGAGATTTAATAAACAAGTAAAAACTCAACATCAAATGGTTGGTCTACAAGACCTTCTTAATTCATTAAGCCATAATAAAGGCGACCTTAGTAAAACCTAAATGCTTCATACCTTAATAAAATTACAATTTTATAACTAAGCTTTTATTAAAATTATTATTAAATTATATATGGATTCATTATAGGGAAGGTCTATAGAAGGGAGCTCACTCAACTACTAAGACCAAAGGGACTTTTCACAGGGCATCCTTTTTACCCAAAATAACTTCACCATGAAGATTTAAATAGTCTAGCTATATTTTTATTCTCACTAATAGTCTCATCTATTTATTTAAGTTATACTCATATTTAGATAAGTTTAATTCCATTAATGACTTGAATTTAGGTAAATAAATATGTATAATGCTTATTAGACTAACCACTCATAACAAATATTTAAGTAAGGAGATCAATTTGATAATTTATTTTAAAGTTCCTCAAAGGATAAATACTTTTGATACACATAGGAATCTTCCCAATATCCTATAAACTAATAATCCATAATCGTTACATCTCAATTTAACACCAAGGTCTTAATCCATAATTGGAATATTATCCAATCTTTATATTTTGAAATAATATTACAAGCAGGATGGTTCTTAAAGAATTAATAATAAATCAAATTTCATCCATTTATTTACATAAGAAAGAGGCACATATCTAAGCTTGATCAAATATATAATAACTAAGTAGTCTACAATGGTGCTACACATATAGTACCAATAATTTGATGACCATTATAAGTAAGGTTCACCATCTAACCTTTTTTCATCATCAATTTGCTACTCTAGACACCTTGAGCTTGAGACTCCCAACTCTGATCATGTTTGTATCACTTGGCTAAGGCAAGGATGGGTATCTAAGGCTAATTAAAACAAGGGAGCAGCATGTAACACACATATTCCTATTCTTATTTCTTACCCAAAGAGGTTTCAACCTTAACATCATCAAAAAAGCATTCAAATGATCATTCAAGTGAATTTAAGCATTCAAGAATATAATATAAGCATGCATATTCTTATAATAAGTTATACTAAAGTTTACGATATAGAGATGATACCTTCACTCTATTTATTCCGTCCATAATTCATAGGATAGTTAAGTAATCTACCATCATGTATCATCATGATAGGGATTAACATATTCTACCATGACATTCACTAGAGGGTCAAGCATTCTACCACCATGCTCAGTACATAAGGGCTTGATAATCTTCCACTATGAAGATGTTGCTCATAGACCACTACCACTCAGTGTTAAAATAGCTTATAAACACATATAAATGAGTAAAATCAATTTATTCAAAGGAATAATAAACCTATCCATAGTCCAAGTACAAGCACAACATGGTGGCCAATGCACAACCATGGGAAAACAATAAAACATGCAAAATATATCAAGTGGTCTTATTATCCTCCAAGAAAACAAAAATAAAAACATATAATCATTTCATTACAATAAGGAAATTAAAAACATAATTCAATCAGATCACCCACCTATTAACTCTAAGTTCACTTGGGCACTATCCTCTAGACATCTAGGTTTAGCTTTCCTAACTCACTCTTCCTATCTTTTGACTCTTCTCCTTAGCCTGCTTATGTCTAACTTCTTATCCAAAAATTGGTAAAATTTAAAATTACCTAAAATAATGGAATTAAAATTATATATAAGGATGTTCTAATAAATACAACCAACATCCACTCCTCAACCCATGCCTCATTAAGGGGACAGTCTTACCCATGTTTAGTTAAGGCACATGGTGGCTCTTGTAGAATTATGTGCTTGATTCTAAGGTTATCCCACCTACATTCCCACTAAATTTAAATCTAATGAATTTAATGTAAGATATCTCAATCAGCCACAAGAACATTTAGACATTGGCTACAATATCTTATGGATAGGTGACAATAAGTTTCACCCAACAAGATTAAAGGCTAGCCACCTAGAATATAAACTAAGTCAGCAAGGGTGACAAACTAGGCATCTAATTAATTTAAAAAGGGTTTAAAAAAGGTTAAGGTATTTATTAGTGATAAAATGATGCTTGGCATAGTCTCTTTCTTTCATTGGTCCTTTTCTTATTCCTGCACACTCAATGGACACCAAATTACTCTAACCTACTGTCTGAAGCTATGAAATTTAATCAAACAAGTTAATTTCAATAAATTTTCCAAAATCAAACATTCTCAGAATTTCACATTCACATAGGTAATTTCATATGCTTTAATATACCATTAATTTTTAGTTTATCAATTTAGGATAAATAATTTAAACATGATGTAAGTCAATATACCACTTATACATAATCAAATTTCATGAGCATATATAAACATAAAATCATACTTTTATAAGTGAGAAATCAAAACATGATTGATAATAGGTCTTTCTCATGGTTGTTTAAACATAAAAATCCTTCTTAAATCCTTTCACATCTCAGGTGGGCATGACCTAATCACATAATTAAATAATCAAAACATATTAGTCATAGTTTCATATTCATCTTTCCCAAAAATGAGAACTAGAAAAATGGGGCCTTATAATTTACCAATTGACAAAGAGTGATAGTCCATGACCCTAATCTGAAATCACCAGAGTGAAGACAATAAAAAACCTAGAAGCATGTAGGTAGTCGCATCTAATTTCAATAATTTTTATGTAATATACACCTACATGTAGGTTATATAATACCATTGACACAACAATCCTAGGTTGATGCAAGTGTCAATAGCTACATAGGTAAAAATTTTAGAATTAAAATATTATAATAGAATCCAAATCTAGCCCACTTTCTATCTATTCTAGGTATAGATTGGTATTATCATCAGAACTAGCTAAGTAACTTTTTACAATGTAATATCTAGCATATATATACTTTCTATTCTTAACATATCAAAATAATAAATATAGTATATGTTTATCTAACTTTTACAAAATAATGGCCAAATCTATAGATAGTCTACCATCTTTGTGCCATAGGATATCTCTTATGCCTTTAACCATAGATCCCCCACATATAGATTTAAGGTTAAACATTTGGTCAACCTAATTCATGTGAATGAAAAACATTTTATTATTCCTAGGGGTTTTAATTATCTCGGGTTTTAGTTTGTTGTTCATATTTTACAATTTTTTTCCAAGTAATAGAAAATAGTAGTAAAAACCCCTGATTTAAAATGGAAGATAAAGAAGCATTGGTCACTCATCTCAATAATAAAAATGGGTTAATAGATGCATTTTTGTATATTACAAAAGATGAAATTATTAATCATGATAAGGCTAATGATTCTTCACCTACTAATGGTAATTAATTATAAGGTACTACAATTGATTCCATACCTATCAGTCTACCTACATCTAATGTGAGCATATGATATATATTTTAAATTTTGTTCCTTGAAACTACTATTTCCACATCTTACATGGGAAACCTAAATGTTTCAACTCAAATGTTAGTTTCAAGGCCTATATCTACCCAACTTATGGGGACACCTATTTTGGTTACTTCTCAAATATCCAACATCAAATACCAATAGGTGGAAGCTCTTATATAAACTATAAAACCTTTACAAACTAAAGTTACAAATATTGAACAAAATTCTATGAAATCACCTTATGATATTGATTCACAAGGAGTGCTTCATAATTTTATTACACTAAAGATATGTTTACACACCTTGCCAAATAGTTTTTTATACATAAGTTCACATTTAATGATGTCAAGGATGATTCAAAACAAAGTCTCATATCATTTTATGTGGCATCCCTTGATTATGCTTCCAATGATAAAATTTTGACCAAACTATTTACAATGATCCTCAAGGATTATGCTTTAACATGATTCTATGATTTACTAACTCAATTAGTAAACATGTTTAAATCCCTTATAGATGAATTTTTAGCACATTTCTCTATGAAAATTATTGAAAATGTTTCCTATGCCCAAATTAAAAAAATAAAATAAGTAACCAATATAGTTATAGATGAATATGTCTTAAGATACAATAAAATGTTATTTAAAATTACCAATCCTATGGTAGATAAAGAGATTCAAGATATTTTCAAGTAAAGTTTGATTTATCCTTTAGATGAGTCCATTGTATTCAAAATTTTCAAATCTTTCAATGACTTTTCCATATTATTCATGATTTTAGAATGAAACTTATCTCATTAAACAAACTTAAATATGTAGAAAATATAAAAACTACATATAAATCTAATAGAAAGTTTGATATCAAACCAAGTTATAAGGTTAAACCTTATGAGTGTAAAAAAACAACTACCATGGTTAATGTGGTATCACAAAAATGTAATCATCTTATCTTATCCACTACCCCATGGATAAAGATTACATGCTTAGCTGAGTCTCCCAATTCATTACTCCTATAGATTATAGAGTTTCATCATATATATCTCCATAATACTCTAGATGTTGATATGGATAGACCTCTATCCAAAGGGTATGATGTAAATGCTTATTGTGACTATCACCAATGACATAGACATTATAAAAATAAATGTTTTACCTTGAAGAATAATATCCAAGACCTCATAAATGACCAAAATATTACATTTTATGATCCTCCAAAGGAATAAAGTCAGAATTTGATGTCCACCATAAACATAAATATTTAATAATATTTTATAAGATCATTCAAAGAAGGATAAAAAAGTTAAAATAACACATAATGTACATCCCCCTCCATGAGATTATGATCACCCATTGAATGTGATTATTGGTACTTGTATGTCAAATACAACTCATATGGTTATATACCTTTTATGACTTTTGATGAATGTGAGATTAGGTATGATGAATCCAATCTTCATTCCTTATTAATTCGAACATACCTTGATCACCAACTTATATAAAATGTTATGGTTTATAATGGTGTAAGTAAATTTTTTTTACCATGACATTAATAATATATTTGGGTTATATAAACCATGATATACATCCTTTTACTAGATTAGTTAAAGAATTTTATGGGACCTCACAATAGGTTATTGTGGAGATTGACTTACCTCTATAGGTGGGTCTCACCCATAGGGTTAATACCTTTTTATTTATAGCATCCATAGGTGTTTTTGATATGTTATTGGGATAAAATTGGATACATACACTTCTAACATTACCTTATATAGTGCATGGGTGTGTTAAATACATTCATACTAATGGGGTAATTATAGTTTTTGAAATTACATATGGACATCATCTTGAGAAAGAATTATTTTTACCTAGGTAATTAATTATCAAATATCCTAAGGTTAATATTACATAAAAGGATAAATAATATGAAACACCATTTACCATGTGGCTAGTACTTGATAGGCCTTTGAATCATAAATCCATAGTGGGTTTCATGGAATCCTTATCTACTACACACAATTTTAGATATCTAGATCACCTACACAAGTTCTTATTACTTTTAATCCAAATAAACCATAGAGAACTCAAGTTGGGTTCCATAAACCCTTACTCCTACTATTTATGATTAATAATCACAGTCCTATTTTACATACATAGAACATCACATATACTATAGTGATAGATATTTTATCTATACATGATCCTCAGTAGAATCACCATTTTATTACACCAAGTTAATAGTGGGGAGATATCTATGACCCTAATTTGGATTACATCATAGGATAATAATTTCCTTCCACATATACTAAAAATACAAAAAAATTGAAAAATATAAAAATATTTTTAGAATTCACATATCCTTTTAGATCATGGGCATATAAGTTGTTTTTTACATGTTAGTATATGAAATATCAATATTTCCTATATACACATGTTTCACACATCTTTTGAGTGTGATTCAGGCATAAATAGATACGTGATTTATAAAATATTGGATGTTGATATTTCTATCTACTCATGTCATTATGATGTTGGGGACATCCACCTTTATGATCATAATACATATATTTTATATCATTATATGATCATCTTAAATTATCATTTTTGATATAATAAATGTACTTACACATGACTTTATCCATGCTTCTATATTTTGTAGTGTACTTGGTATGCTATGTACTTAATGTTTTTATCTAACACATATATCTAAGGACTAGTATGTTTTATTTATGTTGTTTTCTTATGCTCTCATTTATGCACTTCTTTAAGTGTCTTGTTTGTAGTCCATGTGCCTTTGTTTACCTTTTATGACATTTGAATATGTTAATGTTTGTTATATGTTGACATTTCAATATGTCATTTGATTAATTTTGTGTACATTTGACTAAGTCATGTCTCACATTTTGTGTGGAATTTAAACATGCCCCTTGTTTTAGGTCTTCTTGGAACATTATCCTTTGATTTTTATTTGAGTGGTCTTGTGTGTGTACTTGATTACTTTTTGAGCTTGTATTATTACTATTTAGACATTTCCATAATTTACATCATGCATCTTAGGACTTAGTGTGATCACATTATAAATACTTAAATGATATATCTACCTATACATGTTACCTCCATATGCTACATGGTACTTTCACAACTTACATGGTTATATTATCCTTTTGAGGTAAGGTAACTACCATTTTCTACCTTCGTCACCTCTAATGGGGACATATTAGTGGGAACATGCCATAGAGGCATGAATTCGACATTGATTAATAGATTCATATTACATTTGGGTCATGTTTTGGAAACATTTTATCCACATCGGAACTTACACTAGTTCTTAGAGTCATAATCTTTGGGGGTATGTTTTGGAAATATGTTTTCCACACTTACTCAATATTCAACATACCTACATTATAGTGGGGGCACATTTTAGAAACATGTCATCCACATTGGAATTTATATCAACTTTTAGTTTTTTTAATATATAATGGGGGAATGCTTTCAAATCATTTTATACATACTTAAATAGTTTTAAATTACCTAGATTGCACATTTATATGATTTAAGCACACATTTGTGAGATAATTCTATACATTGGTAGCATTATTATACATGATTTCCTCATGAGACATATCTAAGGTGCATATGATATGTAATGTTCACTTAATATTTCAAAATCAAATTAGTTTTAGATTCCAAAACCTTTTAAGGACTATCACCACCCACTAGGTTAGACTTTTACATATTGTATTAAGCCAATCTACATCAATATTTGGTTCTCTATTTGGTATGGTTGAGGTGGTTAAATCACTAAATCTTTCCAATTTTATAAGTTGGAATTGATTGAATAATATATCCTCTCTAGTTTTATAGTGTTAGTTAACTTAGTTCACTCACACTCACCATGTTATAAGTATGATTGGGTTGTACTATAGAGCTAATTTAAACTATTGGGTGGAAACTCATGTTTTCTCCAAGGTTGGGGGATTATTCTCTCTCTCTCTCTCTCTCTCTCTATATATATATATATATATATATATATATATATGAACTTTCCAAATTTATATTATTCTTATTCTTATTTTCAATTATTCTTAGTGATATATATTTTAAATGAAATTTAAAAAAGGAAATATGGTTGCATCGATACATGTGTAATCCTAAACCTTATTATATTTCAATTTAACTCATTTTAATGCTTTTAAATTTCATATCATATGAACTAATTAAATACTATAACATGATATTGGTTGTAGATCAGTGACCAATAAAACACTCAAGTTGGACTCAAGAAAAGAAAAAGTGTGTTTTACACTCATAGGTACACATTAATTTTCCTTTAAACTAGAAATTTCATTACTAGATTAAAGAGTGGGTAAATTTATACACTACTTATGAACTATATAACATGTTAGACTTTTACACTTGTGAAATACATATCATGGATGTATATCTACATCAATATTTGGTTCTCTATTTGGTATGGTTGAGGTGGTTAAATCACTCAATATTTCCAATTTTAAGGTTAGAATTGATTTCATAATATATCCTCACTATTTTTATGGTGTTAGTTAACTTGGTTCACTCACACTCACTAGGTTATAAGTATGATTGGGTTGCATAGTAGAGCTAATCTCAACTATTGGGTGGAAACTCATGTTTTCTCCAAGGTTGGGGGATTATGCCCCCCCCCTCTCTCTCTCTCTCTCTCTCTCTCTATATATATATATATATATATATATATATATATATATATATATATATATATATATATATATATATATGCACTTTCCATATTTATATTTTTCCTATTTTTATTTTCAATGATTCATAGTGATATATCTTTCAAATGAAATTTCAAAAGGAAATATGGTTGCATCTATACATGTGTAATCCTAAACCTTGTTCTCTTTAAATTTCACTCATTTAAATGTTTTTAAATTTTATATTATATGCACTAATTATATACTATAACATGATATTGGTTGCAGATTAGTTACCAACAAAACACTCAAGTTAGACTCAAGAAAATAAAAAGTGTGTTGTACACTCATTGGTACACATTACTTTTCCTTTATTTTAGCAATTTCATTATGAGATTAAAGAGTGGGTAAATGTATACACTATTTATGAATTATATAACACATTATTATTTTACACTTATGAAATACATATTATGGATATACCTTCAACTTTTAGACCTTTTTTTTACCAAAAGGCTTGTGTACACTATCTCTTTGTGCCTCATTGCTTATTTATTAGTCTTACATATGTATAATGATGACTCAAATATTTTATATTTCCTATAATGTTATAAACCTCCTTATCTTCCATATCTAAAAACTATGGACCTGCACCTATTTTTTAACTACTTGGACACTTGCATCCTAGTTAGACATTTGTGTCAATGAAAGTGTCCTACGCTAATGCAAGTGTTCAATTCCCTAAAGTTAGACATTTATTAAATGAAAAATATTTTAAAGGTCAGCCTAAGTGATTTAATGTGATATACTCTCTAAGGGGATTGATATAAGTATAAGATTAACCCTTATTCATTCCTCACCTATAAAATGCCTAAAGGGGTGAAGAAAACTTATCAAAAGCATTATATCTAAGATCTAAAGTGAAAAATGATTTTCTATTTTATCATATTTCCATATCAGTCATAGGGACAACACATATACAGGTCTGAAGTACTAAAATCACAACCCATGAGATATATTTTCCAAGTTACAAGATAGGCCACTATTGTACTTACTTATCACACATTGCATGATTCACAAACAAGCCAACATGCAGGGGAAAACTACATAAGTTTGAGGATCTCTTCAGAGCATTATATATATATATATATATATATATATATATATAATGCTCATTAATAGATGGGTCTTATGGTTATCTTGACATCATGTTCACACTGAACCATTTTTCCCATAACCAATATGAATATTAAGAACTAGGGATTTATTATTTGACAATGAGTGACAATCCATGACCCATTTTTGAATGCACTAGGGAGAAGATGAAAAAGTATAAACATCTAGGTGGTATCATCCAATTTTAATATGTATTCTATATTAGACACCTACATCTAGGTCAAACAATAAAATCAACACAACCATTCTAGCTTGACATAAGTGTACATGGTTATAGAAATAAATTTTTTGTAATCAGTGGACTATTATAAAATCTAGATTGAGTACACTATACATATTCCAATTCTGGCTCTATATTAGCATCATAACTAACAAAGTATCTTGTTTCATTATAATATATAGAATAGCTATAATTTCTATTCTTAGCATCTTAGCACAATAAATTTGGTATATTTATATTTTTATTTTTCAAATAAGTGGCTGATATAGAGTTAGTCTATGATTATTATTCCCTAGTATATCTCTTCTTGCTTTAACTCTAGACCTTCCACATCTAGATTTTAAGGTTAAACATGAGGTTGCCTTACTTTAATTAATTGATTTGAAATGTGATTTATATTTTGTAGATATGTGTGTTGGAAATATTAAGACTTAAAAATTGTTTGGGTCAAAGAACTCAATAGGGGTTGATTGATACTCTCATATGTAATGGTGTGATCATTTATTGCATAGGCTAATATTATGTCTATTAGTTATGTTATCTAAAAATAAAATCATCTTGAATACTATTTAGTATAATTGATTAATAATTTACAAGGTCTTTACTAAACACCTCTTTTTCTTCTCAAAAACTTCTAGAACCTGATTTGTATGATATAAAATTTAATGTATTAGTTGCTTACCTTGATGGGATGTAATGATGTTAGTTTTTTCATAATTTGACTCATTGCAATGCCTCACTATAGGTGTTTATATTTTAGATGAGCCCTATTTTTTGGTTTATTTTTATGCATAAAATTTCTCACTCTAAGTGTTATATCCTTCTCATGATGTCTATTATATAATATATTCTTTGATGTTGTATGATAAGATTGTAAAATATGTCAAGGCACTAAAGTTGTACTAATCCATTTTTTATCTTATAATGAAAATTAAATTTGGTTTTGGAAATATTTATGGTGTAAATTCCTCTATTTATTTTTAAAATAAATAGGTGAAGGATAAATGTAATAATATCATAATACTTTAGTTGGTACATTCTAACATCATGTATCTATTTGGAGACTTGATAGATGGATGTAAATTTATGTGTATCAGTTTATGGATTTGAAATTTATCTCTTAGATTATGAATACATAAATTTTATTTGTTTTATATTATCATCCTTTAATAAATACATTGTAACATTATATGAATGCTTAAGTATTGGTTATATTACATTAATTGAACATTGATACTTGAGTGCACAACTCATATTATGAACTTTTTATATTTTTTATATTGGGTTTGGTCATTATATTATATATGGTTTGAGATATATCACTTAGTATACCTAAAATAATTCTCTTTCTTGAAATAATTTACTACAAATGGATTAAGTTATATTGTAGGTTGTATCTTGGCAAAGACACTATGTATGAAGGCACTAGGAGTATCTTATATGGTGACTTGTCAAATAGGCCTTTTGTATTTTAAATTTTTTTTTTGATGTAATCATATGGTGAAACAATTTATCCTGGATTATTTGAGATATAGTTAAATTAATTTTATAATTTGTTTAAGAGTTTAAATTACTTAATCTAAGTCATGTATAAATAGGTTATGTAGTGTGATTCTATCTTATTTCATATAAGAGACTAAGTGCTAAGATTATTTAATGAATAAGTTATTAAATCAGGTAAAATCCATTTATTAACCTAAACTTATATGGTAGCTAATACATTTTTATTAGCTATCCTTATATTTCTATCAGTTATCCATTTGGATAACTAAGGCTATGTTGAAATTTTAAATTACTCAAAAAGGTGGGACCATTATAGGTTGTCTAGTAATAGTGAAAAACTCATACCATTTAGGTCTAAGGAAATTTTATGGTTATTATTTAATTATTTAAGTGAAGGGAAAACATTTTTTTATATCTTTGTATTTTGTACTCCTTATAAACAAAAAATATGTTGATCACATACCTAAAAAAATTACTAATCGTTTTATCGATTTAAGGAATGGAGATATTTATTGATCTATTTTTTTAGTAATTAGACATAGCAACTGTTACATCATATTAGGGGTTTTGTATAGTGGATTGTCTATTTGTAGGAGGTTTATTACCATATATACTTAGCTCAAGCCATGGGATACCAAAAGTAGAGTCACCTTGTCCTTAGCTAAGTGATGGAATAGGTTTATCACTTGAGGAGACATGGATCTCTTACATATAGTGGGGATTAAGAAATACTTGATACTATTTATTTTAATTAATTATTATTGATAAATGTTCTATAAGAACTAATTTCTCATAGAATTAGTTTATTCTAATTAAACATATTATTTATTATCTATGATCATAATAAACAAGTATTGTATTTTTGTTTTGTGTCAAGGAAGTCAACCTTATCCATCACTTATTAATATATATTCTTAATTGTAGTTTCCTATTTTTGAATTATATTATTTGTTTAATTCAAAATATTTTTTGAATTTCATTTAAAAATCAATCACTTTCTTGATTTTGGTACTCTACTAGTAGTCATACAATATTTTATGCCTAGTAGAGTTCAAGATCCTTATTCACATTGGAATATTTTTTGTAACCTCAAGTTCTTATTAATATTGTAAAATATAAGGTTAAAGAGTTCTCAATGTCATCAGATTAGCAAAACTTGGAGCGTCTCTTCTAAATTATTAATTTTATATTGAGGTCTAATATTAATTACTTTAATTTAGGTTTTCATCACATTGATTATGAGAACCCTTGCTAATTTGCATGTTAATAGGTTATAACCTCACCTTAAACATAAGTATTAAATCTTAATTTTTTTTATCTTTTTTAATTATACTGATGAAATGATTATTTTATTCATTCCTCCTTGTTTATTACTTAGAAAAAAATTAGGAAACTGCCTTCTTAAGTTTGATTACTATGGTAATCCTTTAAAGAAATGATTTATAATTATGTATATATTTTACTCCTAGGGAATCTTATTGGTGGAAGGTAAATGACTTTAGTAACATAGATAATAATTGTGTGTGTTACACTTTAATTGAAAATTGACCTAAACACTATAGTCGACCTATAAACAATTTTATTAAATAAGTAAATAGCATTCAATCATGATAAGAAAAGAAAATTGTGGGTTTTTGAATATAAATTTTGGGCATAAAATGATGACTATGAATTCTATGAAAATTAGTATGGTTGGTTTAAATGAATTTATCAATAGATAGAAAACATAATGTGTCTTACTAGTTTGGTTAGACTTATTTTGTAAGGATATTTATATACATAGTTACCATTACAATTATATTTCCTAAGTAATTAAACATCAAAATATTCATATTTCCATTAGAAACTTTTGAAGAACTATGTGATATGTATAAAATGGTCATTTATTGTTTCCATTAACATCAATAATGATTGGTGGGTGTAGGAAATGTCATTAGGGATGACATATGTACATCAATTAGACCGATGAAGTTTCTTGTATCGTTGAGTATCACTAGTAAAATCATGTTACAATATTGTTTTGAGGTTGTAACCATGAATCATGAGCCAAAATATGTATTATTAACCATGTAGATGTTTAAGAACATGTGCAACCTTGATGTGATGTTGAAATCCTTGCATTAGTATGTACATATACCAAACCTCTTTAAAATAATTACTTCCCCCAAAAAACTAACAACATTATCGGATAATCATAATGTGTATATGTCATATTAAAAATAAAACAATTATGTTATTAAGGTAAATTGTGCTATTATGAATGTGTTGTGAAGTACCTTATGTGTATCCCCATATGGATACATCTTCTGTGAAATATCACCCACTTCTAAAAAACCTATAAATTTATATTAAAATAGTTTTTATGAAGAAATGTATTTCCTTACCCACTCATTTAGTGATTATCATGTGTCTATAATGTGTTGCGACTTTTAGATCTTGTTTAGAGTCATATGGAAGATAATGTTTCATATATATTCTCTTATCTCTACAAGTTAATTGAGTTATTTTTTTTGTATTATTATATTACCTATTGGAAATAATGAAGACTTATATCATTCTCCCCTTGGGTGGATTTATTATCCACATAGTGTTGTAATGTGGATTTTAAGAGATTGATATATCTGAATTTATATGTTTACATAAATAAATAAATTAGGGTGTATAAATAGGTTTGGAGGTCTAAGGAGGATTTTTTTGAGAGGTCTATGTAGGTTATTTGCAGAACATAGTGATTGATTTCACTTTACTCAATCATTAATATTTTTATATTTAGATGACATCTTATTTTACATAATGTACTCTTGCCATTGGATGGTGTTTCATTTGTTCACCATGTTATTAAAATAGAATAATATTATTATTTTACATGTTACTTATAATAATTTAATGGTGATAGATTTTTTAAGTTTAACTAGTTTGTGACATGATCGGATGACTTGATGACAATATGATATTATAGGAAACTACCTAAAGAAAATCAATATTGGCCATTGACTAATAAAAACCTTCCTCTACTCATAGTGAATCCAATTTCATGACAAAAGTAAAAGAAGATAAAATGTGATAATTTTAAGATTTGAATATGAGAAAACATTAGGAATAATTTAATTAGTAAAGGGTATTAAAAATATAAAATTGAAACTATATGGTTTAAAAACATTATTGATGTGATTAATTTATTTACGTCTACTTAATTTTCAATTAATACAATCTTTGTAAATATGATTGTATTTCATCATTGAGTGCTTAGTTGGTACACTGAGTATGGAGATTTTATAGGAGGTGGAGAATTTAATTCCCTTGTGTCTATATATTTTTTCCTTATCGATCTCATCTTTCTCATTACATATAATGAAAATTTTGACTCTTTCATATCTTGCGTATGATGTCCCTATTGGACTTTTGGAGTAGTATATTTTATTTAGGCATTATTGTTATAGTGATTTAAATCACATTGTCCTTTTCATGCATCCATCATCAAAACTAGACTAATTGTGCTTGCTAAAATTTAATGAGAATGTTCTTATGAATTGACTTGGCTAGTTCCTATGAGGAATGACTTGGGCTAAGAGGATATGTTAAGGACCCCATATTTATTTGAGTTGGATTTATTGATTTTTTTTGTCATATCATTGATGTAGAAACTCTTTATGACTTATTAAAGTTAGTTTGATCTATATATTATCTCTACATTAGATATGGTATCCTTGTCTAGACGAGCTTATTTTTATCCATATTAATGCTTTAAACTTATTTTTATTGATTATGTTGTAATTAAATTAATATGTGAGTTTTAATGTATAATCATTATGGTTAATATTATGTTCAACTCAATAATTATTAAGACCGAAGGTAAGATCATATCGATGATTACATTATTTCACTTGTATTCATGGCTCAAGACTTCATTATGCTAAGTTATCATATTGTATAGTTTTGTCCAAATGTTATCATTGGTACTAGGCCAATTGTTCCTCTTGATCTAATATCACTCCATTTTCACATGATTATTATTTATAAATCAATACATGATTATATTGTGTGTTTATATTATACTTGGTAAAAAATGGACTTAACCATGATTAGAAAATTAAATAGTTTGGTTATGATTTAAACCACTCACTAAGATTTCTTCGGTCATAGACCATGATTTTGAAATAAAATGGTCATTATTTATAATTAAAAAAAAATTCACTACGAACAAGATAGTAAAAATTAATAAAAACAATAAAGGTTTTGGGAAATAAAATCATTATTCTTTTGACATTATTGAGCTACACACTAAGGTTTGAGAGTTAAATATTCCATTTTTTGGTTATGGAATAGAGTTGTGGGGGGAATATACTTGGTGATAGCCATGTAGGAGAGTATCTTCGCCTTGTCTATTTGGTGCTGATGGCAAGAGGAATATAAGATAACTAAAACATCATGGTTTTTTTAGGCACATACCTATCCCATTTTTGTAAGCATCTATGTATTAATTTTCTATATTAAACATGTATCCTATTATCCAAATCCTTATTTTCCATAATGGATGTTAAATAAATGGATTTTGGTTATTATTTTTTATAATGGTTTTCTAAACACATTGAAGATATGATTCTTGTGTGTGTTCATATCACACCCTTGAAGATTGATCTAATTTTGGTTATGAACCAAACTTCCATTTTTGTCTTGTAAGTTATTAATCAATTTTCCTTCAATGAGTTATTCAACCCTTTTATATTTTTGAGATCTATTAGATGTATACAAGTGGATGTGCTCTCCTTATTATACTTAAAATAAATTTACCTCTTCATCCTATACATGCTTCAAATTATCACAAGGATTTGGTTATGATTTGGCTTCCATATTATATGGTTATAAATTATTTTTATAAATAGTTGTAACTCCACTCCTATGTTAATTGTTTCACAAAATTTCTCAATAACATAGCCATTTTTTTTGTTTAAACACCTAAATACATTGGATGATAATTGTTTGATAAAATACCTCAATAACATGTCTGGAAATTGTTTGTCTAAACACCTCAAGACATTGGATGCTATTTTTTTGATAAAATTCCTCAATAACATGGCTGGAAATTATTTGTCTAAACACCTCAAGATATTGTATGTTATTTGTTTCACAAAATGCCTTAATAACATGGTTGGAAATTATTTTTATAAATACCTAAATACATTAGATGATAATTATTTGACAAAATTATTCAATAACAGGGCTATAAATTGTTTATCTAAACACTTCAAAACATTAAATGCTAATTATTCAATAAAATGTCTCAAAATCATGGCTGAAAATTGTTTATCTAGACACCTCAAGACATTGTTTTCTAATTATTTGAAAAAATTCCTCAATAAACTATGGCTGGAAATTATGAATTAAAGCTGGTTTAAATAGATTTTTTGTTATTCTTGTTATATTTTATTGATTGGTAGGTAAAGACATGTCTATTTAACACTAAAATTGTTTATAAGAATTATTATATGGGGGTTATGCCTTTCTTGTTTATTATGTTTTGATTTTTTTTTTAAATTTTGGCATGATTCTATTTATTTTGGAAATGAGAGGTAGATGTATTCTACCTACTCATAATCTATTGATATAGTGTGTTGGGTTACTTGTAATAGTTTATTTAAAATGGGTCAAACCTTACTTATACACATGTTTAAAAGTTTTCATTTTTTTAATTTATCATGATTTTTCTTGGTTGTGTTATGTTTATTTTTTTTAACTATGGGATAAATGGATGAACTCTATAAGAATGGGTAAATTATTTTGGAGGATGTTGTTTGATTTCAAGATTTTTTGATAGAGTTGAGTTATTAATTTAATTGTACGAAGGGTTTTATTCTTTGTATTAAAAATAATCTAATTTGTGATTTAATTAGTTGTTATATTAAATATCTAATTTGAAAAAAATTGCAATTAATATGTGGTAGTTTTAATAATGTGAGAAATCATGCTTCATCTATATTGAGAATAATTTACTAGTTTAGTTTTAACATGTGATTATATATAACAACTTGATCAACTATACCTCCATACATGATGAAATAATTTTAATGGTTATAACCTTTTATCCTTTTTTATGAGAAGATCTATGATCATTAGAATATTATTATCTATTATGCATTGTATTTTATAAATAAGTGGAGTGATTTAATATCTAATAGATATTTTTAATATTTGTATAGTTACTTCGTAACTGAAAAATAAATGAAAACAATGCATATTGAGTTATACTTGGTTGATTTGAGGTTTGTTTACTTTAATTAATTGATTTGAAAGATGAGATATATTTTATACATCTATGTTTTGTAAATATTAAGAATATAAAAGTATTTATGTCAAATATCTCAATAGGGGTTGATTAATACTCATAAATAATGATGTGAGTGTTTCTTGCATAGGTTAATGTTATGGCTAGTAGTTATATTGTCTAAAAAGAAAGGAATATTGGATTATGTTAAATATAATGGATTAATCATTTGCAATTTCTTTAGCACCTCTTTTTATTGTCAAAAATTTCTAGAACCTATTTTTATTGATATAGAATTTAATGTATTAGTTGCTTATATTGATGGAATGTAACATTGTTAGCTTTGTGATGACTTGTTTCATTGCAATACCTCACTATAGGCACTAATTTTTTATATGAATCATGTTGCTCAGCTATTTTTTATGCATGAATGTCCTCACTCTAAGTATTATATCCTTCTTATCATTTATATTGTATAAGATCTTATGTGTTGTTGTAATATGAGATTGTAAATTATGTTAAGGCACTAAATTTGTATTAATTTATTTTAAATCTTGTAATGAAACCTAAATTTGGTTTTGGAAACATCTATGGTGTAAATTAATCTATCTATTTGTAAAATAAGTAGGTGTAGGATATATATAATAATTTTATAATACCTTGTTTAGTACCTTTTTAAATCATGTATATGTTTGGATACTTGATAGATGGTTGTAACATTACGTGTATCAGTTGATGGCTTTGAAATTTATGTCTTTGAGTATGAATGCTAAAATCTAATTACTTTCATATTAAAATCATTTAAATAAATCTATTTTAGAATTGTATGAATTTTAAATTATTGGTCATATTACCTTAATTAAATACTTATACTTGAATGCATAGCTCATATTATTAATTTATTTTATTTTTTATCTTAAGTTTAGTAATTATATAATGTATGGTTGTAAATATATCAATTAGTAGACCTAAAATCATTCTCTTGCTTAGAATAATTTATTACAAATGGATTAAGTCAGTTTATAGGTTGTATCTTTGTGTGGAAACTATATATGAATGCACCAAGTATATAGTGTATGGTGACTTGTTAAATACCCCTTTATTATTGTAAAATTTGATTTTGGTAGTGTTTTTTGATGAAATAATTTATCCATGTTGTTTTGTAATATAATAAATTTAATTTTATTGTTTTTTATATTTTTAATTAATTAATCCAAGTCTTGTACAAACTCCTTATCCAATGTCAGTCTAGGTTATTCCCTACAATACATTGAGTGGTAAGATTGCATAATGAATAAGTTGTTAAATCAAGTAAACTCCTTTTATTAAACTAAATAATATGGTAGGTAATGAATTTTTATTAGTTTTCCTTATATTTATATTTATTTGGATAATTAAGGCTATCATGAAATTTTAAATTAGTTGAAATGGTGGGGCCATTAAAGGTTGTCTTGTTCTAGTGAGAAAATTATACTATTTAGATGTAAGAAAATTTTATGGTTAGTATTGAATTATTTGGGTGAATATTTATATTTGTTAATCATTATAAACCAAAAGTATGTTAATCATATACCTAAACAAATCTATTAATTTTATCAAATCAAGGAATCAAGATGTTTATTGATCCATTTATAGGTATTAGATATTATAATTATTTCATAATATTAGGGGTTTTATACAGTGGCTTATATAAATATAATATGTTTATTACCATTTATACCTAGATTATACCATGGGTTTCTATAAGTAGATTCAACCTCATCTTAAGATAGGTGATGGAAGAAGTTAGTCAATCGAGGACATATGGGTTCCTTGCATATAGAAGGGATTAATAAATTCTTGATATAGTTTATATAAAGCACTTATTATTGATCAACATTTTATGAGAATTAATATCTCCTAGAATTAGTTTCTTCTAGTTATACATGGTATTTATTATCTATGATCATGATAATGAACAAGTATTATATTTTAGTTTTGGCAAGGTAGTCAACCTTATCCCTTGTTTATTGATATTGATCATTAAAGGTATTTGTGTATTTTTTAATCATATTATCTATTTAATTAAAATTACCTTTTGGATTTAAATTAATAATCAATCACTTTATTAACCATGGAACTCTATTGTTATTCATACATCACTTTATGCCTGGTAGAGTTGTAAGATCCTTATTTGAGTTGGAATATTTCTAGTAACCTCGAGTTCTCATTAATATTATATAAGTTAAGGTTAAAAATTCCTCAAGGTAATAATATTAGTAGAAATTTAATCTTATCTTATACATTATTAATGTTTTTTTAGGTTTAATAATCATTAATTTAAGTTTGTTTTTCATCAAACTAAGAATGAGAACCCTTATTGATTTAAATGTTGATAGGTTATCATCAAGCCTTCATTATAATTATTAAAGCTTAGGTTAATTGTTAAATTTATCAATTAGAATGTGGAAATTAATATTGCATTCATTCCTCATTCTTTATTAATTAGATTAATTTTAGTGGACTACCCCATGAGGAGATACTCATCAGTTGTTTTATAAGTTTGATTACTATGGTGATCCTTTAAAGCAATGCTTTATGATTAAGTATGTATTCTACTACTAGAGAGGCTACATGGTGGAAGGTGAATGGATTTAGTAACATATATATTAATTTTATCTATTAAACTTTTGTTTAAAATTGACCTAAGCACTACATTAATTTTTTAAGCAACTGAAGTAAACAAGTAAGCAATATTGAATCTTGATTTTTAAAAAAACATGGGTTTTGGAATAGAAATTTTGGGCATCACAATGTTACACAATTTTTTTTGTCTATAAAATAAATTATGGTATTGGGTGTATAAATATTTTAAACAAATTATTGAAATAAATATCAAATTATCAATTAACTAATGGGCCAAAAAATAATAGAAAATAATAATTTAAATGTATTGCATAAAAAATGTTAAAATATAATTTTATTATAATATCTTCATTAATAACTTAAGGAATTTAATTATAGTTTAACCATATAATACATATAAAATACATGAATAAAGAACCAAATATTTAATAATGTAAATCAATGAATTAACAGACATAAGGATGGATTCATCCAACAAGATGACTTTTGTAAAAGTTCTAGTATATTAAAATATTTCTTGTATTGAATCTTGACTTAAGAACAATAGAAAGTTTCTTCCTTTTTCTTTAAAATAATTTAAATATTTTTACATCAATAAAATCTTTTAAAAAACCAGAAAATCTAAAAAATTATTTAATTTCAAGTCTTATTTTCCTTACTTTGCTTACTAGATTCCTCATAATATGCAACAAATTAAATCACTTTTAGTTTGAACTATTTTAAACTCTCCTAATAATCATCAAAGTTTTTGAATAATTCATTAACTCTAACCTCATTCGATCAACCTAAATACATATAAATGATTTCACTTTTTAAATGTACATCAAACATATGATATGGAACTTGTCGATTCTTCAAGTCTTTTTATAAATTATCCAAAACACTTTGATACTTGATGAACCTTTTGATTGAGTTAAAATTGAAATTTGATCTTGGATTTGTCTCTATAGACACTCAAATTTCACACCTTTCATGATGAAATTACAAATGAGATGATTTTCTAAAAGAACACACAAAGTTGTGATTTATTCCAAATTCATATGCACATATCACATGCACATTTTGAAACATATTGGTGCACCCTTGATCAGATAAATACACTATATGCAATCATTAACTTCATGTAATTCATTTTGAGTCAAACTGCAACTTCACAAGTGATGTTTTAGAACTAATTATATCATCACTTTTCATTATGTTAATTAACCTAATATTATTCTAATTGGAAACTCTATATCTTTTAGAAAATGTATATTTTATTAATTCATTAATTGAATTATTCCTCAAATCATGGCAAGTGAATACGTGGATGATGACATCATCATAATATCATTGGGAAATATTTGGGATTATGACAGCATCATGAAATTTGTCAAAAATTTCCATAAATATGAAAAAATATCAGAATTTATCAATCCATTCCTAATTAATGCCAAACATTAATTGAATTTTACATATAAATATTGACTGATTCTTATCTACTTATTTGGATTACCATCTAATGGTTGAAATCCTGTTGATGAATCTATAAATAAAATATCCATTTTTCATTATTCTAAAGTCTTGAACATATAATAGTGTTTCAATTTTTAGTATCCTTTCAAGCATCAATCCTTAAACATTTCCTCTAATTATCTTTAACAATATATTTCATTTTATTATAATTTATCAAGCTTATTAGACATAAAGTTATGCCTTGAAAATACATAATTAGATTCACAATTGTCATGCCAATTCTCAAGCCAAATCAAGTGTATACAAGGGACATGTAGATTTGACATTACCAAAGACCTCTAGTTCTACTTGATGAGCAAAAACCTCTTTTAAATCATGTTAGAAAGAAAATCCACATAAAAGGTATAAAAGTGTTTGTTTTATCATATATTAGTTATTTCATTACTTATTATTATTTCTTAATTAGATGAATTAAGCCTAAGGTGTTATGTTCTTAAAGTTATTTTTGATTTTATATTTTTAATGATTGACTAATCTTCTTTGTAATATTATTCTACATTTGGTATGCCTGGTAGGACCATTAATAGGCCATAAACACTTTTAGACCTATCTTTTATTCTTCTAATTAAAATAATTAACCTATTTGTTAGATTAATTCCCTTAGTTTTCTTTATAACTTTTTAATTTTCATTCTAGACTAATCGATAGAAACACCCTACTAATCAGTGGTTTTGAGAAAAAAAAAACAATTTTTATTTTCATTTTTTTGTACAATTGATGTTTTCACCCTATGTCCTATGGACAATATTTATAAAAATAAGTAATTAAAATTCCCATGCTAGCTAAAGGCCTATTCAAAACTATTTACTATTTTCTCACATATCTTTCGAAAACAAATGGGGTTAAATTCAAAATACAAACCATTTTATGTTCATGAAGACATCTTAATTATTAATTTCATGGATACATATTATACATGAGTACCTCATCAAGCCTGGTTATCAAGATTCATACTATGGTTATGCCACTATTTCTTTTTTGGATATTGTTATCCCCTAGCTTTACTTGAGGTGGGGTGTTAGAGTATGTATTTCATGTATTTCTCACATTTTATAGTGTATTAGATAGATATTTAGTCATTTAATGAGTTTTTCCTATGTGAGGATTTATCTTACATTGGCTAGTTAGGCTAGTTTTATTTTTTATTGTCTATTTATTGAAGATATTTTATTTATACTAGCATATCATATTTATGAATAACACTTATTTCACTTTGATTTGCAATGAATTTTTTGTATCTTCATGTGTGATGTTATTAGAGTTATCAATTATGAATATTGGGTTGGAATGCTTGTTCATCATTCCTATCATGATATCAAAGATTTAAGGTGTTGCACCCATCCACATCACTACATTTTTATTCAAAATTTTCCTTTGCCATTTTTTCTTCCCTTATCAAAAATCTTCACCTTTTTTTTCTTTCCCTCTTATAAATCTTACACTTTCATTGAATCTTTGAATAAAGTGTGTGGTTTTTATTCTTAAAGGGAAGGTGAAAAGGAAGCATGGGAGAAGGAAGTGAAGCATTGATTTCCCTTAAGGAAAGAGACACTCCTTTTTAAATACTTTTTGAATATTTTTCTTCTTCTTGATCTGAAGCATTGAAGATTTTGCTTCTTCTTGTTGGATCTAGGTTCTTCTCTCATATATTTGTATATAAATATATTGTAAGAAGGGGAATTGAAATTTAGTTTTAGCATTTGAGATATAAAGCCTCTTGCATCTTGGTGTTGGTTTTTTAGATCTACCAATTTACTAAGGAGGCGTCATCTCTCAAAAAAGAGGCATCATGTTTTTCTTCTTGTTTCATATTTGTTTTTTTTTCATGATTGGAATTGAAAATTTGATCATTTTCTAAGTATGAGGAGGAGAATAAGATATGATCTAGGCATTTATATCTAGTGTGGAGATCAAAATATGATTATGGCTTTGGAAATCTACCTTTTTTCTACGTTTGCATCCTTTTCTATTGCATTGGATCTACATAAGAGATATTTTTTTCTATGTTAGATATATATAAAAGAGATTTGATATTGCATTGGAGATCTAGGCAACATTGAATTAGAAATAATAAGATATAAATCTACCTACATGGAGAATAGAATCCATGGCATCCTTTTCTAGCTTTGGTGATTGTATGAGTAAGCTAGACATTGGAACATTTTTTAGCTAGGTATTTGGAGGATAAAAACCACATATTATCTAAAGATATGCATTATTTTGTTAAGAATCTGAGGTGTGGACGAGTGTGTCTAGGTGTTGGAACCTGCATAGGAGTCTAACACATACTAGAGGTTTTTTTTTTTTCTATTGATGAGTTGAAACTCTTTGATAAAAGTGGCATGGAAGGAGGTTGGTATCATTTTTTTGAGCTTTGACATTTTATTTTCAAGATCTACTTATCTGCAAGGAGGAGTCACTAAAAAACTAATGCCCTTGGAGGGATCTAAGCCCAAAAAAAATAGTAAAACACCTCTTTCTTCTCAAAATAACCTCTTTATTCATTTTTTGCTTTTACAAGATTGAATTTTTACCTCAAGAAGAAGTAAACATCACTTGCACAAACATAGTAGTAACCAAGAGGATATTTTTTCATGTTGGTTGGCATTTCTATTCTATGGTTCAGCTCTAATTCCAATGAGTGGTTGGATGACTATATTATTTTCTAATTTGGTTACAAATTATAGTTTGTAGTTTTTTTTAATGTTTTTACCCATTTTATGGGAAATCGTAACACTAATAACTTTTGAACCATAACTTGAATTTGAGTAATGTGTTTTTCAAAATTTCATGATTTTTGATTCTCTATACATTAGTGTCATTAATTTATAAAAATCCACTACTTTTATAAATTTCTAAACTGTGTGCACGCGCCCGAGGGGGGGCTCCTTAATATAATATTTTGGGGGGTTATCTCAAAGCCAATTTTGTGCACCCTTTTGCATTCTTTCTACTCTTTGGTGATTCATTATCATGCTTTGTACTTTTAGTTTTGATCATTGTGATCCTTTAACTGCACATAATTACCATACATGATGACCTCAAATGGAAACAATCATAAATCACAAATGATTATGGTCCTTAATGAATGAAACTCAACCACAATTTACATGTGAATTTGAAGAATTTAAACACCAATATAATTTTGAAGAACGTATGGGCTTGATTGGGTGTTATGTAAGTGATAATATTTTGTTTAATTTTGATGGGTGTGATTCTCCATTCAAAATGTGGGCTAATTTAATGTTTACTTTTAGGAAAGTAGTTAACTTTCAAGACAAATAGCTTAAAGTGGAGCTAACTTCACTAAATATGGATGACTTTTCTTCCATTCTAGATTACCTCACTAAGTTTAAGCATTCATTGACACATTTGAAGGGGAGTGGATGAGATAAAAAGGATAAAGAGTGTGTATAATTTATTTTGTCTAAGTTGAGTGGCCCATTCCAAATCCTTTCTCTTACCTTTTTTTTAATATGGATGCCTTAGGTATCACATTCAAAATGTCAAATCTAAAGTTGTTTTGTGAAATAATTACTAGGGAGGAATCCAAATTGTCTCACCTTTATTCTTCTACCTATAAAAAAGCATTAGTTGCATCACATCCTAAGACTAAGGGAAAAACTAAGAGTAAGAATAAAAACACTCCTCCATATAAAAATGCACTTAATCCCAAAACTAATACATCTATACCCAAATCATCTTCCAAATCTAATAATATTTCTAATCTATCTTGCTTTTATTGTGGGATGATTGGTCATGAAGAGTCTAAGTCTTTTGAGAGAATGCAAACCTTAGAGGATGCCATTATGAAATGCAAGATTTCTATCTCCACTCCTTCACCATCTCATAATCATGGGAAATAAATCAATGTTGTTAGGAGATCATAGATACCTATTTCAGATAGTTGGGTTCTATATTCTAGTGTTTCACATCATGTGACTTCTTTCAAGGAGTCCTTTGTATTTATTGGCATAATTTCTACATACAACATTGAGGTTGGATATTATTCCTTCATTTTTGTTAATGGGAAGGGTCACACACACACACACACACACACACACACACACACACACACACATGGTGGTCACATCATTGATGCATTATATTTTCTAGACATCACCACCAATATACTTTTAGTTTATTAAGTTTGCCATTCTAGTTAGGGTAAGATAATGAATTTCACACCTTAGGGTGATAAAGTTCAAGCTTTGTTATATCCATAGACACTTATTTCATAGGATTTTACTCATCATATTTCTCAACTCTACTATTTTGAGGGTTTTGATGATACTCCTCCTTTAGGGATGTGTTTAGTTTCTCATGCAAATTTTGAGAGTTAATTTTGGCATGAGAGATTTGGACACCTAAACTATAGATACTTAAAGGATTTGATCACTTAGAGTATGGTAGAGGGTATTTCTAAAGTTTCATGTCTTGATGGAGTTTCCCCTAATTTTGAATTTGGATAAAAACACTAGGATATATTTCCTAAGGGTATGTCCATGAGAGCTTATTCACCACTTGAGCTTGTGCATAGTGATTTGATGGTCTTTCCTACTCATTATTTTAATGAAACTAAGTATGAACTTAATTTCATTGATAATTTATCAAAACATACTTGGGTTTATTTCCTCAAGTACAAGAGTGATGTATTTTCTCACTTAAAAGCCTTTAAAGCTTTGGTTGAGAAATAATATTTGAGTTGCATCAAGAAGCTTCATACAAATAATGAGGGGGAGTAATTCAATTGAGAGTTCTATGAGTTTTTTGTAGTTCATGATATTATTCACCAACATTTTGTTTCACACATTCCAAAGCATAATGGATTATAAAAAAGGAAGAACCAAAATCTTTATGATATGGCTAACTACATGATGCATTCATGGTATTTACCTTTTATCTATTGGGTAGAGGAAATTAATTATGAACTACATTCATAACCACACACCACATTGAGAACTTGAGCATAGAATCTAGAGGAGGCTTGGTCTAGAACCAAGCCCAATGTCTCATGTTTTGAGTCTTTGGGAGTCTAGCTTTGGAATCTATGCCAAATAACAAAATAAAATCATTGGATAAGAAGAGAAAACCTTTGAATTTTATAGGGTATTGTGAGTACATGAGATCTTATCATCATTTAGATCATGATGCTCATGATGTTCATTTTTGAACTCATGTAAAGTTTCATAAGAACTTCACATCTCATGACTCTTCATCTTCTTCCATGCATTATTCTTCTTCTTTCAATGATTCACCTCCTCTTTAGGATTCATTCTTTAAATATCTAGTTAAAGAGATTCCTAAGGAGGTTATAGAGTATGAGAATACTATTCACATATATGTTACCACATGCCTAGGTGGGATTGTACTAAAGTTTATAAGGTAACACCTTTCATATAGGATATTCCACCTACTTAACATCATCATACATAATCTATGGGTATTGAAACTTTATAGTAGGCATTCTTTGAGGATCCATAATATTTTTAAGAGGTTCATCAAATATAGGAGTGGGATGATGTGATGATAGATGAGTGTTCTTTATTAATAAATAATCACACTTGGGATTTGGTCACTCTTCCTAAGGGAAGAAATTTGGTTAGGTGCAAGTGGATTTAACTCACCAATTATGCAACTGATGGGTCCATTGATAAGTATAAGTCATGTCTTATTGAAAATGGGTTTTTTAAGGTTAAAGGTATTAACTACTCTAAGACTTGTGTGCTTATTTCCCAGATGGATTTTATTTTTCTTTTACATTATCTTATTGTATCATAGGGTTTTCTAGTATATCAAATGGACATTAAGAGTGATTTATTGCATGGAGACTTGCATGAGGAAATACATATATAGTATCTTGATGGGTTTATTCAAAATTATTCTCTTGTTTATCAACTTAGGAGGTCTCTTTATGGTCTCAAATTGGCCCCTCAGGCTTGGTATGAGAAGATGGATTCATTTCTTCTCTCCACTAGCTCTATTCACTTCCACTTTAATCCCATAGTGTATATTTATCATATTGGGGAGGACATTATTATTTTGGTATTTTATGTTAATGATCTACTTCTCATAATCAATTCCTCGTCTCAAATTCAAACTATTCAATAGACACTTTTAACATAGTTCAATATGATAGATCTTATCCTTCTATATTTCTTCTTTGGTTTACATATTTCACAATCAAATACGAGGATTTATTTGAGCTAAAATAACTATACACTTGATCTTATTAAACACTTTGTCATGGTTGATTTCAAACCAAGTCCTATTTTTCAATCTGGAATGACTCTCATTACCCCTTGCACTACTCAACTTTATGATCCTACATTATATAGGTAGATGGTTGGTAGTATTTTGTATTTGACCCATACTCACTCTAAAATTTAATTTTTAGTTATATTTGTATCTAGGTTCTCACATGACCCTCATGATAATCATTGGGAACATACTAAGAGGATTTTATGATATCTATGAGGCACTATTAATTTTGGATTACTCTACACTAGGGGTTTTAATCAGTTGATGGGATACAATGATTCGTATTGGGTAGGTTATCTTCATGATAGGTGTTCCACTTCTAACTAAATATTTTTTCATAGTTATTCACCTATTACTTGGTCCTAAAAAAAACATTAGGCTATTTCACTTTCATCTATAGAGGCTAAGTATATGGTAGTAGTTATAGTGAGTCACTAGGTTCTTTAGATTCATCAGTTATTGACAAAATTTGGCTTCATGAAAGATTCACCCACTCTACTTTGGTATGTTAACTAGAGTGCAATTCATATATCTTACAACCTAGTTGAGCATTGATTTAACAATTTTGGGAATATTGGTGTATTATTCCTAATTTACTTAAAGGTATGGAATAGGAAATCAATAAATGAATATGTGATAATTAAGATACTAATTTTTATAATTTGAACCTTTCTAAAAATAGTAATAAGGGAGAGAAAATAAGAATTAGCTAAAAATAGACTGATCTAACTGAGATAGAGTCTAGAATTCACTTTCCAAGACTAGAACACTATTGAAAATCAAGATCTAGCCTTCATTTTGTGAAAGGATAAGAGCACTAAAATAGGATACATTGAGGTTTAGTGCTATAGTCCTCTTCTACCAATGTTTTCTAAGAGATCTAAGCTTTTTGGGTTTTGTTCACTATGTTTGTTTGAGCCTACCTATGAAATTTTGACTATTGGATGTCAGTGAAACTCCCTATAGATTTGATTTAGTGTTTAAACCATAGACTTCATTATGATTTGACAAAATTTTGGAAAGAGGGGGGAGTTCATGTGTCTATTATGCACTAATATTTTATACACACCTCTTATGTGGGCACATTACCTATATATCTATACTTCAAAGAGGGATCAAGCCATAATTGGTTCTCCCACTTGATGTGTTTTGTGCAATAGTGTGTATGAAGATGTAAATGATAAAACTAGGTGTGCTTAAGATGGGTAGGGATTGGTGTGAGGATTTGAATAAGTTTATGGCTGTATTAGATGGATATATGTAGAGAATAGGGGAGTATGCCTAAATATTCTTACTTACTTTGTGATATTTGAAAACCATTTCTAAATGAAATTTGAATGGAATTTTATAGGGATTTATTGGTCATGGGTCAAATGTATTCATGTTAGGATGATAATAAGAAGAATACTAACCAAAAAGAACTAACCATTGGAGGTAAAAATTCACTTGGATAGGAGAACTAAAAATGAACACCCTAGGTTTCGATGCCATAGTCCATGTTGGGTGCTATAGTCCTAAAGGAATGGGACCTATGGGGATGGAATCATCACTAGAAATGCTTCATGTAGAAGGTGAAATATTTATCTAGAAGGCTAAAAATGATTGGGAATTAGTGAAAATATGCCTATGAGGGTCATGAGAGAAAGCAAGAGGGACCTATGGTTTGGGTGTCATAAGCCACACTCAAGTTACCAATTTTCACATTTTATATGAATACATTTTCCCCCCTTTATTCTAGTGATGCATCAAATTAAAATACTAGGATAAAATAAAAATAGTAAGCTTACTTAAACTTACCTACAAGGGTAAAACTCATGAAGCTATGTGATATTGGGTATATGTAGAGAGAGCACACTGTGAAGTGTAAATCTATGAAAGAAAATAAAGAGTAGATTAGTTATTACTAGATATGTTATATATAAAATAAGAATGTAAAAAGATAGGTAAGAGAGGGAGAGAGGAAGAGAAAGGAATGAATACACCTCACCAAGTAAATTAATCAATAAAAAATTTAATGTGATGCTAAGTTATGTTGAGTAATGTTAGATGATGTTGTACTAAGAGTAATATCATGAATTGAGATGAGTGCTCAATTCCCTAAGAGTGGCTCAAGAATGCAAAGGTTGGACCTTTGGCTCCATCATCACATAATAAGTGAAGCTATATGATCATGCATGTGCTAATTAATGTTTGGACTATGTGTCCAATCCCTATGAGTATGTGGCTTAGGAATATAAAGGCTAGCTAGTCCTTTGGCTCCATTGTTACCCCATGAAGTGAAGCTATGAATTAATACCAGTATGAAATGTGTGTCATATGAGATTGATAATAAATCCAATGAATGCTATATAATCTAACAATTTGAAATGGAAAGATCAATGCATGATGGAAACTAGGCCACTCTTGGCTACTTCAATAGGTGGAGATTATGATTTTGTGAAATCCACTTTGAAACTAGGTACTAGGCTTATATTAAAGCAACTCCAAAATATGGAGGTTAGGCTTGTATAAAAGCCACTCAAAAATGATGCCAACCACCTAAAAATAGAATAAGGCTTGTAAATATTGACAATGCCTAGGTAATGTACTAAACTTGAAAAGAAAAGAAGACAAATATGTCATGCACATTACCCCTAATCACTGGTGTCTGAAACATGGATTCTGATCTAGAAGTTAATCCAACTACCCTATATAAAATGGTAAGTAAGAGCCATCATGTCATGCATGATGCCCCTATATTTGGATTCTCCAAGAAAAATTATACTAAAATTATTATATATAAATTAGACTGAGTGTGCAAAATTGTAGCTAAACCTAATTTTCTACCTATTTTTGGAAAAACTATTTTTTTTAAAATTTAGATAGGAGCACTAAAAATGAACACCTTGTTGTCTATCACTATATTCTAATACTGGCACTATTGTCCTAAGATAATTCTGATGACTATTCTATAATTTTTAATGTTTGCCTGGTCTATTTTGTCTAGTTTGAAGTTTAGTTGCTAGTTTGGGTGTTCTAAAAACTACATTTTTATCATTAGGAGCTCTGATCCTTATGACAAAAACCTTGTTTATTTTTCCATATTTTGAGGGTAGGAATGATGAACCTATAATGACTACCCTCAGAAGAAAGAGCCTTGCAAGTGTGTTATACTACAAAGATAGATGATATAACAATGATAATTGACAAGATATCTCAAGATATAACATGGTTTCTAATGAGAGATTGTTAGATCAATAAGGGTATGCCTGAATAGATATAACAATTTAATAACATGTGCAATGTACTACACTAGAATTGGAAGTCTAGTTAGTTATTATTTGTCATAGAGGGATGGAGTATGACATCCATCATGGCATCCAAGAAAGCAAGTAATGTATGATGTGGATCATAACATTGCAAAAAATAAAAAATTAATCCCGTAACAAGCATACAAGGTAACAAGTAAGAAAAATACAAGAGTGGCTAAGGGGCCAAGAAAATAAGGGACATGGGCACATGTCACTCAAATTATAAATCAAGCATACAAGGCATGTTTAAATGCCACATACCTACACAATTATAAAAAAACAAGGTTGGTGTGAAATCCACAATCACATAGAAGAGTATAGGCAAAGGACATTAGAAAATGTCCTAAGGCACACACAATAATATAATCAAAGGACATTGATAAATGTCCTAAGGCACATACTGGAGATAAATAGGAATTGAGAAATGCGATCACATCTCACTATGAAAATCAAAAAAGGAAAGCATGTAAATACTAGAAATAAAATCACATCTAACTAATCAAAGTAAGAAGTGAAAGTATGCAAGACATGTAGTACAAGACTAGGTATATGGTAATAAACACACAAATGTTATATACTAGTGAGTGTCGATAAATTAATCTATGTAAGATAGTAAATGATATACATCAACATGATAAATAGAGTGTGTGGTGTACGAATGACATAACCTGGATGGTGTAGTCATATAGAAGATGTCCCTAGTGGGTATGTATATCGATATGTGTCTCAAATGTAGAAGTAGGATTCCAACTCAATGGGTAGAGTGAAGTAATCAAAGATTTGGATGTCACTACACACACTCAAATAAGATCATGTAAAGCATAGTAATGTAGATAAATTTATAAATAATATAATAAAACAATAAATGTAAGTCTATCATATAGTATAAATGTAAAGCATGGATAATGCATACAATCGAAATGTTTTTGAATTATTTGAATGTTTTTTTTGGATTTTAAAATTTTTGTATGTTTTTGTATTTTGACATATGAGATATGTACAATCAATCATAAGAAGACTATGTATAATAAATTGAAAATAAGCTATGTACAAGTAAGCATAATAAACTATGTACAATGTAATTCAAAGAATTATTTAAAAGGAAATTTAGAAGAAATTATACTAATCGATAAGTCTCGAAAGAGACTCCTTACTATTTTGTCTTGTATCAAATAAAAGAATCATGTGTGATTTGAAGCATGAGGAAATGGTTGTGAATATGAATCTAAATATTTATATTTATTGTTTGTATCTTAGAAATCATAATAATCTATATTGTTTCATTTATCACCATCATCTTGATCTTGAACTGATGGAATTCTAGTGTTGACTTTTGTTGTATCTAGATCTTTCCTTTGATAAATTATGTCTGTGAATTATTTTCCTTAGGATGTTTTATAAATCCCAAACATTTGTGACCAACATTATCAATTTCTATAATATGAGTATTGATGCTTTGAGCATGCTTTCCTAACCTTTGACCTTGATAATCTAAGTTTTGTATATATTTTTGACCAAACCCATACTACTTTGAAAGTTGAGCCTTATTTTGGAGATGTAGATTTACATATTTTTCATGTTTTACCTATGATTGTGGTATTTTTTCTTTCTTTGATTTTGATTTTTGATCCTTTTTTTGTTCCAATTTATGCTTTGGTAACCACTTTTGTACTATTTTTGAATTTGACCCTTTGTGAATGTGTTCTTGTGTCACTATGGATTACTTGACTAGTTTACCTTGTATAGTGTCCTCATTAACAATTTTTTGTTGTATATGTGTTTTCAATGCAAAACATGCATTGTGTGATGCCCATGTATTCTATGATATGCACAATAATATCTAGGTCTTTTCACTGGATATAGAGGAGATAGTTTGATCAACTTAGATTTAATAATTTCCCTTAGTACCTCACTTGAAATTTTATTTAATATTTGAATTATTTTTTAATCTCTAGCTATAGAGTTAATTTGTTGCAATTTCTTGTTTTGATATGTAACATTGCTTACAACCAATTGACTAGGTGAAAGATAATATACATGATTGGCACTAGGGTGCCTTTAAGGATTTTATATTATAATCTAATTTTCCAACATTGTGATCTTTTCATATAATAGCTAATTCTAATTTTTTAAATCTATAAATTTATCATACTATTGATGTGATCCTTTAGAGTCTCACAAGTGCAAACCCTAGTTTCCTCTGATCAAACATGTAATCACATATGTTGAAGAGGTTTTGAAGAAGCTATAGGCTAAATATATGCATTAGGAATAATAGTATGGTATTCCTCACCTTTTGGAGGGGTGATAGCATGGACCTGGTTAGAGGGAAAAAATCTATCACCCTCTTAGGGGAGAGGACAAGAATGAAACTCTTTGTTATGCATAAGATATGACATTGAAACTTGACAGGTGGTTGTTAGCTTATGAAATGGATCCTCTAGGTAGAAACCATGTATGTGGGATAAAATGCATGTAATTTTATTTATAAGTTGTATAAAAATATGTTTATAAAGAGTATTAAAAATGAGAGATTTCAAGCAAGGGATAAAGAACATGTAATTGTGCATTAATGCATAAAAAACTTTGACTTGTGAAATGACAATTTTAATATGTTTAGCAAGATAAACTTGAAAATATTTCCATATGAGAGATGGAAAGCAAATTATAGAGAGCATGAAATTGTGCATGAATGCATAGAAAACTTTGATATGTGATAAGGTATTTATAATATGTTTAACAAGATATACTTTTAAAAAATACCATATGAGAGATAGAAAATAAGTAATGAAACCTTGCATATAAGATAAGTAAACATTTATTTGAAGGAGAAGAATCTTACTATGTTTAATAATAAATTTCTTAATATCATCCCATATTATGAAATGTAAAGGATGAAGCTTTGTACTAACATATGGTAAACACCATCACTCATGTACATCATAATAATTAGTATGGTCTCCTTATTGTTTTCAATAAATGTGAGAAACATGTGTAAATAAGTGAGATCCATTTTTTGTTTTTATGTGGAATCTGATTTTAAATGTAAGGTAATACCTCAAGAAAAAAAAGGGACCTAATATATGCAACTAGGATTTTGAATGAAATTATTTTAAAATTTTACTAAGTAATTTAAAAATTTATGCAAATTTCTAATTTAAATATGTAAGTAAAGAAATTAAAAAAATATAAGAAAAATAATGGGAAAATACTGAGACCTAGTATGGGCAACTAGGGTTTGAAAAAGATTTTTTTTAATATTAAAATAAAATTTTAAAATTTAATGCTAATTTATAATTTTATTATGCAATTAAAAAATCAAAAAAATATAGGAAAAATTAGTAATAAATTTACCCTAGGATTTTTAGGGTTCATATGCATAAATGAAGTAAGTCGAGTTCACCAAATGATTTAAATTTTATGGGAATATTGGTGTATTATCATTAATTTAGTTAAAGGTTTGTAATAGGAAATAAATAAATGAATATGTAATACTTAAGCTATTGATTTTTATGATTTTATTATAATTTGAACTTTTCTAAAAATAGTAAAAAGGGAGAGAAACTAAGACTTAGCTAGAAATGGATTGATACAATTGAGATAGAGTCTAAAATTCACTATGAAAGATTGAGATACTATTACAAATAAATATCTAGCCTTCATTTTTTGAAAGGATAGGATCACCAAAATAGGTCACCCTAGGGTTCAGTGTTATAGTCCTCTTATACTGCTATTGTCCAGGAGATTTGAGCTTTCTAGGTTTTGTTCATTGTGTCCATGTGAGCCTACAAGTGAAATTTTTACTATTAGATGTCCATGAAACTCCCTATAGAGATGATTTAGTCTTAAAACCATAGAATCCATTATGCTTTGGAAAAAATTGGGAAATATGGGGGAGGTTAGTGTGTGTAAGATGCACTGAACATGTATCCACACCCCTTGTGTGGGCACGTTACCTACATACCAATACTCTAAAGAGGGACCAATCCATATGTAGTTATCCCACTTGATGTGATTTTTGAAATAATGTATATGAAGATACAAATTATAAAACTATGTGTGCTTGATGTGGTTAGGGATTGGTGTAAGGATTTGAATAAATTTGTGGCTATATTAGATGATTGTATATAAATAATAGGGAAGTATACCTAAGTATTCTTGCTTAATTATGATATTTTCCAACGCCCTATAAATTAAATTTAAATGGAATTTTATAGGGATATATTGGTCATGGATTGAATGTATTCATGTTAGGTTGAGAATAAGATGAATAGGAATTAAAAAGATCCAACCATTGGAGGTAAAAATGTACTTGGATAGGAGCACTAAAAAGGGACACCCTAGGGTTCGGTGCTATTTTCCAAGTTAGACATTATATTTATAAAGGAATAAGACCTAGGGGGATGGAATCATCACTACAAATGCTACTTGGAGAATGTGAAATCATTATTTAGAAGGCTACATATGATTAGGAATCAGTGAAAAGATGCCTATGAGGGTCATGAGAGAAAGGAAGAGGGAACTATGGGTAGGTTGTCACAAGCCACACTCAAGTTACCAATTTTCACATTTTATATGACTACAAGCATCAAATTACCAATCACATTGAGGTGCATATTCATTTTATTCATTAGCACATTTAGGATGGAATTCTTAACTTGGAATACATTCAGACTCAACATCAGGTTTCAAACATATTTATGAAAACTTTTTCATCACCTCATTTCCTTGAGTTTTGTGGCATGCTTGGGGTTTCATAAGTTTTCTTTGTAGGGGTTTTCATGATGACATATTAATTATTCATTTCATAGATACATAGTTTACATGAGTACCTCATCATGCCTAGTTATCAGAACTCAATTGAGGTTATACCACTATTTATTTTTTGGATATTATTGTCCCCTAGATTTACTTGAGGGGGGGGGGAGTTGGAGTATGTATTTCATGCATTATCACATTTTATAGTGTATTAGATAGTTATTTTGTCATTTAGTTATTTTTTCCTATGTGATGATTTATCCCACATTGGCTATTTAGGTTAGTTCTATATTTTACATTGCCTATTTATGTAATATATTTCATTTTTACTAGCATATCATATTTATAAATATTACTTGATTCAATTTGCATTGCAATCAATTTCCTACAGCTTCATGTGTGATATTATTGGAGTTATCACTTCTAAAAATTTGTTTGGAATTCTTTTCCATCATTCCTATAGTATTTTTTTTTGAAACATTTTAATTTGGGTTTAAAATGAACACACTTCAAAAAATTTATTAAAAACTTATTAAATTTTAATTCATTTTCATTTCTTGTCTTTTTTCACTTCTTAAAGTTTTATGTTTATGTATTTATTTTACATGTATTATCTCCCCTTGATAGGGTGACCCATAAACATAAAGATAGCCATTTGTTTTTATCCTTAGAGATTGACAAAAATATGCTCTTTACTTTCCCTTAGTGGGATTCCTATGAATAAAAAATGGTGATACCTTCACCTTTTATTCTTTTAGGTTATGTGATTAAGGTGTCATTTATTTCTCACAAATATTTAAGGAATGGTGATTGGGAGTTGATATCCTAACATTCATATGATAACCATACATTTATTGATGGATACAAATTTTTGGAAGGTGTTTTTAGGGCCTATAAAGATTCCCCATAATGTTTTTTTTGAAAATAACAAGTTAGATTCCAATGCTAAGCCATTATACATCACCATCAATGAATCCATGGACCCTTTAGTAGGAGATGTATCCACCTGTGAACATAATGGCACTTGCATCACTTCTTCAATGAATTTTTTACCCATCTTTGGACCATGTAGTAAGCCAATGAAACATTTAGATGAAGACCTATTGGCTGAAAAACCTTTATTAATGTAGGGGTGCAAAGGTAACATCCCCTGAATATTGTCTATCACATATGTACTTTAATATAGGTTGGGTATTTCACCTTCATTTCAAAATTTTATTAAAGTTAGTCTTTAAATTTCTCATCTCAAAGTGAGTATATTGAAGGCTTGGTGATTGTGATGCACTCTTGATTTACCACTAAGATAGGATCACGAAATTAAATGTTTTTTGCTTGGATTTGTGTCAAAACTCATTATATGTCTAAAATGAAGTCCAAAGACTAAAATTACAAAAATTTACATATTAAATTTATGAGATGAGGTGTTACCCTACTCAATTTATGGGCCATATTTATCCCATATTAGAGCTATGTTGGTTGATTGTAATATTACATTATTCTCATGGTATTATTATACTATCTAATTGAAAACCATTCAAATCAGGTCCTTTTAGACCCAAACTCTACTTAAAATTATCATCTAGGGTTTCTATTTACCCCATTTATATTATGATCCAATTAAAGCTAACTCATGTTTATCTTAAATTAAAATCCAAAATGGAGTCAAAGCCAAATCAAGTTCATCTTGAAGCACATTTTAATTATAATTATAAATTGGTCAAATTTTGAAAAAATGACCAAATTCAGCCATTTAAATTAAAAATTTAAAGTAAATAAATCAAAATTCCAAATCAAGTCAACTTCAAAGCCAAAAAAATTAGAATAACATTAAACCAGATCTATTTTGACCAAAATCTAATTATTATGAATCAATCACATGCCAACCCAAACCAATTGTATTTTCATTCAATTTCTCATGCCTATCAGTTGTGAATAATGAATTCATGTCATACATCATTTTTAAAATTTGAATAATATCTAGTTATTACACCCTCTTTGGGGCCAAGATAAGAAAATTATATTGAATGAAATCTTCCCTCTTTGGGCCCATTCTAATTAAGACAATTTTCCCTTTTTCATCTCATCTAAATCAAATACCAAGACCACCCTATTTTTAGTCCCATTTGAATGAAATACTAAAACTACCCTCATTAGGCCCATTGTAACCAAGCTAATCCCCCTTATTTGGGTTCATTTTACTCCATTCCATTCCCGTTACATGTATCCTTACTTGGAAGCATTCATCTAATTTTAGTCTAAGTCATAGAATATCACAATCCTAAACTTATTATAGCATGGACATTCATGCATCAAAATTCAATTGATTAACTCGCCCAATGTAGCCAACAAGTCTCCCACTTTGCATTTACTTTTGATATTTTATTCATTAGTATATGAAGAAATATTATCTTAGAGACATAATAGAGCCAATAATTTCCCATTTAAATTAAATTATATATTAAATACATAAATGTGTCCAAATTCGATAACTAATCAATTAGGATATGTCGTGAACCCCTTCCCAAACACAATAAAATATTTCCACTTCTAATTCAATGTCAATATAGTTAACCCATTATTGAAATTTTTATCCAATCAACCATCATTGACCAAGCCCAAACCTTTATTGGTCCATGTATATTTGACCAATGACTTCTATTTGATAAAGGACAAGTATTTGATAAGCCCATATTTGAAGAACCCATTATTATTGAGCACTATCTTATTATTCATCCATTATAAAATATTCCCCAATTTGAGAAAATTCTTTCATCCCAAATCCTTCATTTTCAAGAAAAAGTGAAAAATGTACATGTGGAAAATGCAATTCAATAAGCCCTATTTATGGATACATTTACATCAAAAAATATGTTATATTTTAGAACTAACATTATTGATAGAATCAACATCAGATCAAGTTCTATTTCAAAACCAATACTAGACTTTGATTTCATTCTAGAACTGATACCAAATTTATCATCATAATTAGAATCAAAATTTGTCTCAAATTTAGATTCAGATCCTCTTAAGTTAGAATTAGATTTAAAATTAGAATACATCATTGGATATTGCAAAATTGGATAGACAATAAAATCAAATCTAATTGAGGTAGAATCAACTTTAGAATAAAAATACATTAATAGCTATCATGAAATTAACTACATACTTATGGAATATCCACTTGAAAATATTTGTGATCCTTTTACAGTTGTGTAGGATGTTTTTTTTAGCATCAACACAAGTTATCATGGTAACTTTTATGAGGATTGTGTTTCCTTTTACCCTTCCATTACCCTCATACATCCTTTTAAAGTAAACCAACCTAATAATTATATTAATATTTCACCTCCTAAAAATGTTTATTGGGACTGACATAATCACACATTGTTGAGTTTTTTCCATGCAAAAATCTTAGTGGAATAATTTTTGGTGACCTAAGACAACATTCAAGTAAAAGGAAAAACACCTAGTGCAACCTTATTTGAGGTGCTAATGGGATAATTAAGGTATAAACTCAACATTTTATAGTGAAACCTTGCCTAAAATTCTAGAAAATAATTAGAATCAAAGGTCGATGTCCCTTTGTGAAATATTTTTTGAGGAACTATGGGATAATGAAAATCAAGAAGACTTTATTAATGAAAACCTCTTCTAGGTGAAAATATCTAAGCCAATTAATTCCTTATTTATTTATGAATAAAATATTTAAGTCAATAATGGCACAACCAATCACCCACAATAAATTAAAATTGTAGCATATTACAATCCTAAATAACTTAAAAATATTGTGGCCTTATTGAGAGAATTTATAGAGGTTTTTGGCCCTGCCATAAAAAATCATGTTGAATACAGAATCAACAATAATGTGTGTGAATATAAATCCTAATATTCATTTATAACATAAAAAATATACATTCCATTATGATATTATTATTCATTTGAATCCTATATTACATTATCAAACCAAATCATTGAATCCAATTTTTATCCTTATTTGTCTTTCATGGTAACACTCTTTTTCATAGAGATTAAAAAAACATATATCTAGAGGCAGGAAGGAATAAAAATCAATTACCAATGAAGTTCAAAAAAATAGTATAATAGTTCACATATTTAATAAAACCTTATTAGAGTAGATATTCTAAATGGATAATGGCTAGACATCAAACTAGATCCTTATTATGCATCTTGTAATCCTCCATTGAGTTGAGATGCTAAAAATTAAAAAAAAATCAATTAAAATAAAAAAATAACTCATCCATTGGTAAAAACCATGCTTGGGACACCTTGGGAAAGTACCATAATGAAAACCAAGTTTATGGTATGATGCATAAATAATTTTTTTTCTACAAGTACCTTGACACTTAGGGGCAACCTCATTTGCATTACAAACTACACCATTCCATTTTAACCATTTTTTCCATTCAATCCTATTTATCCTAACCCATATTACTATGACCATAATTCTTTCCATCTTAACCTTTTTATGTAAGTAGGATGTATATTTAGACCTATTTGGGAAACATTGTGACCTATCACTCACATGACACTTTGATGACTAGACACTTTTGGTTCTCACATGACATGGTCCTTGGAGACTCATAGTCCTTTCCCTCATTATAATAAACTATAATCCAACATTATCCATTTATCATTCATTCATTATTATCTCCCATTTTGGTTAAAATATAATTTCTTGAGGTCCATTTTTTATTATGTAGGTAGCACTCAATTTCTGAGGTCAACTTGGCCACTCCCAATTCCACACTCACTATTTTATGGGTTAAATCACTCTCACCATTTTTTGATTTAAATCCATTCCCTATTTATTTTTTGAATTAAATTACACTCTCTTAATTTTGTGAATAATTTATGCATATTTTAATCCTCCATTGAGTTTAGATGCCAAAAATACTAAAAAACATTCAAATATTCTAAAACCCCAAAACATTTCAAAAATCATAAACATTTGAAAAACATTAAAATTTATAGAAGATATATTAGTCCATACAATTAAAAAATATTTGTCTTTTTATAAATCCAATCAATATCATTGATTTATCATTTATCCACTCATTTTATCAACCATTGTGATATTTCATTCCTAAAACTACCCTACTAGGGATAGTTTATTGTTGGTTCCAAATCCATTAAACTACCCTTGGGATGTGTCTTCCCCCATGGGATGTTTAGATTATTTTAGTATATCATATACCCATTTTCATTTCACTACATGTATCCTTGCTTAGGGCCACCATCCAAATATTGATACCATTGAGCCTTCAAACATGGATTTTGACTTGATTAATGACAATATGTTTTTTTTTCCTTTTTATTTTGTGTTTACTTGATTGTTTGTTTCCTTTTTATGTTATCACTTGAAATCAATCCATTATGCTAATTAGGTCATCATCATGGTGTTCCTTATCATTCAATTATACTTGACTCTAGCCATCAACATACGTCAAAACTATCATACGGGTTTTCCATATAATTAGTGTGTTGTTTTCATTTGCCTATTAGATTTAGGTACATTCCTTATTCACATATTGGCTAGATCATCATGGTGTTTTATATCATGATGCATATTATTTTGGGCCATATTAAAAATAAAGTACTAGGATCTTATACAATAATGTTGTAATGACAGTTTATCTCTTTTAGACTCATCTCTTATCTAATCCCATCATCCTAGTCATCTTTGATCAAATCACATCATCAAATTTTCTATGATTTAATCAACAATTGAAAATTTTGGCTACATATATGTCAATCAAGATGTTCATACCCAAATAATCATATCAAAGAGATTCATACACATTTATCAACATTAGATTATCATCTAGTATATTTTTCATCATATTCTCTCCTAATTTTTGGGATAATTACATTGGCTTTAGGTTAATTTTGGACTATTGAAGAAGTGATTAGATACAAGACATATCTAGGGTCAATTTAGCTACCATTATTCTCATTCTTACTCATATTTTTAACTTATTTTATTCATTACATTTTCTCCCATCTTGGGATAATTACATTGTCCTGAGGTCCATTTAGACTATGTAGGCAGTGCCTAGTTACATTTAGTTTATGGAGTTAGATCTGCCACCATTATCTCTTTATTATTGAAAAATTATTGTGTTCTTTAAAATAATTCCTTTCATTAACTTTGTTTCTAGATTTTTTGTGGATTCTTCATTCTTTGAAAAGTCACTATAATATTGCACCTATGTTTGAATCATTCATATCATATTTAATATATGTGATAGGTTTAATCCTTGAGTTATTCTTGTCTATCGATAAATCAACCAATTAATTTGGTCAACTATTAAATCTACTCTGATGGGGAAAATCATTAATTAATTGATCCCTATCTTTAGGGAAATTACATAATTCAACCTTTATTTTAATTCCAATTTTGTAACTTTTACCTTTTTTGGGGTAAATCAAAGTGTGCACTTATTTTGGGATTGGTCATTCCCTAAGTCAACAACTTTCACCCTATTGGGGAAAGTCAAAGTGTGTCACTTATCTTGGGATGCATCATTCCCAATTCCTTCTTCTTTAGGTCAAATAATTTCTATATTATATCATCATTGGATACCAATGTGTGTAAAAATTATCTCATATGGATTAATCTCATAAATGGGTTAATCTCTCCCATTCTAGTTTTTACCTCTATTTTTGAGATCCCATCCATGTCCTTCATGCCCTCTTGAGGGGACATCATTGGCCACTAATTATTTCTTCATCTAATTTTTCATCTATATTTTTAAAAAAATTCAATATTTGAAAAATCATTGCTTCATCTAGTGTCTCTGAATGCCTTCTCAAAGAGGGTCAAAATGTAGACACTTAAAATCAAACACTTCATATTGATTATAACTTTCCTTCACTATTCACAATTCACTATCACTATTCATTGTTCACTATTCACTATCACTATTCATTATCCCCTATGAAAAATGGAATATTTCCTCCATTATAAATATTAAGCATCACTATTCATTATTAATTTTACACTGTGAATAATGGATCATTTCCTCCATTATTACTATTCATTATTCACTACTCATATCCTCTTTTATTAAGTTAATTAATATAAATTAAACAACTAATTCTTCCTTAATCACAAATTTTATGGATTTTGAATATCCATAATTCCTAAGAAATCATAAATCATAATTATCCTCACATTAACCTATCTCGAGTCAAAATACCAAATCTTGACATCACAAGGCATGGAGGAAGAGAAACTCTACCAAGACCCATACCTTTTCCCTCAGTCAACAAATCCCAAGACAAGCCCATGCTTGGCCCATTCCTCATTACTAAAACCCATTCCTAATTGGTATTATCCACACATGTTACATTACATTATATTATTTAATTAACCATTTATAATTAGCTAGTCCATCACTAATATAATTTTCCATAGCTTGTCAAAATTCCATATTTATTTAAATCAAAGAAATATATTTATCTTCACATCAACCCATACCTCTTACACCACAATTAAATTCCATGTCTCATTAATTTCAGCCCATCCCTTCCTCAACCATTCTTGACCCATTTTAAGCCATCCATATTGAGATCAAGATGGACGGTCCTCATTGATTCCCAAAGTATATAAATGGAAGCCTCCCCCTCCATTATGAATAGTGATGTTATTTTCAGTAAACTTTCAAACATAAATTATTCAACCTTTCTTCTAATTATCTTCATCCATGTATTTCATATTTTTATAATTGGTCAAGCTTCTTGAAATTTAAATTACTCTACCAAAATACATAATGAACTTCATAATTCTCATGAAAATTTTCAAGACAAATCAAGTGTAGACAAGGGGAGAGGTTGCCTGCATTTAGATTTGACATTGCCAAAGAATCTAGTTCTACAAGTTAAGCACAAACCACTTTTCAATATAGTTAACAAGAAAAGTCTGAATACAAGGTATAAACATGTTTATTTTATATTATATTGGTTATTTAATTTCTTATTAATCTTTCTCAAAGTTAGGGATTAAGTCTAGGGTGTTATGTTCTCCAATTTTTTTTTTTTTTTTTTATGTCACTAAAGATTGATTGAGCCCTTATGTAATATTAATCTATAGTCTACTTTTTAATTATCTATTAAAATTCATCTCTTATGGTCTGATATAGGATTATGGAAGCATTATGTTGAAGATAGAACTAATTAATATATATCATTGCATAAATCAAATACAATTCTTTGTGATTATTTGTATTGGCAATGAATTCATATAGAATGAAAATTCATAATTTGATAGTGCCAATAATAATGACTAATTCCCTAACTCATCATCTTAATTAATTCCTTATGCACCTAAGGTATCAAAACATAATTCTAAGAATGCCTCTAATTTTGAAAACAATAGTTATAACCTCTCTAATTATACATCATATTTATCTTGAACATCTCTTGCATTCTCAAATTCTAATTTAATCCTCTCATACATTTTCACCACAATATCAATAACTAACTTTCCTTATGAAATTAATTTTTAAGATAAATATTTGGTCACTCTTGACATTTAATCTATTTCCCTTACCACAAAAAATGTATGTATGTCAATTATTTATGGTGTTGGTTCTGAAGACTGAGTTAGCTTAAACAAAATTTTCACAATGGCTAAGAGTTGATCAAATTTTTATTTGATTTGTTCTTTGGCTGACTTGTATTGATTGATTTTCTTTAAAAAAACATATTATTATTTTCACATTTTATTTCACCCCTTCTTGATTGGCTTTGCTAGGATGTACTTTTAAAATTTGATAGTCTTGAACATTGACTTCTTATTTAGTCTTGTACATTGAATGAATCATAATTTTATAATACCTTTTCCATTTATTATCAATAATAATTATTGATATTATTTTTATTTTATTTTTTGTATGAGTGGCATGAATGAAAATTTCACTAAAATTTATCTCCTCAAGTTAGACATTTTTATTTATTTTATTCACCATTTAATTAAACAAATTAGGTAATTTTATCCCTGAAGCTTATTGAGGTGATTTTTTATTGATTTATTTTTTGAGACAAAAGTATGATATGAAACTATAATATCTTAGGTAGGATAAGGAATAACATTAGATTCATTATTTTTCTTTGGTCAACCCAAATTGACTTCAAGGGTGGAAGATGGAGGTGGCCTTATGAAATGATTAAATCTACTAGGTTAATACTAAAGATGTGTAGGGGAGGTAGAATAAGAAATAAATTTAACATATTTTTTCTCCATTAATTACAGATTGACTTATAGGGTGAAAGATGAAGAAGGGATTATTCAAGTAGGTAAAGGGACATGAATAAGTGTATTATGGGAAGGAGGTGTAGAATATAAAGGTGGATTTGTTTGGACAATACTATTAGAAAGAGGTGTAGAAATTACTAAGGAAGGATCCATAGCTAAGAACTACTATATGGTATTTTTGACCAAGAATTGGGAGTGAAAAACATATGGTTGTGGTTGAATTAAGTCAATAGGAATTATAAAATCACCTTTAATCATATCATAGGGCCTATTAAATTTGAATTATAGGATGGGCCTCATAACCTTCAAAATAGTCCCTTATTTTTATTTTTCACTAGATATAATTTTACTTTTACTTACACTAGAAGATGAACTTTCAAGTTTTTTATTTACTACTAATATATGATATTAAACAAGAGATTTGCTAGAGAATTTTTAGAGTGATGTATTTTATTCATTTTTAACTTTAATTCCTTTATTCTCAAGCCAAGATAGATTTATGGACAACACAACTTGAATTTTATCCATTAATGATATTGATTTTTATTTACTCCAATGAACTTGAGATGAGGGTTGAAGATATATTTATTTATTTTGATTGATAAGATCTACATAATATCCCATTATTTATGTAATATATTCTATGTTAACTTACATGACACACTATAAAATTGGTCATGAATAATATTTAAGTATTACTTCATTTTCATCCTCACAATCAATCCATAAATATTAAAAATGTCGAATGTGTTGATATGAATATCCAAGAGTAAACTCAATAAAGGATCATATGTCATAATAGGGTATCCTTGGAAATACCAAATGGTGAATCATGTCACTTATTCATCTTTGCTCTTTTTTTTGGCCATCTAAGCACATGTATATCTTCTAAGCTTGAAAGGGAATTTGATGCCTAATTTATGATTAATGTAGATGATATTTATGAATTATAAATCACCTAAATCTAGTACTCTTATAAAACATAGGCATTGGATATTAATCTTAGTTATAGACCTTTCATGCTTACACAAGTCTTGCATTCATTATTTTTTATGTCCCTTGGCCTTTCTATTAGTTTGGCCATTATTATATTGATTAAATATGCCTTATATCTTATTTATAATGGTAAATCATACTTATATTATGTCCTTGTAAGTTCTGAGCTTGCACCTACTTTCCTACTCCCTAAACACTTACATCCCAGATAGACACTTGTGTCAATGTATGTGTCCTACTTTAATGCAAGTGTTTAGTGACTTAAATTCATCTAATTTACAAATGAAACTTATACTAATGGTTATCCTAAGTGCTTCAATGCAAGTTATTTATCCAAAGGCATTGATATAAATATAGGATTAACCCTCATCTATTCCTCACCTACAACAAACCAATACAGCCTATCAAAAGCATTCAATTATGTACTTAATAAAAGAAAATCTTTCCTATTTTATCCTATTCTCATATCATTCATAGGAATAACACTTACAGATGTCTTAAGTACTAAAGTAACATACCAAGGGATATATTTTAAAAGTTACAAGCTAGGTCAATATTGTACTTTCTTATCACATTACATGATTCACATACAAGACAACACATAAGGGAGAACTACATAAGTCTAAGTCCATATTAGGATTATTGTATATATATGTAATAATCATTGATAAAGTGGTATTTGGGGTAGCTTGATTCCATGTTAATGATAACACATTTTTTCCCATATCCACTATGAGAAAGAAAGACCAAGGTTTTACTATTTGACAAGGAGTGAGAGTTTATGACTAGATCTAAATGAATTAGAGCAAAGGAAATGAAAAACCCATAAGCATAAAATTGGTAAAATCTCATTCCATTAGGTATTATGTAAAATATCTAGACACTAGTATTGAGGCAACCATCTAAGGTTGATGTAAGTGTTTGAAGCTCCAAAGGCATTAAATCCAAAATTTAGCAATTATTATAGAATACTCTTCTAGTCTAATTCCCACCTATTCCAAATCCAATTATATATTAGTATTAGAATTAGATAAGCACATGTTTTAATTATCATTTCATTATCTAGGATAGTTGTGTTTTCTATTTTTATCATATCTCATTATAATAAATTTAGTATATTTTCTATTTGAGTTTCATAAATAATTAGCTTTCTATAGATATATTTATTACCCTTTTGTTTATTCATTTATATATTATTAAAATTACATACCCATATAAGGATCCACATATAATTTAGGGTTAAACATTCTTTGAATTTGAATAATTGACCTCAAAACCATATCTACCTTAGGGTTTCCTATTTTTCGCATAAAATTTGTGTTTCTATTTTTTTTCTTAAAATCATGTTTATTATGGACATGTATATTAAAAAATTCATATTGAAATACCTTATGGTTGATATTTAGATTAAGGTAAGCCCACCTTTGACTGGTGTGGGATCTAGTCCCAAGCACGTTAGGAGGCCCAAGTCTCCCCAAAAAGAAAACGGGAATCCAAAAACAAAACTAAAAGGAGAAGGTAGGAGAAGAAAAGAGGAACCAAAGAATTATTAGGTATTATATCAAGTTACTCACTCAGAGGTATGAAAGAAAAAATACCCATCAAAGAAACCAAAGTTGACTATGAGAGAAACTACAAATGATCCAAATTTAAAATTAATTGTAAAGTATTTTATTCACTAATTTTTTCCAAAAGATCCTTAAGAAAGTTTTTCTAGATTTCCCCATTAATTTACCAAATTTTTTGAGGGGAGTGTGGGTCTTTCAAATTTTTGAAACACTCATGACCATCATTATGATCAAGGAAATAATCAATAGAGTGACCAAATTTCTTGCATTGAAAGAAAATTTCCTTTTCCCTTTCAAATCACACACTTTAATTCTAGGATCCCAAAGAGGAATTTATCTAGATTGAATCAAGGAATGACTGATCAATTAGGACCATCACACAGAACCTTATTGAAGTCATTATTTTACTTGATTGAGTGCTAGAGTCCATGCTTACAAAAGTGCCATGCAATTTTTCTAAGCACTTAAGAATTATATCATCCATAAAAATAAGAGGGATACTAAGTAGTTCCAACCATAATAGAAGTTGGTAAGGCCTAAATTTGAAAGAATACAAATTAATTTTCCATTTTTATAACATGAGATATGCCTTCCCCATTAAACATGGGCCTTCATTTAGGATTTTCCAACAACTTTATCTACACACAAAATAAAATAGTAAGAAATTGTTCATAAGATCTATTGTTTTAACTTTCCCACTCATTTCCATTTCTTTATGGTCCAATTACTTATGGCCTCTATGTTGTGTTTGGCACTCCTAAATTTTCCAACAAGAGAATTATAGTAATTTTCCTCAAATTCATTAAGGAACCCATCCTGCACATATAAGATAAAGTTCCTAGAATTATGTTCCTTTGCTTGATACATACCACATATATCTTAAGATTAATTGGTGGTTGAAAAAAATCCCACAACCATTTCCTTCTCCAAAAGGGGCTCAAAAAACTTTCTAAAATTTCTATCTCACTTTCCTATCCCACTGCTTTTCAAAATAGTCATTGTAATTTTGAACATATAAATTTAAACACACTTAAAACCCCATAAATGTGCCACCCAATACATTTTTAAGGTTAATATTTTTATGAATTTAATTAAATGAAGGATGGAATAAGGTTTTCCATAAATTCTCCAATAGCTAAAAATTGGTCTTGAGGTAGATCATTCAAGTAGATAGAGTCTCTGCATCAATCCTTATCTAGTATGAGTTAATACCCAATATAAAATAGCATGTGAAAGGAATTAAATTACTTTGAATTGATATAATAATTAATTTTCCCAATGGTTATCATGTAACTTAAGGGTCTAGGAAGGCCATTAATTTTCCATGTATAATTCATTGAAACCTCTTTAATTTGGACTACCTTAAGGTCCTCAACTACCCTTGAAGGTCTTATTTGGAAGGAATAAGATATTTATCACTAGTAATATGAGATTTTTTCCCTTAGTGATGGCATCATGGGCCACTTCTTTCCTTTATTTTTTTAAAGTTTTGACATCAATCCAATTATCATCTCTAAAAAGAGGGATCCCCTTGGGTTCTTAAAAATAATTGAATTTTTTCAGAGGATAAAGAATATTTCTTGATAGGATATATCCAAGAGGTAGTATAGATTGGGTATTGAAATTAGTGGGATCCTTGGCCTTCTTATTTGAGGAGGGACTTATAAAAGAATTAGAAGGCATCTTTCCCTTTAAAGAAAGAGGCACCCTGAAAGTTGGAGAAAGAAGGGGGCATTCCAATTTTTTTTTAAATTTCTTCTACCGATCTTATTTGGGTCAGGTCACTTTAGAAATAATTCAAGGGATTTGTTCACCAGTCTAAAACTAGGATCCAAATAGTCCATTATAAAAAAATTCTCCACCACCAACCTAGATTAATTTTTTCTCTTAAAAGAGTTAGGGTTACACTTCCTTTGACTTGAAGTGTCCAAGCTAGGGAGTTATTTAATAAGGATGGGATTAGAATCATAGAGTTATTTTTTTAGGGAATCACAATGGGTTCCTCAACCTCTTTAGCTAAATTTTCATGTTTGTCATTATCCACTACTTTTAGGGCATTGAGATGCAACTAATACTATGCCTAGCTGAGTCACACCTTTTACAAATGAGATCCTCTCTTTCATAGATAATTTTATGAGTCCAATTACCAAATTTTGATTTAAATTGGATACTCTTGAGGACTAGTCTATTAGTCTAGAAATAGACATTGATCCTATCTTCCACCAAACTTATTTTTTCCCTAGCCACTAGGTCAATTAACATAGGTTGACCAATAGCCTGACTAATGTCAAAAAACATGTCATTCTACTAGAATAAAAGTGGTAATTTAGGGAGATAAACCCACATAGGAAGCTCCATTGGGGATTCATAATGAAGATATAGTCTAGGCTTTCATTTCCTGAGGGATAGAAAGGATTTTTTGAAGTACCATAGGTTGACTTCCAAATCCTTTGCACAATTATCCAAAGAAGAAAAATAAATAAGGAGATATTTTTTCCATGGAAACCACCCAAATGTGCTCTATAACTTTCCATTTCCTTGCTACCTAGTCATGAAAATCATCAATTTGAGGTCTCTATCCAAAAATCTAGTAAGAAGAGAGCTTTTGATGACTATTTTGGTGCATTCCAAGATGGCATCTGGGATGTCAATAATAACCTCATTATCCTCCATGAGTGGTATAAGGTTCTATCCCAAGGTAGACTTATGATACCCTAAGCTTGAAAATAATACTACCCAAGATTTTTTATGCTCCCTTGCCTTTTCTATAATGGGATTCCTAGAATCACTATTTCTTGCATCAGACTTGCGAGAATCACCCTTGTCTACCATTTCTCACAACTTCAACTTATATTTTCATTGATATTATTATAAACTTGTTAAATGGTGGCCAATACTTGTTATTACTCATGTATTATTAAATAAATTCATTATTTAATGAGTTCAAAGTCTACTTATCATGATTCTACTACATTTTATCATATCCCTTCTTATTCTGATGTTTATAATGAGCTTTTACATGTTACTAGAAAATGCCAAATATAATGCATGAAACAACCATTATCCTTGATTGGGTCTCAAGAATTTGAATTTGATGAATAAAGAATTGGTGTCCCAGCTTTGATAAAGATTTATAAGAAATATAATCAATTACATTTCTTACTGAAGAATTTTTTGTAAGAGGCTCTATTATTTGAAACTTTTTTTGTTAAAATAAGGATATAATTTTTAAAGGTTGAAAAATGAAAATTAAAAATGGTCTTAATGTAAGATTCTAGGAGTATTCCTAGATCCTTAATAACCCATTAAAATAATTTCAACCATAGCATCAAGTTGCTGGTCAAATCTAACATGAATACAATATTATGATTGGTTATTAAATTTAGGTGCATAATGATATATGTTTGAAACATCTTCAAATTGAAAATATGCATGATTAAGTAACATATATTGTTTTATATTTAAATATTCTTATTATAATAATTCATATCACTAATTTTTTATAGAAGATCGATTGGTTTAGACAAATTCACCTAGTGGTCAGTATATTAGTAGATCAAGTTACAAACAAATGATTTCACATGCTAATGAGGATATTCCATGCTTTAATAATTGGGATAAATATCTCATTTCTAAAATTAATGGCTTTATATGGTTGTGTCTTCATAACAAGATTCTAACCATGGATAATTTATGATAGATTGGTATGGTTCTAGTTAATAGATGCATCCTATGTGAAGTGGATTATGAATATATTTTACATTATTCAATTGAGTGTTATTTTTTATCTATGGTGTGTGGGGTTTTATTTAAAGTTTTTATATTTATTCGTCTCATCCATTCTCTTTTATAGATTCATGTATTTTTTAGATAATGCCCTTCTCTAGTTAGGAGATAAAAAATATGGGTTTTATCTTTTCCCCATCTTCTTTGGGGAATTTAGAAAGAGTGCAACAATAGGATTTTTAAGGAAAATAAGAATCATAGTAAAATAGTTGCCAATAAGATAACAAATTTGATGATAGACAATTTTAAAAGTAGTAAATAGGGGTAAAAAGGAGTCATTTTCACCTAAAAAATCAATTATTTCATACTATTGGAATCTTATTCTATAAAATATATATTTTGTGGATCCTAAAGTGGTGCTCAGGAAGAATGTTAGATGGTTGGTTCATTCACCTAGGTGGGTTAAGATTAAATTTTTTGGGGCTTAAAAATGAAATCCTAGAATGGTAGAGGGTGGAAAAGTCTTGAGAGATGAAAAATGAAAATTTATGGTTGCTTATGATGAAAGTATGGGTGTACAGACTAATCATTTGGTATAATCCTTGGCTACTTTATGGGGGATGCATTTGGCTAATCATCTAGGTTGTAAAAATTTTCTAGTTAAGGGTGATTCCCTTAATATAATTAATTGTCTTAAGAAGATAAATAAGGCTAGATATAGAATTGACCATATTATTTCAGAGATTTTGAGCATTGTTATTAAATTTTAGGATGTCAACTTCAAATATATATGAGGGAAATCAGTTGGTAGATGTTTTTGTGAATAGAGGAGTGGTTTAACTTATTGTTTGGATTTGGTCCAAGGAAGAAGAGCTTCATATTCCTATTAATAATATTATCATTAGAGAGATATCATATAGGATTTGATTTGATGGTTTGGAATTATAACAATTGTAATAATAATTTCACTTGGATGAGGATTACTTATCATTAAAATCTAAGTGATGTCACCACATGTGAAGGATATGATGTGTTGCATTATATATTCGAGAGCATGTGTTTGAATTACATTTTTAGTCATCTGTTTGGTATGATATTAAAATCTTTTATTTCCCCTATTTTTGGGATCAATTGCATTTTCTTCTACTATGAATATTTTTTATATTGAATTATTGATAATGGGAGGTGGTTTGAATAGGGTAGATAAATTGTCATCTTATAAACTTAGAAAGAATATTCAGGTCTGGGAAATCTTGCTTACATAAAGTTTAATAAATTTAATTGATATAATTGATGGTTATGATGACCACCTCTCAAAAAAAAAATTATGAGTTTCGATGAATGAACTATGAATATAAATAGTGTATTAGTGGAGACCATTGAGGAATTGATTTCCTATGTGATTGGTCTAAAGGTCAAGGACACCAAGTATGTTAACCAAATATTATGAGGAGGAGTTGGAATTTTTTTAATTTAAGATGAACAGTTGACAAAATACTAAGGGGGATACTTGAAGGAGGATTTTACAATGCCCTATGAGGTTATTGAAAAGCAAGTTTTGAGGTATGTTACATTAGAGAGCATATATATGGTTGTCCATTACAATAATTTTCCCATTTTGGAATATTTTTGACATAAAATTAATTAAATATTCATTTTTATATATTTCACTCATTGGATAATTTGGTGTTATATGTGAAGAAGGGAAAAAATAAATCTCCATTACATAAAGTAGTCATATTCCTTATTTATAAGTTTTTTAATGCTCTAAATTATGTTCCTTATTGTTCAAATTTGAGGAAGGGTCATTATAGGGTGTCAGAAGGATCTAATAATTTGATCTAGGATTTTATTCCTATTTATCTCACTAGGGACAATAAAGTGCAATACAATTTGGGTGAACAAATGAGATTTCCAAAAAGGTGGAAAGGAAACACTGGGTTTTCCTACAAAGAAGGAAAATTTAAATCCTATTGAACCTAAAATCATTAGAGAGAATGATAATAAGATATAATAGGTCATGGAAGGCCTAAAATGTATTAAAGAAAGGGGTATAATTATTTTTATTGATCACAAGGAGGTGGAATTCCCTAAAGGCAAGGAGAAGATTCAATTAGATTTCGAATCTCTATAAAATATTCTTAATAAGTAGGAAATATTTATAAAATTGGTGGGGAGTTTGATCTACATAATTTTTTTATTATATGGTTTATGAAAGACCATTCCAAACTTATGTAGGTAATAAATATATTGAATCAAAATGATGGTATCTTTTGCACTAATATTTACTTGATGGAGATTAGTTTCAAGTTTAAAATATTTTTAGATAAAGTGGATAGAATGGAAAGAGAAAATGAGAATCTTGAATAAAATATTCTATTAATTGTTGATTTCAATCATGTTGCTGTGCAAAATTATGTGTAGACTATTGAAGGTTTAAAGAATTTGTCTAAGAGGAATAATGAATATATTATTAAAGGTAATCAAGATTAGAATATGAAAGCTCTTGTTGCAAATAAACACATCTTAGATTACTCAAAAAATGGAAACTACTTTCAATAATATGACAAAAAACTAGGCTAAAGCATATGAGGTGTGGAAGTGCCCAGGGATTTAGTTTCATTTTTTTTTTTGGCTATTTTTGTACCTTTTTTGTGTTTCTTTATTTTTATATTTGTGGTAGGATTTTACATGATTTCTATCTTTTTAAACATGCATTCATGTTACATGTAAAGGGTAGGGTCCCTCTTTAAAACCTTTTTTACTATTAATAAAAAATAACATTCTCCTTTGTCCATGTTACTACCCAATCCAAGGATATTACTTCTAAAACATCACTTTTGGACTTGCTAACTTGTTGAATGCATTATGTATGATCGTATTACCTTGAAATGTTTAAACACCATATTTGGCTTCTATTTTAAACTCCATAAAATGGAATGAACATAATATATCCTTTAAAAAGGAGGATTTGGAATCTCAACATATTATAGATAGTTTTTTCCCCTTTATATATAATTATGTGTTTATAATAATATAGTAAAATGAGTTATTGTGGACAACGATTTACGGTTAATATTTACCACATATCTTTTTTCTCATTAGTTAGAATTATACCTTAAAATTTGGAACCATCTCATATGATCAATAAAATATTTGATAATATTTCATATAAATATTAGGACAAATAATGTTGAATATTACCATGGGTCCTTGTATATTACCTACTTCATGCCAAGTTATGCCAAATAATTTGACCTATATTAGTATTTTGGGATAACCTTAGATAAATGGCATGTATGTAGTTACATCTAATTTGCATGCATGCTTAAAATTAAGTCATCAAGGATTCATTTACACCTATCTAATGGACATAAATCCATTCAAACATTGTGTAATAATCCAACAAATGGATAATTTGGAACTATAATCCTATAATCCTATTTTTTGTTATCAATATTTTTTCAAATACTAGTATAAAATATAAGAATTAGGTAAAAATGAGTAAGGCATAGGTCATCCTATCTCTAAAAATAATAAAAACCATCAAGTTTTGGGGTTTTAAAAAAAATCTACAAGTCATAAGGAAAATTCATGCATATAGCTTGTTTTCATAAGGATAAAATAGGATTAATGTATACTTATTAAACAAAACTCCAATTGGTCAACTCTCATAGAATTAAAGATACTAATTCCCTAGGACTTTTGAAATTGTATGAATTTTTAAATGATGAGTCATTATAGGCATACTCAAGGGAATGATGATATCCCTTCCTTTTATCATAAGAATAGGTTTCCTTGTGTCACTTTTGTTCATGATTAATTTAGTGAGAGTGATGATACAAATGACCAACATGATACATCAAACACCATTCCTACTACACCATTGATCAGAGAGGTATAATTTATTGAATGAATAAATAGTAAAATATAATTATGAAATAAATAAAGACCATTGAATATTTCTACTTACTTAAATAATGTAGCATGATGAAGGAAAGGCTTATTGACAAGTCCTTCATGATTTTCCTAAACTTTTTGCTTGGGATTATTTAGATATGCTTAGTGTTGATCAATCAGTATAAATTCATAATATATTATTATACCTTGATTCAAAGTTTATTAAGTAAAATATTCACAAGATGAATCCTATAGTGACATTATTGGTAAAAGATGATACTAAAAAAAATCTTAGATGCATGATTTATACGGGCTATTACACATTCTAACTAGGTGTCCAACATTGTACTTGTTACAAAACCTAATGGTGTTTTTCATTTTTGCATTAATTACTATGATTTAAGCAAGGCTTTCCAAAAGATGATTTTACATTACCTAATATCTACATGATTGTAAATTATACAACTAGATATGAGACATCTTAATTTATGTATGGTTTTAATGGAGATAACAAAATTAAAATTAACCCTAAAGATCAAGAAAATATAGAATTTACTAAACCATGAGGCACATTTTATTATATGGTCATGCCTTTTGGACTAAAAAATGTAGGAACCACACACCAAAGAGCCATGACACATATATTTCATGATTTTATTCACAAAACTATTGAGGATTATGTCCATGATTTACTTGTAAAATATAAAAATCACCAATACCATGCTATTAATTTATGAAAAATATTTGAATGCTTGTAAAAATTAAATGCTTTATTAAATCCAAAAAAAAATTGTTTTTAAAGTATCTTAGAGAAAGCTCCTTGGGTATATTATTTATCAACAAGGAACTGAGGTTGATGTAGAAAAGTTAAAATCTATTCTTAAAATGTCACTACCAACCAATCTAAAGTATTTATAATGTTTATATAACATAATTCAGGTTATTCAGTGCTTCATTACTTAGTTGGATGATTAAAAAAAACCTTTCATATGTTTTATAAAAAAGGATGCAAAATTTATATGGGATGATGTTTGTCAACAAATTTTCAATAAAATCAAAGAATATTTATCCAACCCACCAATATTCATGCATCCTATTCTATAAATACCACTACTTTATATCTCAGCCACTCATGAGTCCCTTATGGCCCTATTAGCATAATACAATGGTGATAAAAAAGTGAGATTAATTTATTATATTAGCTTATATTTAGTCAATTGTGAATGAAAATATACAATAATGGATATTTTATGTTTATTCTTTATTTTTGCTACCCAAAATCTACAACATTATCTACTCAATAATGAAGTTCTATAATTAAAGAAGATCCATTAAATTTTATTATGAATAAAATACACTCAACCAATCATATTATAAAATGGGTGATGCAACTTACAGAGTTTGATCTTAAATTTTTATCATAAAAGTTAATAAAAGTTCAAGTTGTATCCAACCAATTAGCTGTAACTCCCTTACTAGATCCTTTTCTGCTCACTAATTTTTTCTATGAAGAGTTCACAAATATTATATATATATATATATATATATATATATATATATATATATATATATATATATATATATATATGTAACAATCCATGGATAATTTTATTTAATGATTGTAGATGTCAAGTAGGTGTGGGTTTTGGCATTATATTTTACACCCTAAAGGGTGAATACATGCATTTATCCTATAGATTATCATTTTCTTGCACCAATAATATAACTAAATATGAGGCCTTGATAATTGAGTTATTCATATCACACAAGATTCATATAAAGGACATAAATTTTTTGGTGATTTTAAATTGATTGTTAATCAAATTACCAATTATTACCAGATCAAAGAGGAACATCTTATTCTATATAAAAAATGGTGGATAAGATCATAAATACATTTGATACATTTTATATAGATAATATTCTTTGTAAATATAACCACCATGTAGATGCCATGGTAAGTGCATCCTATTTGATGTCTTTTTTATATCAATGATGATCATATGGACTTTACCATATGATAGTTATGGGATCCTTCCATTTCTTTAAATAAAATGTATGCCTTATACATTATTTTTATTACTTTTAGTTCTATAAACATATAAGGGTACAATGATATTTATAATTTACTCTATCATGCTTATATACCAAACCACTTTCCACAAAATGATAAGTGCAAATTATAATGTGAATCACTTCATCATGTTATGATTGGAAATAATTTTTTCAAGTTATATTTTGACAAAAAATTACTTAGATGTTTAAATAAATATGAACCCTACATTACACTCTTAGAAATGCATGATAGTGAGTGTGTTGTGAATTTAAATGAATGGGTCATGTCGAAAAAACTATTATTCCAAAAATATTATTGGACTACCTTGCAATAAGAATGTATTAAATATGAAAAAGTGTGTTTACAATGCCATAAATATAAAAATTTGAATCATGCACCATCACATGAGTTACAACTAATTGTTTTACCATGGAATTTATCCTTATGGTGTTTTTAATTTATTATAAAGATAAATATAGTATCCATATGAGGATAAAAATTCATAATAACAACTACATAATATTTTAAAAAATGGGTGGATGTGATTCCACTTGAGTTTATCATAGGGGATGACATATATAGGTTTTTGATGAGAAATATTATTTATTGCTTTGGAATATCTTCATATACTATTTTTGATAATCAAACATCATTTTTAAATAAGATGGTCAAACACTTTTTTAGTATGTACAAAGTCAAGCATACCTTTTCTATAACTTATTATCCATAGGGTAATGGATAGGTAGATGAAATGATTAATACATTATCAAGATAATTAGTGAGATAATTGAGTGATGTAGTAGTGATTAGCACAAGTATATGGTGTATTCTATATGGTCATACTATACCAATGTTTGTACACCTACGTAGGCTACACCTTATTATTTGGTATATGGTATAGAGGAAGTTTTACCGATTAATATTTAGATACCTTCCTTGCATGTTTCTCTCAAAGACATCATTAAAGATAATAAATATCATGAAAAGAGATTGCATCAATTATAAAATTTTAGTGAAAAATGCACATAGGATACTACACTTATGAATTTATCAAAATTGCACTAAGCAAGCATATAATAAAAAAAGTTCGACCGTGTGAATTTTTTATGGGTGATCCAATACTAAAATAAAATCAAAGGAATACCAATGTATAAAATAATAATAAATGTAAGTTCAAACCAAAATTTTTGGGACCATTTAAAGTTACTAAAAAATCAAAAAAAGGCATATACCACCTTGCTACACTTGAAAGAAAACCTATAAATATCCCAACAAACGTTATGCAATTGCATAAATATATGTGATATTCTTATAATATTCTAAAAATACCAAAAAACAAAAACCAAAACATTTAAACATCAAAAAATATTTTTGGCACCTACATATTCTATTGGATCCTTATCATATATGTGTTAGTTTCATGTTTATGTAGCATATTATTTAGTTATACATACATAGGTGTTTCATGCTTCTAGTTTAATGTGATAAAGGCATACACATATACATTATTTATGCACTAATGTATATTGGGATTTCCCTCTTCTCACATCACTAGGATGTTGGGGGCACCCACCTATATGATCATGCTACCTCTAGGTTACATCATTATATGGTTACTCTACATTATCCTATTTGATCTCATATATGTACTTACATATGCCTTTATCCATGCTTTTATATTTCATGGTGTACTTGATAAGTTACGTACTTGAAATTTTTTGCCGACACATTTGATCCATGGGATACTATGATATGTTTATACTAGTTACTTATGTTTTTAATTTATTCACTTCCCTAAGTGTCTTTCCTTGTTATTTTCTTGTTTTTTGAGCATTTGAATATGCTACACTATTTTCACCCCCATGCATTTGTTACTTATTTGACATTTTAATATGTCATATATTATTTTATGGACATTTGAATATGTATTTATTTATTTTATTATACATTTGACTAAGTCACATCCATTCAATTATGTGGCATTTGAACATGTCCCTTATTTGTATTCTACTTAGACCATTTCATTTTTACTTGATTTTGAGTGTTTTTATGTGTGCTTGATTTTATTATTATACTTATATTATTAATATAAATAAATTTCAATGATATTCATCATGCATATTATGCCTTGATATGATCATATTTTATGTTCTTAAATGATACATTTACCTATACATGATCTCTTAAATGTTACATGGTTCATTCACATTTGAGGTGAGGTAACTATAACTTTATATTCTTCCCTCACATCAAGGTATGTGGGGGGGGGCATGGGTATCAATGGGGGAATGTCATAGAGACATGTATTAAAAATACATTATAGTTTCATATTTAGTGGGGGGCATGTCATAGATACATCACATCCACATATTCATAGTTTGAGATATATAGTGGGGTCATATTTTGGAAACATCTTATCAACACTTATTCTATATTAAACATACCCAAATTATAGTGGGGGAATTATTTGGAATCTTTTTCTCCACATTTTACCTTATATTAGTTTTCATATTTATCCATATATAGTGGGAGAATGTTATGGTAACATTCCATCCATACTTGTTCAAATTTCCAAATCGGCCAAATCACATAGTTATTTGATTTAGATACAAATATGTGGCATAATTATATACATTATTACCATTGTTATACATAGTTTTATAAATAAATAGATATATAAGGTTCATATAATATACAATGTGTGCCTAATATTCTAAAATAAAAATAGGTTTTAGATTCAAAACATTCTTAGGGACTGTCACCATTTACTAGGTTGGAATTTTATAAACTATATCGAACCAATCTACTGCAATAGTTGGTTGAATTTTTGGTATGATTTAAATTATTAAATCACTCAATATTTCCAAGATTTTATTTTGGACTTGATTTTATCATCTAGCCTCACAATTTTGATAGTGTGAGGTGACTTGGTTCACTCACACTCACAAGGTTATAAGTATGACTATGTTACATGAATGAGCTAGTCTTAACTACTAGATGGCAATTCATATTTATTCAAAGGTTTAGGTCATGATCCCTCTTATTTTTATTTATATCTCTCTATATATCTTTATATATACATAATTTTTAAATTTATACTTGTCCTAATCTTAAATTTAGTGATTCATAATGATGCATCTTTCAAATCAAGTTGTTAATAGGCAAGATGATTGCATCAATACACAAGCATGCTCCTAGATATTGTTATTTAAATTTAAAATCATTTAAATACTTTAAATTAAATTTTATATTCATTTATTGTATAATTTAACATGCTCTCAATTTCAATTCATTCGCCATCAAAGCACTTAGGTTAGACTCAAATAAAGACAAGGATTGTTATACACACCTAGGTATGCATTCATTTAATTTAAATTAGTAATTTCATTACTATATTAAAGGGTAGGAAAATTTAGATGATAATTATGAATTAAATTAATCTTAATTATTTTACACTTTTAAAATATAGACCTAGGTTTGTCCTCTTAGTTATAGACATTTCCTTCTTCTGAAAATATCACATATATTCTCTCTTATGCCCCTTAGCCTATCTCTTAGTCCAAACAATCTTATATTGATGACCCAATAATTTTATCTTTCCCATAATTATTAAATCCTAATTATCTTATGTCTCTACTATTTATTATCTTGTACCTAAATTCTTACTCCTTGACCACTTTTGTATTGAATGAACACCTATATTGACTTAGGTGTCTTACTCAGACATAAGTCTCCAGTACCCTAAAGTCATCTTATTTTCAAATGAAAAGTATCCTAATGGTTGGCATAAGTGATTTTATGCATGTTTTTTTTAAAAAGGGAATGATATAAATATAATATCAACCCCCATTCATTCCTCATCTATTACAGACCAAGGTAACCTATTATAAGTCTATAATCAATCACTCAATAAAATCAAGGCATTTTTATTTTATCCTATTCTCATATCAATATTAGGAATAACACATACATAGGTATAAATTTCTAAAGGAACAGCCCAAAAGATATATTTTACAAGTTACAAAATAGATCACTATTGTACTTATCACATTGCATGATTCACACACAAGCCAACATGTAGGGGAAATATACATAAGTCTGAGGCCCTGTTACTAGTATTGGCTATGTAGGTAGTGTTTTTTAACATAGGGTTATTAGGTTTATCTTGACACTATATTCCATCTAACCCATTTTTATCCACAACCACTATGAGGAGGAAGAATTAGGGTTTTACTATTTCATAATAAGCAATAGTCTATGACCCAAATATGAATGACTAGAGTGAAGGAAATGGAAAACCTAGAAGCATATCTGTGGTCAGATACTATTTCACTATGTATTCCATCATGATATCTATGTTTACCTAGACACTAAAATTGATGTAATAATCCAAGGATGATGCAAGTATCTGAAGCTACATAGGCACTAAATACATAATTTGGTGATTGTTCCAAAACACTCTTCTAGTTTAATTCTTGCCTATTAATGTATTAACATCAAAATCAACTAAAAACTTATTTTCATCATCATTTCAATATTTATAATATTTTTACTTTCTATTTTTACCATATCTAAATATAATAAATTTAGTATATGTTTAATGTAAGTTTCACAAATATTTATCCTACTATATATATATACACACACACACACACATATATATATATATACATATATGTATGTATATATATATATACATATATGTATATATATAATATATATACATATATATACATATACATACATATATGTATATATATATATACATATATATATGTATATATGTATGTCTATGTATATATATATGTGTGTGTATATATATATACATATATACATATACATATATATATATATATATATGTATATATATATATATTATATATACATATATACATATATATATATACATATATACATATATATATATATACATACATACATTCATACATACACACACACACACACACACACACACACACACACACACACACACACACACACACACACACACACACACACACACACACACACACACACACACACACACACAACCCTTGTGTTTATTCATTTATATATATTTTAACCCTATCTACCCATAGAAGTATCGACATCTAATATAGGGTTAAACACTTACTAGACAAAAAAAAAGAGTTTCACACAATTGGATAACTATCTTTGTCAATGCCCATTTGTCACAACCATACCTTGGAAAAATACAATGAGCATTCTCAAAGAAACATATCTAGATATATGAGAAAATGTGGAATCAAATGAATCATGATCTTCATTATGCAATTTTAACTATGGAACCAATGATTTTTTTGATATTATATGCTTATTCATAAAACATTTTGATGATTTAATAAAATAATGCATCATTTAAATGATGCAAATGAAGCACACTTTATTAATATTTAATTTTTGGATAGAATTCATAGACTCATGTAGAATCTATATGACCCAATGTGTATAATTATTAAAATATTATTCTCTTGATTTAACCATAAACTAAATAATAGGTCAATTTGTTCTATGTGCCCCACATAACTAATCATGAATTTAATTACTTATCAACTAATCTTAGTTGATGTACTAATTTTTGGAGGATTATGTAGATGTACCTATACATATATCCATGAAAATATTTAAAAATGGGATTTCTAACTACTATGTTCTAATGTGTGATTATGTCATTGATTTACATTTTTAAATTGAAACATTTTATTTAGAATCCTAGTATAACATTTATCTATATTTTCAAGCCATTTCTTGTCGATAATTTTAGAGCACAAATTTGTATTTTCCAATCATAACTATTGGTAATATTTAGGATTTAGTTATATATAGTATTCATGATCAATAATATTGACCATGTCTTTAATGTATTTTTTTCAAGGTAAAGTACAAATACATTTTTATAATTTAGGACTTCCCTCTTCTCAATGCCATAATTTTGGGCTAAAGTCAACACTAATTATAGACATTTAATAAATGTAGGAAGTTTAGTAGCATGATATATCTCAATATAATAGTTATTTTCATTCCATTATTTTTTGTGATAACATTGATTCCATCCTAGACTTTAGTGAGGCTACTATGACTTAAGTTTTTATGTAAGATGTTCTTTACATTAAACTTGACATAGGATCAAGGAGTGATCCCATGAATTTCATAATTCATATATGAATGTGTTTTAAGAGTTTTTGACATATGAACTTTGATAATATAAAACATCAATTATATGACACAAGGTTTAATAAAATATGGAGGTTGTTCTATCAGTTGGATAGTTTTGTTTTGGGACTGTAGGTTCCTTGAGAAACTATCATATTTTTGGGTTATCTAAAAAGGTAATATAAATAGATGGGTGCCTTATAAGTTATCATACTTTGATATATGTGTGAAATTTTTTTGGACTCTGATTAATGTGTGAGTGGTTATCAAGTTCTAAAAATGTTTGAGAAGGAATTTGACTTTAGCAGGTGTCTAAGAAGGTGTAAGATTGCATTATTTGTAGAATCAAGATTCATATTTTGATATTTATTTAAGTATGTCTAGGATGAAGGTTATAAGGTAGGAGATAAATTTACAAGGATGGGTTTCACAGGAGGAGAAAAATTACAAGTGAGGAAGTCTAGGATTTGAAGGAAGGATAAAAAATGTTGAGGATGCATGACCCTATGAAAAATTTCAACTGAGGTTGAGGGTTTCAAATCATGATTTAATTTTAATTTAATTTAATATATATTAATGTCTAGAGGAGACCAAAAATTCCTTATCATGTTGATAACATATTATATGAATCTATTACATTAAGGTGATGCAAAAATCATTTCTAAATGATATAGAAAGAGAAAACATGTAATGATAAAATTTTCAAATGAGTTTTAAAGGGTTACAAGGTAGAATAAACACTACTAAAGATGTATGACCTTGTGAAAATTTAAAATTTTTGAGAATGCTTGACCCTACAAAAATGAACAACTACCAAGGATACACAACCTTGTAAAAAATGAAAATGTGTATGAGAGTTTCAAGGCATGAGAAAAACTACACATGGATAAGAGAGTTTCAAGGTAGGATAAAAAATATGGAGGATGAATATGTGAAAAATAATTTGTAAATATACACCTAAGAAGAGCTCAACATGAATATTCACCTACATGCACGAACTTAGGAAGATAGACCTAAAATGTCAATGAATAAGTTAGATTGATAATGGGAGAGATGCAAATAAATAAGAGGGTATAATTTAAAAGGAAAATATTATGTGAGAGGTCATTTTATGAATGTCATAAATGCTTTATTAGGGTTTAGGGGTTATTTTAATTGTATTTAGGTTTTAAGTACTACATTATCATTTAGTGGGTTAAAAAAGCTACCTAAATAGTCTTCATATGGATGGATAAGTAGTCTTCAAGATTTGATGATTGCTTATATGGTCCTTGAATTATGAGGATTGCTTAAGTAGTCCTAAGATTTTGATGACTACTTAGGAAGTCCTAATATTATGTCCTAACATTTGAATGGCAATGTTAAATTATGAATTAAACTATGTTTTGACCTAAATTTGGATTATGAACTGACCTCAGTTTTGAGTCAATATAATGTTTAATTATGAACTAGCCTAACCTTAGACCTAAATTTTGAATTAATATGTTTAATATTTAATTATGAACTGAAATAGGAACTGACCTAACTCTTCAAGTATAATGTTAAATAATGGAAATTTGGAGTGTCGACTAAAAAATTTACCCCAAGATTGCCAAAGTCTTGTTTTGATCATGATATTCAATAGTTAAAATAACACATAGATACTTATGTGGGACTAAGATTACATTTATATTAATTTATATATTTTTCTTCATCTAACATTGAATCTTTTTATTTTTTCAATTTATTTCAAATGATTTGGTATGATTTAATTTTATGTCACTAAATATTTTTATTTGTATTATAACATCGATGTATCTTTTATTTTGATAGGATTATTAGGTGGATTTATTTTTAAAAGGCATAAAATTTGTATGGAGAAGAGTGTATCCAAGAACAAGGGCACTACATTTTAAAGACATCAGAAGAGTATTTGTTGTTTTCAATGTTAACAACATATTAGATGGAAAAGTATAATTACATTTTTAAATTGATGAATTTGAAACTCTAGAAAATGATACTAAATTATGTGGGAAGAGAGGGATTTTACAAATCAAACATATTCATAAATTTCACTAATTAACAGTGATAAAATATATAATAATGACTAAGAGAGTTATAGCATTATCATGGAACTTGAGGGATATTATAATGATAACACTAAAATAAACACTAATACAGGGCCTAAAGATATAATTGATTTTGTTGTAAATAAAATTGGTTGTCAAACAAAAGTTTTATTTTATAAATGACAACATAACCCAAGGGTTTAAAACTCATGCAATATAAGATCATAAAATCAATGAAGAGATATTGGGACACCTAATTTTTTTATAATGGTAAAAAATGTCTTAAATTTATGTTCTCAATGCTCAAACATGTTATAACCCAATAAGTTAATAGCTTGGAAAATTGAAAATTTGGATTTATAATAAATAAATACCTTGTTGGTAAAAGGGATTGATCGATTACATGGTCCATCCCTTGTATAAGGTGGGGAATTAAATTTGAATTTCATGATGTTAGTGTCAAATTTATCCATTTGTGCTCATCTACGAGAAAATATGTTACAAAGGGAATAATTACAAATGTAATTTAATGAGATATAATAACATTTAAAGGAATGGATGATAATACCTTTGGTGTTCATATCGATAGAGTGTCTAACCATCCTTACAAAAAATGCTCCCTATTTGATGAATATCTTTTATAATGGTGTTCTTGGAAATTGGTGAGCATAGATAATTCTCTCATGGATGTCAAATTGAAATAAGTCTTAGAAGAGGTTAAGGTAAACATATGGGATGCAGATCTGGAAAAATCTATTGGACTACTGTGATCACCGGCCTGAGCTTTTCCCTAGAGTGTGGGAGATCTAGTAGTGCGTTCAGGAGATCAAAATCCCTCTCTTCCCCCATGAAAATGAATGGTATTGGTGACCAAATAAGAATGGATCATTCTCTATAAAATCTACTTACCATCTACTCATTCCTAAAGATCAGAGTGAAGATGTATTGAAAAAGTTTTGGAATTATAAACTTATTCCAAAAATTAACATGTTCTGGTGGGCTGCTACTCATAACAAAATCCTAACACAGGATAACCTTCAAAAGAGAGGGTTTTCCCTAGTTAATAGATGTTTTTTGTGTGGTTCAAAAGAGGAATCAGTTTCACACCTCTTCATCCACTATGATTTTGCCCAAGAATTATGGGGCACAATACTTAATAACTTTGGTATTGAATGGGTCTGTAATTCTAACCTTAAAGAAGTAATCCTCAACTAGAATCCAACCTTCACACATCCTTGGATTATGGAATTATGGAAGCAAACTCTACCATGTTTGAGCTAGATTCTATGGAAAGAGCGCAACCAAAAAAAAAATTAGGGACACTACTAGAAATGCATCTCAGGTGTTTCACTCCTTTGTTAAGACCATCATGGAAAATATCACAATAACTCATATTCGTGCTATGGAGAAACCCCTATCTCAAATTGAAAACCAAATTATATCTAAATGGAAGGTTTTAAACTAGATCCCTGGGTATAATAACTCCAAAATTCTACAGAGACTAAATACTAAATGGATCCCCCCAAAGCCTAACTGGATGAAACTCAACTTTGATGCGGCATCCAAGTCGGATGGTAAAGCTAGTGGAGGAGGAATTATAAGGAATGATAAAGGATGGATGACTAATGTCTATGTTGGTGGAATAAGATGCTAGAGTAACAACTATGCTAAAGTAATGGCTCTACTATGGGGGTTAAAGTTGGTTATATCCCTAGGAATAAGGAACTTGAGTATACAAGGAGACTCTAAAATGGTCATAGATGCAGTTAATAAAGCATAAAATGTGGGAATTAAGATAAAATACATCATTACAGATATTCAATTTCTTTTTCAAAAGTTCTCTAGAGTAGAGATTTCCCATATTTATAGAGAGGGAAACAGGGTTGCTAATGCTTGTGCCAATCTTGATCAGCAATTTTCAGGTTGGAGGGTGCGGTGACAAGGTGTTCATATTAACTTAAACATTAGGGATATTATTCAAAAGGAGATGAATTGTCAAGGATGAGGTGCATTTATGACAAGGATAGCTCTCAGAGGTGGTCCATTTGGAGAGGGCCATCGTGGATTTCAGAACTTGATAACTTTGGTATTTGTTGGACAATCATTCATGGTTCATTGTATCATGAGGTTAAGGCATGCGGGTATCATTATGAAAATCAATGGGAAATAATTTCCAAGCATGGGAGTAGACAATGTCAACTCTGTAGGGTATTTTGAATAATGAGCCATCACATCTTCATTATGCATAAATGAAAACAAGCATTAGCAACCATTTCAAAGCTGAAGGTTGAATTTAGGAACTCCATGGTTTGGGTCTACAAATAAAAAATGGTAGGAGACTATATTATGAATAGAACAAGTCTCATGCTATGAATTCAAATATAATCCACTAGTTTGGCATTATTGTAAAGAAGGGGGAATCAGCCCATATCTGGCAAGGCTTAATGGGTTTGATGAAAACTTGTCTGAGCAATTTATGAGATCTTGGTTAAATAAGTGGGCCATGGTGGGTGGAATCAATTTTGAAATCTCTGAAAAGGTGATTGCTATGGCCATGGGAATGGCCATGCAAGGAATAAAACTTCAAAGGAAAACAAAAATTATGGATCTTGCAAGCCATAAACTATTTTTGGGAGAGGGAGAAGAACTCATCCCATATCAAGGAGGATTCAAGCGCGCTAAACTTCCAAAGCCATGGGATGAAGTGTGTTTCATTCTCATGAAGTACTTCATGCTTGAAGGTTGATTTACCAGGTTTTATAATTACCACCTCCCTTTATTAGATCACTTTAGGTGCAATGTTATTATTAGTTTCCCTTTTTACTTGCTCTCCTCTTTAGAACACTCTATCCTTAGGGTGAGAGCTAAAATGGCTAAGAAGCTAGATATGAACCCTACACCAAGGCCTAATTTTTTGCTTATACAACTTTTACCGAGCCCTTGAGCCATCTAAGACTATCAGAATTGATAGTGGAGACATTCTTTCCAATTCAGTGTCTGGCGATGCTATTGATGAGTCCTATTTTTCCCCTGCTCCTACCAAAACAAAAGATGTTTCTTTCTCCACCCCAGAAGAGACCGCGATTGACACCCCCAGCTCCTTTGTGAGCAAGAAGGGTAAGAAGAGAAAGTTTGATGAGGAGGAAGAGAATATTAGAGAGACCACGGAGGGGACCCATAAAAATTTGGGTAGGGCCACGAGGGGCTAAGGTGCTAAATATTATAAGTCTTCCAAAATTAATAAGGAAGGCTTCTCCTCTAGAGTTTGAAGGTTGGGGCAGATTGCTGGTAAACCCACCTCGAAGGCCAAACTGATTGATTACTTAGAAAGTGCTTCAGAGGAAGCAACCTAGGAGGAAGAGTCTAAGGAGCTAGAAATTTAAGAAATTTTTGAGGACACTAGAGGGAAGCAGGAGACTAGGGATTTTGAGGTTACTGAAGAGCATGGTACTGACATTATGGAAGCTATTGACAATAAGGGGAAAATGTATGTCGAGGAAGCTGGTGAGGAAATAGAGAATGAGACTGATTGGAAATTTGAACTTGGGGCCTTGAAGGATCGTATTTAGAGGCTAGAGTAGAATTTCACCAAGGGACTCTGAAATACAATTCTCCTGAACATGTATATGCTAAAAGAGGTGGGCAATACTGGGCATGCTGACAATGCAGAGAATATTGAGAAACTTAATGATCTTCTCAAATCAATGGTTATGTAAGGAGAGTCCTCTCTGACTCTGGTCTTTCCATTTCTTGTGTTTTGTTTTTGTGTCTGGTGTTTCTCAGCTAGTGTCATCGTCTCTCTGAAGGCATATTTTGTTTGATTGCCTTCTTGTCTTTTTTGCTTTGTGAAGGGTTCAGCCCCTAGTTTTCTGCCTTACTTTATCAAAAACATATGGGATAAACTAGAATATTAACAACCTAACTTCTTATACCAAGTGTCTTTTTATGTCATTAACTAAAATCATTCAAAAAAACTGATTAAAAGACCATAAATTTATTTAAAATGTAAAAAAAATTGAATTCCACTCTACCCAATTCATTGTATAATTTTTTGGACAAGGATACTATTATCACTCAATTTTACACCCTTAGAGAGGTAATTCAAGAATACTCAAATTGAGAGAAACAATGAGATTATCCCTAGACATGTGGGCTATCTATAGTGGGGTAAACCCCTATTTGAAAGGGATAACTCCATAAATTTATGTTGATTATCCTCTTAGTATCTATTTTGTGTATTAAAAGGGATAAGGAACTATCTAATTGTAAGAAAATTGAAACAAAGAGGTGATACACTAGAAGATTTGGTCCAATACTATCCTAATAGTTTCACTTAAGATAAATAAAATACAATCTATTCTATGCTTTAAGAGGGAGCATCTAACATAATTATTTCAACATAGATACTATGTAATTATAGAAGATAAGGTGAGAGATTCCAAGGACTAAGAAGACACTACTGAAACTCCAAAATACTTAGATATAATACCACACTTCAGTGTAATCAAAGTGACCTAAAATAAGATAATGTATCCATACCTAAGTATACACAAGTAGGACAAGATGTAAGGATAAAAACATTTCTCACTAGCATCTATCAATAACTCATTCAACATTATTGAGCATTCTTCCTGTTGTTGAAGTTTGGCATTGATATTGTCATTAATGTCAAAGGTTCTTAAGAAAGGTGTTCATGAGGTCATTGAGAGGTATGATATTATTTTATGATCATGTAAGGCATGTGATTAAGGTGTATAATAATTAAGGAGTATTTCAAGGCAAGTTATCAAGTTTTAGGTGCTTGAGAAGCCTAGTCACAACATGTAAAGTCCTAAGTGAGAAGGTTTGAGCATGGTGTATTGGTGAGATAAGTGCACATAGACATGAGTGATTGTATAAATTTTATTTTTCATGTATATGAGGCATTGGGTTACTCATGTGAGTCTTAGGGTGAACCTACAGGGGTCTGATGTATAGACCTAGTATGCAACCAGACCACTTCTAGACCATGTTTGGCCTAATAAGGCATCATGATCTATTCTCAAGGCATATAAAGGAGTTTTTACATTGTTTGAGAATGTGAGATGTAATTTTATCATGTAAGTGAGGTGGGGAGCACATGGAAAAAGGTATGAAGGTTAGTTTCAAGGCCTAATATTATTTTTAGGGCAAGGTCTAGAGAGCAAAGATATATATATATATATATATATATATATATATAGAGAGAGAGAGAGAGAGAGAGAGAGAGTCCTAATGAGGGTTTATGATAACATTTCAAGATGTTTGAAATTATATGAGCATGGAAATAGGTATTATATTTTTATTCAAGCATGTCCATAAGGTTTTAGGCCATGGTTTGCAAGACAAGGTATGAAAAGTGGTTTTGAGGTCTCTTTTATGCACAAAATGAAGGGTTCTCAACCTGAGAAGGACATTCAGGTGTTTATTGGAATGTGTAACCTCTACATGAGAACTTAATATATTCATGGTAGTTAGGTAAGTGTCCTATCTATAAGTTTTAGGAATTATTTTTGGAAATGAGTGGTGGTCCTTTATGAACAATCATTGACACAAGAAATAATATTAACCCTCTCTAAAATGATAACATACATACATACATACATACATATATATATATATGTATATATATATATATATAAATTATATAAACTACATATATATTTAGTCAATTATGTAGTCAATTCTCCCAAGGCATCTTTAGGCTGATTGGTTTGTTAGGTGTGTGAGTAGACCCTACAAAAAAGTGATAGTTTCTTGGAGATTTGCCATACCAATCAGAGTTGACCAAGTAAAAGTTTTAAAATAATCAAATGGATAAGGTTGAGACTTTTATTCTATGTTAATGTTGGTTTCTATATATTTGTAAACCCTGAATTGTGCTAAATTGGTCATCCATGTTGATCAACCACTAACATGCCTAATGGTAAAAACAGTGAGAAACCCAAGATGGTTAGGGATGTGTTATCATGTAATATTGATTAAACAAAATAAATTAATACATTTTAAAAAAAAAAATAATATATGCTCATGTTGGATATAAATTTTAGAAGTTAATGGATATGATAATATGTTTCTCATAAGTTGACCTGCTTGGTTTAGATGAGACAATGAGATACAAGTTTTTGAGATTGGTATTTAAAACTAATATTTCCATTTGAACATTTAAATTTATAACTAATAATGGTATAATTATCACATAGTATCATCCACATGCATTATGAGTCTTTAAAATTGGTCATACATGCTTTGAAGGTGAAAATCACCATGACTAGTCTTTAACAAAAATTGGCAATTCTGAGTGAGCAAGTTGCAAGAGTGTTTTTGAGTCCTTTTTACCTATGTAATGAAGTATAATAAATTTGGTTAATCCATTTAGGTCTTGAAGGTTATGTTTATATGTTTTATTTCCATGGTTGTATATCTAATTTATACTTTATCTTCAATAGTTCAAGACAGACTTTCTTGGTATGCACATGCCTAATTATGAACATTACTAATGGTTTGCTTCAAGTGTTGATTGGTGCTAAAAGGTTTCATGGGCCTAAGATGAGTTTATTAGGGGTATATTTGAGTGGAATATGAAGTTTAAATACTATTTATGAAGTTTTAAATTGTGAGGTATGTTCCTATTGTTGGTTTTGTGGCATAAATGTTGTCATTGATTTCAAGGTCAAGATGGATGTCATTAATGTCAAGGTCAAAGTTGATGTCATGCTTGGTGAAGTGGTATGTGAAAAAGAAGTATTATGAAAAGATAAAATTTGAAGGAAAACTTTTGTATCTCTATTGATAGATAATTTTAAAGTAACCTAATAATTCTTATAAGGTTGATGACATGTCATGGTCAAGATCAAGATACAAGGTAAACATACTATAAAGTACTAGTCTTGAGGAGCATTTCCATATCATGATCATGGTTTAGTAGTATTTGAGTTATCTATGAGGTATTATCACAATGTTGTAGTGTGAAAATATCATGATCCTCTTGAGAGGAATCTTGTCTTCATAGAATCTTGATTGAAGAATGTTCTTGGTTGATATAATTAAGAGTTATCTTGTTTGAGTTCAAATCTCTGAGTATTAGGTGTCTTAAAAAGCCTAGTCTAGCCTTGTGAGAAGGTTTATGCATGAAGTATAGTGAATCTTGGTTAATTATGTAAATAAAGTAATGAAATATTGTATAAAGGTGTGAAATAATAATAATGAGGCAAAGAATCCTTTAAAATAGTTACAAAATCAGTTTTGAGGCTTAGTCATTGCATGAAGTTGAGTTCATGTACTTGAGAGACCTAGTGAGAAGGCATGGGCCTAGTAACTTATTGAGGTGAGTAATATAAGTCATATGAAAACAAAATTGTTAGTGTATAATCATGGTATTATTTTTTATAGCATGATAATGTGGTGTTGAGATTAGTATAATAGGTTTGAAGGTGTGCTCAAATTCTAAGTGTGATTGGTAATTGAATGCCTAATGTGCAAAGAGACATAGTATGGCCTAATGAGAGGTAAAGTTAAATTTACAAGGTGAAAATAGATAATGAGATAATTTTTAGAGGTATGAAAACTTGTTTTAGGTGTGTTTACCAAGTCTAAGGTCAAAATCTAAAGGAAAAAGCATGAAATTTGGTTTTAAGGTTTTATGTGTGTATAAAATGAGGTATAAAAAAGTTGAGAAGAATTGTATTATGCTCATTATAATATTTAACATTTTAATGAGGATACAAGTATTTAATGGTAGTTGGGTAAGGGTCCTAAATTATATTTCCTAGTATTTTTTTCTAGGTTGAGGGACTAAGCTTTATGAATGATTGTTAAGAATGGAAGATAGTTTAAATCATCTCTAAAACCCTAATAGTGATCCAATGTGGAAGATATGATTAAAAACAGGTAATAATGGTTTGTATTTAATATTTTTATTATTATATAATGTATAGGACTCTCCTAGGTTTCTCCAAGTGGCATTGGTATGTCATATGGGTGAGTGGAAGCTAAGGATACCCCTTATTTCTTAGATTTTGATGTAGCATGTAGGGTTGACCATGTCAAAGAAGGAAAATTATTGGAGGATGATGTGTGATACTTTTATTTTTTTTTCATGTAAGTTTTATAATAAGGATGTAGACCTTAAATATTCTAAACTGTTCAAGTAAGTTGACCTATCGCTAAATAGGCCTAATGAGGAAGATTATGAGAAAACCAAACAGAAGTAAGAATGAGATTAGGGATGGGTTAAAGTGGATTAGGGATGGATAAAAATGAATTGGGTTATTTTTAGATACATATATCATATATCCCATTTAAATATAATATTTTTAAATACTCATAGACAAGTATAAAGTTGTTCTCAAAATGACCTGCCTAACATAATGAGGTCTATATAGGGTGAAGACGTGAGATTGGTCTATAAGATAAAAATTTATATCAAACATTATAATATAATTATTTCAAAAAAAATTAATTATTTTTAATTATCATATAAAACTATTTTAATTTCATAAAAGTGTTCACATATATGTTCTAAGGCTTGGTTTCCATGACTATGTTTTGGAGCATTCAAGTAAATTTATGTGTGTTAGTGAGATTGATGTTCTTGATTCAGTATGAAAAGATTTGAATAATAAATTACACATTAAGGTTTTATATATGTATCATAGTTTCATTTTAATTTATTTTTATTCATGATAAACTCTTATGAATGTGTGAAAATTTAAAGGTTCTTGACTGGGTTTTGGAAGCCTGTTTGCAGTTTTGAGTGACCTTATAGAAATGATCAATTACAGATATTTTAACATGTTTAGGGAAATATATTAAACATTATTATGACCATAAGGTCATGTAGGTTATATCCATGTTATTTTTTTATATTTTTATGTGGAAAAGGTTATTTTATGCTTGAGATATTTAAAGTAGACTTTCTAGTAGTGAGAAGGCCTAATTACAAGTAGACCTAATGTTGTGGTTCAAGGAATGAAATGAAATAAATGGTGTTGGGGGATTAATATGAGATTATAATGGTTATAATTTAAGTTTTTTTTTGTATTTTTTCATCCATTTTTTTAATCTCGATATTTTCCAAGGTTTTCAAGGTGAAACGTGTGCATTAAGAAGGCTTAATTGCATTAGGTTTTTATTAGGTCTAATGGTGGTTTTGGTCCTTATGAGTCATGTATAGGTGTTTAATTTTTTAATTTTTTTTTAATATATTTCAAGGTTATTACATGTTTTTAAAATTTTGTGTCTGACCAAGATGGGCAAGAGCAAGAGTCAAGTATAAAAAGATCTAATAGGCCTAGTTTGATTAGTTAGAAAGTTGAGGATACGAGTGAATGAAATATAAGTTTGGAAAAAAATTATAGGGATTAAATATAATAATATATTTTTTTTTAATATTTCATGAAAATATAATAGTGATTATATAGATGGTGAGTAAGGTAATATGACCTAATTCTACCAAAGAGAGGGCTAGTTGAGTAAGGAGGCCTAATAGGCTATTTGAAGAAGATAGAAGAGTGTGAAGAAAAAAAGGAGGTAATAATCATTAGTTGAGTAATAAATAGGTGTTCAATGGTGATCATAGATTCTATGTATTTTAATTTTTTTTAAATTTAACTAGGGGGTTTGTGCCTCCTTGCAAGTTAGTGTTTGCTAAAGGATTAGTTGAGTTGGTGCTTGACTAGTAAGGGTTCTTCCTTGTGTGGTTTATGCCTCACTAGATATTGATTCATTGATTATAGGACTATATTCTAATATTTGTTTCATTTTTTTAATCCCCCTAGATTTTTTCCCCCATATCTCATGTGTTATTATGTTATATGCTTATGTAGATGTTTGTTTATGCATTAGTTAATATATGTATGTGAATGAATGTTACATGGATGACAAGTAGAATTTAATGATTGTTTTAATGGAAATGATTCAACCCCCCATTCTTAGTAACTATACTTCTAAAATTTGGTATAGATCAAGTCATTTGGAGTAGGCATAATATCCTAAAGGAGATCTTAAGCAAGAAAAGATGGATAGTCAAGCACAAGGTGGTTTATCTACAAGAAAGGCTCCATTATTTAATGGATCTAATTATGATTTTTTGAGTTTTAGGATGAGAATATATTTGATATATCAAGGTCATGATGTTTAGCAATCAGTTTTAGATGGATATACTATACCCCTATTCCTCCTATAGACACAACATGTAAAAAGGCTAGTGACAACAATTCAAAAGCAATGAATGGTATTATGTGTGGCCTATCAGAGGTAGAACTTGTGAAGGTGATGCAATATGTCCCTACTAAATAAATGTGGGAAATTTTGAATACTATCCATGAGGGATAATCTAAGGTCAAGTTGGCTAAGTTGTAAACCCATAAAAGATAGTTTAAAAGCTTAAGGATGAATGAATATGAGACCATTATAACCTACTTGTTGAGGGTTGATGAAATGGTCAACATCATATGAGGCTAGGTGAAGAATTGAAAGAGTATATTATTTTTTTAAATGTTTTGACATCTCTAACTCCTAAGTTTGATTCTAAAATGCCTGTTATTGAAGATATGCAAGATCTATACAAGCTAGAAATTGATGGAGTTCATGGCACCCTAAAAACCTATGAGATGAGGATAAGTGAAGGAAGACCTGAAAAGAAGGAAGTTGCATTAAAGCCAAAAAATAAGTCAAAAGAGAAGAAGACACAAGGTAAAAAATTCAAAAATAATCATGATTATGATATTGATGATGATGAGATAATAGCCATGTTTGCAAGAAAGTAAAAAACTAGTTCAGGTAAATACATAGGTAAGCCACTCTTTAAATGATTTAATTTTGGAGAGATTGGAAATTATGCTAAAAAGTGCCCTCATAAGCATAAGGTGAAGGATAATTAAGATCATGATTAATTTTATGATGATGATAATAATTACTATAGGTTTGATAAGAGAAATAAAATCTTCATAAAGTATGATGACAAGAAGAAGTTTTTCAAGATCAAAAAAAGCTTTTACACCAAAGAAGATTGCATCTCATTTGATGAGAGTGAGATAAGTGATTTTGAGTGATCATGAAGGTGGTGGTCTTGATGTAAATGAATTTATATTCATGGTTGAGGAAGCAAGTTATTTAAATTTAGAATATTTAATATGGATTAGAGGTATTATTAGTGATTCAGATAAAGAAGAAGATGAGGTGGACATTGAGGTTGAGTTTATGAATTCTCTATAAGAACTAAAGATGGTGAAGAAGAAGAATAAGGTGATGAGGTGTATTATAAAATACTATGAGGATCAAATCCATTTTTTTGAAGATAGATTGAGAAAAAACTCCAAGAAACAAGAATAAATAGTTAAATAGGAAAAGACTCAAATTGAGATTGTGACTGCAAGTCTAATGGCTAAAGAAGAAGAATGTGCAAGGTATATAACTGAAGTAAATTACTTGAAATTTGATTTGGAATAGGCATAATGTAATTTAAAGACCTTTGTGAATTTTAAAAAGAGTACCAATGATCTAAATAACATCTTAAGTAGTCAAAAGACTGTTAATGACAAAATAGGTCTTGGTTTCAATAAAGATCAAAAGAAGAATACTAATGTGATTAAGGAGAATAAAATATTAAAGGTCAATGGTCAATAAAGGAATGAGGGTGTTGGAAGATTGAATACTAATACTATCAATTAGCCTAATGTTATAAGGTATGCTAATCCTTTCAATGGTTATTATTATTCATGTAACCAATTTATTCATAGAGTAAGGCATTGTAGAAGGCCGTTCAAGAATGAATATGCATGGAACTATGAGGAGAGTCATTAGTCAAGAGGTATGGGTCATGGTGTGTTTCTATCAAAAGTAATAGTGTTTTCTAATTGTCAAAATGTTGGTAATATTTCAAATTATTATAATAATGGATTATCTAGTCAAAACAAGAAATTTGAGGTCCCTAGAGTGCAAAAAAGAAGAGAAGATAGTGAGTGGAAACCAAAGGTAGATAAGGTGAGTGATGACTAGTCTACAAGTCTAAGTGGACTATTTTATATGGTAGAGCATAGTTCAGATGTAAAGGAGTGCCAATAATTCTCCCTATCATCTTAGATTAGGGATGAAGGAGTCAAAACAAATAGAGAAAGTTAGAATGTTGTTCAAATGGATATTGAAGAGGTCAAGCCAAAAGGGATATTCAATCCTAAGAGGATCATGAAGAAATATCAGTTTAGTTAGGACATGGGATTTGGGAATCTCCTAAGTTTATGTTGTTTAAGTACCCAAGAGAGAAGAGGTGAATCCATTAGGCTTCATGGAGGCAATCATCCAATGAGAAGAAACATAAATGATGTTTGGTCTTAGGGGGAAATTTGTACTATTTACTTTAGATTCAATGTGAAATAAATAGTCTATTCAACGTGTGATTTCAATAGATGAGGTACAAATAATTTGTATGATGACTTGATCAAACCAAGTCACATTCATGATATTGTTTGAAAGATCATTATGTTCATGAAGTAAATTGATTGTGAGATTGATCTGTGTTGAGTTGTTGACAAAGAGAATGATATTTTTTGGAGATAAAAGGTATGTTGCAACAAGTCCATGGATCAGATAATTTTCAAGAGATGACCCTTTTTCATTAATGTCAAAGGGGGAGAAAGTTATAGCTTAGGGAGATAAGAATGATTAACTTTGTTTAAGTGTTTTCCATCAATGACAAAGGGGGAGATTGTTGAGGTATGTTACTATTATTGGTGTTGTGGCATAAATGTTTTCATTTATTTCAAGGTCAAGATGGATGTCATTAATGTCAAGGCCAAAGTTGGTGTCATACATGGTGAAGTGGTATATGACAAGGAAGTATTATGACAAAAGAAAATTTGAAGGAAACCTATTGTCTCTATATTGAGAGAGAATATGAAGGCAACTTGGTAATTATTTAGAGGTTGATGAAATGTCAAGGTAAAGATAAAGATACACGGTGAGCATATTATTGAGTAATAGTCTTGAATAACATTATCATATCATGAGCATGGTTTAGTAGTCTTTGAGCTATGTATGAGGTCTTGGCATAATGTTGTAGTGTGACAAGCAAATGAACCTATTAAGAGTAGTTTTTTATTTAGAGAATATTTATTTAATAATGTTATTGGTTGATATCATTGAGAGTTATCTTGTTTGAGTTCAAATCTTCGAGTACTAGGTGTCTTGAAAAGCCAAGTTTAGCCCTATGAGAAGGTGTATGTATGAAGTATAGTGAAGCTTGGTTAATTGTGTAATTATATGCAAGAGAGAGTGTATAAATGTGTGAAAGCATGAGAATGAGTTAAATAAACCTTAATAAGATTTCCAAGATCAATTTTGAGTCTTAGTCATTGCATGAAGTTGAGTTCACGTACTTGAGAAACCTAGAGAAAAGGCATAGGCCTAGTAACATGTTGAGGTGAGAAATATAAGGCTTATGAAAATAATATTGGAACTGTATAAGCATGGTATGAGGTTCTAAGACATTATCATGTGGTTCTGAGATCAATACAATAGGTTTTAAGGTATTTTTAAGGTCTAAGTGTGACTAGTAGTTCAAGGCTTAATGTGTAAATAGACCTAGTGGTCAAATGAGGGGTCAAGTTTAGTTTTCAAGGTTATAAGAGATCATGAGAGAATTTTTATAGGTATGATAATTTTTTTAGGTGTTTTGACTAAGTTTTAGGTCAAAATATATAGGAGAAAGCATGACATTTGGTTTTGAGGTTTTCTATGTGCATAGAATGAGGTATAATAGACCTAAGATGTATTTTAATATGCTCATTGGCATGTAAAAACTTTAAATGAGCATACACATAGTTCATTATATTGGGGTATGGGTCATAGCTTAAATTTATTGGCATTTATTTTTGGGTTGAGGGCCTAATCTTTATGAATGATTGTTAAGAATGGAAGATGATCTAAACCCTCTATAAATCCTTAATAGTGACTTGATATGGAAGATATGATTCAAAAAACCACAAAATGGTTTGGATGACCTATTTTGATGATTTTATCATGTAGACGACTCTTCCAAGTTTCTCTAGATGGCATTGGTATGTCAGAAGGGTGAGTGGAAGTTATAGGAAATCCCTTATTTCTTGGATTTTTGATGTAATAGACAAGGTTGACCAGGTCAAATCATGCAAATGATTGGATGATGATGTGTGATAATTTTATTTTATGACCATTTAATTTTATAAGTATTTGTAATACCTTAAGTATGATAAAATAGTCATGGAAGTTAACCTATCAAAAAATAGGCCTAATGAGGAAGATAGAAAACTAGGCAGAAGTGAGAATGAGATTAAGGATGGGTTGAAGAGAAATAGGGATGGATATAAATGCATAGGGTTATTTTTAGATACTTATATCACATATCCCCTTTGAATATAATATTTTTATATGCTCATATACAAGTGAAAAGTTGTTCTCAAAGTGACCTATCTAACATAGTGAGGTCTGTGTAGGGTGAAAACATGAGATTGGTGTGTATGACCAATATTGATATTGAAAATTTTAATATAATTACTAAAATATGTTATAATGATTATTAAGGATCATATAAACATATATTAATTTAATAAAAAATTTCACACATGTATTCTAAATCTTGGTTTCCATGACTATGTTTTAGAGCATTCAGACAATTTTTTGTGTTAGTGAGATTGATGTTCCTAAGTTAGTATGACCAGAGTTGAAAAATAAATTGCATATGAATTTTTATATAGGTATAATAGTTTAATTTTTAGTAATTTTTATTCATGATAAAATCCTATGAAGTTGTGAAAATTCAAAGCTTTTTGACTAGGTTTTTGAAGCATGTTTGTAGTTCTGAGTGAGCTTATAGAAATGATCAGTTTGAGGTATTTTTACCTATTTGGGGAAATATAATGAAAAATATGATCACATTGAGTTCATGGAGGTTATATACATTTTATTTTCTGATATTTTTATGTGTGAAAGTTGAGTGTATGCTTGAGATATTCAAATCAAACTTTCTGGTAGTGAGAAGGCCCAATTGCTAGTAGACCTAATGGTATGGTTCAAGGAGTGAAATGAGCTAAATTGTGTTGGGAACCTAAAGTGAGATTATCATGGTTATAATTGAAGTGTGTGTGAATTTTTCACACATTTTTTTAGGATCAAGATGTTCCAAATTGGTCAAGGTGAAACATGTGCTTTGAGAAGGCCTAATTGCATTAGGTTTTTATTAGGTTCTATGGTGGTTTTGGTATTTATGAGTGATGACTAACCTATTTAATATATTTTTTGTTAGATATTTTTCAATGATGTCATGTTCATTTTAGGTATATGTATTATTTATTGGATGAAGTGATTTTATATCTTAAGTGACAATGATAAAGGGTGTAATGTGTTTGTCCTAGTTTGCTTGTAGTATGCTTGGTTGATCTTCAATGTTGACATGGCTAGAGATGTTTAGGGATGAGTATGGAATATTAAGTAGGTGAAAATATGTACCTAAGATGTTTTATATGATTTTATTACTTGTGTTCATAAGTATAATTCATCTAGTTGTCTATAGTTTTCATCTAGACACTTTGGATTTAGTGGCAAAAATTTTGAGTAGGTAGTTTGATGATGTCACCATTACCACGTGTGGATGAGTCAAGGGGAAATGGTCACATGGGTTTGTTCAATTTCATGACTATTTATTATTATCCAAATTTTAGTTCATGCCATATATCATTAAAAAATATATTCAATTGTAAAGTTAGGATCCCATGCATTTTGATAGTATTTTTCCATACTTAGCCAAATTTGTATAAGGCAAGAAATAACTGAGTAGGAATTTTTATGGTGTCATAGCTCACATGTGTGGAAATTTAAAGACAAGGTGATCATATGTGTTTGTTTAGTTTTATACCTAGGTTATTGGTGATAAATTTTAGATCATGCATTGAAGTGTGTCAAAAGATATGCATGTGCAATGTTGGTCTTCTAGGCAAGTTCTAAGCATAGTTCGCTCTGTGATAGAAAATATCGAGAAGGAATTTTAATTTAATTATATCTCACACACAAAAAGGTTTATAGATTATTTTATGTCATGGTTATATTCACCTATGAAATGTGTTCATATGGTGAAAATGCGAGGTCATGAGATTAATCAAGGATATATATACATATATATGTATATATACATATATATATATATATATATATGTGTGTGTGTGTGTGTGTGTGTGTGTGTGTGTGTGTATATGTATATATACACACACACATATATATATACATGTATATGTATATATGTATATATATATATGTATATATATATATATATATATACACACACACATATATATATACATATACATGTATATATATATATGTGTATATATATATATATATATATTTATATATATATATATATATGTATACATATTTATACACACACACACACACATAAATATATATATATATATATATGTATATATATATATATATATATGTATATATATATATATATGTATATATATATATATATAAATATATACACATACATACATACATACATACATACATATATATATATAAAGTAGGCATTCCAAGCATATTATAGTTGGTCCCCATAGTCAACTTGCATGATGTTAGCATATATATATTGATTGAATGGTGAACATTAAAGGATAAGTGTTCATTATTTAACAAATAATAAAGTTTAAAGGATAAATATCCAATAGCAAGCATGTGTTCATATATATTGATTGAATGGTGAACATTGATAGATAAGGACCTAGTTGATCCATAGAGATCAATGGTATGTACTGAATCAATATTGTAAGGGTGCATGACATGAGGTCAACTATCATATGCTTAACATTTAGCTTTGGTAGATTTTGCATTAGAGTTATAAAAATATCAATGGTGTGAGATTGATCCAAATTTGACAGGATATGAGATACGGGCATTATGTTTGAAGTTCAACTGTGACCATTTGAATTCAAATATTTGAATTTAACACAAGGAAAAACTAGAGATATGTATTTTCTCTATATCTTTCGATAGAAGTAAAATTTTATATTTATGTAAAAATAAAAGTCATATAGGGCTCAAGATCACATCTAGAAATATAAATTTTAAGATATGAAAGTGAGTATAGTCAAAAATATTGATCCTATAAGTTGACTATGTGTTTGTGTTATATTTTACAAGTGACCCAAGAAGGATATATGAGCTTATGTTGATAATATTTCAATGTCTTATGATGACTTAGCTATTTGGGAGTGTTGTAGACTCCATGAGGATTCTCTATGTGGTTTTTTTAGGTGTGATCAATCTATATTGATTATGAATAATGCTTAAGAAATTGATTGCATTTTCATTCATAATGTTTGTTTGTATCATATCAATGTTTGAGTTGTTTGAGCATAAATAGAGGTGAGAAAAATTATTATGATTATTTACGGATGTCAAAAGGGACATAAGGAGTAGACCCATGTATCTAGAAGTGGTCTTATGTTATTTTTTTATTTTTTAAATGGGTGAATAACTCTCCATGAGACCTATAAGAGATACAATGGCCTTATTAAAAGGTACAGCTACTTATGGGTGACCTATAGATGCTATGAACAACCTATGAAGATTATAGTGATATATGTCTAAATGAGTTGGTTGCTTTAAGGGTTTAGGTAGGACTAATGGCCAACCAAGATGGTGATGATCATGATTTCTCTATAAATAGTGAAACCAAATGTGTTGTTTTTTAGTCTAATAAGACCTAGATGAGGTATGAGCATTGGAGCAAAAAAGTGAGGAGGTCAAGTGTGCTCAATGGATGGGTTGAGAAGTAGATCAGATTAAGGACTATGTGTATGACCTATAGGTCATGTTTTTGATGTAACAATAGTGATATTTCAAGTTGAACATGAGTGAAGAGGTATAGAGTGATCCAAAAGGATGTTTTAGATGTCTTGAGAATGAGAAAAGAATTATTGATGTTTTTGTGAGATTGGTGGTCAATCTAAGGGGTAGATAAGTGTGTGGAATATGTGTATAACCATCTATTCATGTTATTTAAGTTATGATAGATTTGTTTCTATAAAGGATGCATTAAGTGTGAATAGTTGAATAGTGGGGTTAGTTGGGATATATAATGTGTCCTAATTCATCTTTGTGTATTAGTTCAAGTATGTAATTTGCTTTGACCAAACAGGAGTGTTGAGTGAAGGTGAAGTGTGATAATCAGAGTTCCATCATCAAGTATTGAAGACATCAATCCAAAGGTGGATTTTTTCATAGGTTTTTTTGTGGGTACTCAACATCTAAGGTCATTTTTTCCTCCTTACAAGGTGAAACTTGGTAAAATTCTAGTTGTTGTGGGTGCTTAGCTAGATAGGTGTGGTATCTCCGTATAGGATTATAGTCTCACTGAAATAAGGAATGGTAGTTACTTAATTAGTAGCTTGTTGGTCTAAATTAGTTCTTGTTATTATAGGATAGTAGTCCAATTTTAGGTTTTAGTGGGTTTTATTCCCAAAGAGGATTTCCCACATATGACATGTGTTATGTGTTTGATCTTGCATTATCTTTCTTATTCATTTCTATGAATGATGTGTATGATTGATGAATGTATGTATTAAGTAATTAAGATTTTGTAAGGATTGAAACTAAAGTTGAAATATCTAGGCTCACTGATTCACCCCCCCCTTAGTGATCATACCTATAATAATTAGTATTAGAGAAGGTCCTTTAGAGGAATCCTAATAGCTTGAAGGTGATCCTAAGTTGGTACAAAAATGGCTAAGTAGTTGAAGAAATAAAATCAATAGTGGAAGTCTATGATCATGGCACTTGAAGAAAAAATATGTACTTTGAATAAATATGCTAAATAAGATGATAATGTTACCAATGATCTCAAGGTTCAGCTAGTAGATGCCAAAATAAGTTTGAGTTCCAAAGAGGAAAGTTGTTCATAAGAAAAGGACACCAGATTTGAAAAATAATCTTGTCATAATAGTAGAGTAGATGATAGTGAGGAAGAAGAAGTTGATCTAGAATCTGAGCTCATGAGTACACTTGGTGAGCTAAAGGAGGAGAAGAAGTGGAATCACAAGATGAGATATGTGATCAAAGGTCTTAAATCACAAGTTAGTTCTCTTGAGGGAAGTTTTATAGAGACAAAATCTAGAATAAAGGATGACATGGCTAAAAAAGCTAAGAGTGATAAAGAGACTATGCAAGTTCTCAGAGGTCAATTAATGGTTGTAATATCAAGTGTAAGAGCTAAAAAGCATGAGAACATTCAATTGGTAACCAATATTGGTTCATTTATGGATGAGAATGATCAATTTTTTTTCAAGATAAGAAAGATTAAAGAAGATCAAAAGAAGTTAGATCAGGTCAAGAGCAATGAAAGAAGACCAGTTAGATAAACAAATGCTTCAAGGTATGCTAGTTTATTTCATGGTCATTATTATACATATAATATGGATGGTCATAGAACTAAGCACTGTAAAATGAAGTTAGTCGAGTATTGACATTCATGGAGATATGATAGGAGTTTTTGGCCAAATATTGATCACAATTAAAATCTATCAAAAGGTATGAATGATGTTATTTATTTTAGTTGTCATAAGAGTGGACATATTGCTAGATTCTACCCAAATAGTGTTGAGAGGTCTTTAGAGTATGTAAAAAGAAAAAGACCTCTAATAATGTTTGAGAAAGGATAAACTTAGGTATGGAAACCAAAGGTAATCATTGCCAATTATTCTAGTCATAAGGTTGATAATAAAGTTACTCTAGAAGGCTATGTTGCAAATCAATCTAAACTCAAAGATCAAGTGGGTAAGATGGTTGTAAAATATAAGAAGAGTCAAAGTTTGATATGGAGACCGGAGGTAGTAAACACTAGGGAGACTAACTCTATTGAGTCTAATATTCTTGATGAATTGTTTGCCAAGGTAGAAAAAGAATCAAAGATGAAGGAGAGTTAAGAGTTTCTATTGGCAACATTTGTTGACAAGTCTAAAGCAAAGAATATGTCAATTGTATAGATAGAAAAGGAAAATCAAAAGTTAGTTCAAGTCAAGCTCAAGGAAAAGTCCAAGGTGATGATTGAGAATAGTCCTAAGAATAAGAAGAATAAATATCAATATCAGATGACCAAGGAGGAAAATGAATATGAGGAGTTGTGGGCAACTGCTAGTTTCACATTATTCTAGGACATTATGGGTTAGGGTGTCTCTATCTAAGCTTCAAGGATATGCTTTTTAGTTAGAGGAAGCTTGGTGGTTATCATATATTATTTGATTAGAAGATATAAATGTAAGGTATGTTTGTGTATTCATTTTATATCTATCTTTTATTAGAGAAAAGAAGCTTGTGAAGAATCTCAGTAGACCTATCTTGAGAAAGAATTAGCTTATTGATCATGGTTTGTATGCTCTAGTGTATAGGTAGGTTTCAAATATCTATATGTATATCAGTTTATGGTAGATTCTAGGTGAGCCTATAAGTTGAAGGCCTTTCTTATAGGTTATGTTTTAGATCTTGCTAATCCTATTAAAGGATTGTTGAATAATTGTGTATGACATGGAAGTTCATAGTTTTGTGAAGATTATGTATCTCTATATGAGTATTGAATATGATTAGACAATATTTAAAGACTTATTGAAGATGTCATGTTCCTAATAAAGCATGAAGTCAGGGGGAGCTTTATAATTGGTCAAGTCATAAGATTAGAGGACTGAGTAGTTGAATCTAAGAAATAAGGTGTGGAGAATCAATTTTTTATGCTTAAGATGATATTTCAAATTAGAGAAGGTCTTTAGTTAAGGTGGAGAAAAAAATTCAAGAGATTACTCTAGAGGTTTGTGAAGCATATATTATGTAGGGTCAGAATGGGTGTTTCTAGATAGTCAAATGAGTTAGATGTAATGTTAATAAGTGTTTGGTGTTAAAAAACCTTTATGCATTAATTTTTGATGTGATTGAGGTGTTTTTGAGGTCTCAATTGAATATTTTTGAGTGTTCTCAGTTTTCTCAATTGTTTGATTAAGATTAAGTAGGCCTAAAATGGGTTATAGGAAGTCTATGTTCCCAAAGGTATGATGGCTCAATTTTTTGGTCCAAATTTTTTTTATGGGTGTCTCCAAGTGTATAAGAAGTTTTAGATTTGTGCACTAACCAGAAGGAGGTTTATTGAACTTGTTTGTTTTGAGATTTGAGGGTTTTGGGATATGCTATAAAAGTGGTTTACCTTATGAGTTAAGATATAAGGTTTCATAATTTGTTTAATTGGATAAATAGGTGGTTAAATAAATCTTCACAAAGATTTGAGGGTTTGTGGTTCTCAAATTATTCAAGTTTTTGTCAAGTTGGAGGCCTAATTGGGTAGTTAGTTTATGAAGGAAGTTTGTTGCATAATATCTATTTGGTGATAAAAATTAGTGTGTTTGAGGGGGCATATAAGAGTGCTCCAAATATGAAGTTACAGGTCCTAAATATGTGTCTACTAAAAATTGTGGTCTCTACAAGTTCTAGGTAGTGCTACAAGGAGGCTAGACATGCCTAGTGTGAAGAAGAGTGACTTTTGATCAAATTATCCAAAATATAAAGGTATCATGTTTCAAGGTAAGTTATAAATTTTGTTAATACCATGTTTCCTATTTGGTGAGTGGCATGAATTTTTATTGGTGGTTACAGCCTAAGAGAGAAGGCTAGTAAACACGTGTGGTGATTCTTCATGATGTGTGGAGATCTAAAGATGCTCAAGATGTGAAATGTCTTATAAATATTTGGGGGAGTCCCTCTTAGATGATTATTTGTGAGTTTCATTAGATTTTAGTGTTTTTTTGTTCTTTCTTCATTAGTTGCAATGTTTGGTTGAAGAAAGTGTTAAAATGGAGCAAGAGGAAGTTGTCAAGGAAAGAAAAGGTAGGCTCAAGGTAAGAGGGAGTTTGTATCATATTTTTAAAGTTATCATTTCCTATTTATGGTATTTTTAGGCCCTCATGATCATTTGGTGACCACTTTGTCATTATGTCAAAGGGGGAGAAAGTACCTATTGTGGAAGTGTTTGAAGAGAGAGAAGGTGAACTATTTTTTGCTATATTGATGGTCATTAACATCAATGACAAAGGGGGAGATTATTAGAGAGTTTTCAATGATGTAATGGATATGTTTTGGTGAGTGGATGAAGTTATTTTATATCCTAAGTGATAATGAAAAAATGTGCAATGTGATTGTCCTAGTTTACTTGAAGTATGCTTGGTTGATCTTCAATGTTGACATGGCTAGAGATGTTTAGGGATGAGTATGGAATATTGAGCATGTGAAAAGAGGTCCCTAAGATGTTTCATATGCTTTGAGTACTTGTGTGCATAAGTTTAATTCATATATTTTTTCAAATTTTTCATCTAGACACTTTGGATCTAGTGGTAGAAAATCTAAGTAGGCAGTTTGATGCTATCACCATTGCCACATGTTGATGAGTTAGGAGGAAACGGTGACATGGTTTTGTTCATTTTTGTGCCTAATTATTATGCACAAAGTTTTAAGTCCGGAAATATAGTGTGTCATAATATATGTAAGTGAAAATTTGGGCTCCCAGGCATTTTGATAGTATTTTGTCATATTTAGCCAAATTTGCATAAGGCAAGAAATAGCTGAGTAGGCATTTTATGGTGTCATATTACACATGTGGATGTTTTAAGAGAATGTGATCATATGGGTTTACTTAGTTTTGTACCTATTTTATTATTTTTAAATTTTAGATCATGTGTTTAATCACATCAAAATATATGCATGTGCAAATTTGGCCTTCTAGGCAAGTTCTAAGCGTAGTTGGTTCTGTGACAAAAGCTTTTGAGAAGGAATTTTAATGGAATTATATATAACACATACAAAGTTTTCATGAGTATTTTGTGATGTGGTTAGATTCCACTATGAAAGGTGTTCATATGGTGTAAATTTGAGGTCATGAGATTAATCAAGGTAAAATATATATTTGTGCAAAGTAGGCTTTCCAGGCATATTAAAATTGGTCCCCATAGTCAATTTGCATGATGTTAATGATCTGGAACTAGTGGATATCTAATTATTAATGTAGAGTCAAATGGATCAATATGATAGTTGTTTATCAAAGATAAGGATTGATCATCTTATAAAAGATCAATGGAGCGTGTGTGTTCCAAGATGTCAGGAAGAAATGAGATGAGGACAAGTGTTCATTATTTAACAAACTGAGCAAAGGTAAAAGATAAAGATGCAATAAAAAGTAGGTGTTCATATATATTGATCAAATGGTGAGTATTGATAGTTAAAGACCTGGTTGATCCATAGAGATTGATGGTATGTATTGAGTCAACATTTTAAGAGTGCATGAGATGAGGTCAAGTATCATATGTTTAAAATTTAGCTTTGGTAGACTATACATTAAAGTTTGAACAAAATAGATGGTGTGAGATTGATCAAAATATATAAGGACATGAGATGTGAGAATTGTGTTTAGATTTTAACTATGACCATTTGATTTCAAATATTTGAATTTAACATAGAGAAAACTAGAGCTCTATATTTTGTCTATATCTTTTGATAGAAGTCAAATTTGCTAGTGCAGTAAAAATCAAAGTCATAAAAGACTAAAAGGCACATCTATAAATATAAATTTGAAGATTTAAAAGTGAGTACTATCAAATATATTGAGCCTAGAACTTTATGTTGTGTTCTTCAAGTGACCTGAGAAGGATGTATAAGCTTGTGTTGAATTTATTTCAATGTCTCATGATGAATTATCTATTTGGGAGTGTTGTAGATTACATAAATATTTTATGTGTTTTTTTGAGGTGTGATAAATCTATATTTAGTATGAATAATGCTTAATAAGTTTATTATGTTTTCATTTATAATGTTCTTGTGTACCAGGTTAGTGTTTGAGTTGTTTGAGCATACACAAAGGTGAAAAAATATGACTATGATCATTTCAGGACATCAAAGGGAACATAAGGAGTGAACCCATGTATTTGTAAGTGGTTCTATGTTCTTGTTTTCATTTGATGATATGCTAAATGGGTGAATAGGTCTTTATGAGACCCAAAAGAGCTATAAGGGCCTTATTAAATGGTGTAGTTGGTTAAGGGTGACCCATAGATGTTATGGATGACCTATGAATATTATATTGAGCTATGTATTGATGATTTAATTGCCTTAATGGTTAAGGAACACCTAATGGCTGACCAAGATGGTGATGATCATGATTGATCTATAAATAGTGAAACCAAATGCATTAGTTTTGAGTCTAATAAGACTTAGATGAGGTGTGATCATTGAAGCTAAGAAGTGAGGAGGTCCAATGTGCCCAATGGATGGGTTAAGAAGTAGAGAATATTAAGGATTTTGTGTGTGACCTATAGGTCATGTTTTTGAGGTTAGAATTATTCTGTTATAGGTTGATCATGGGTGAAGAGGTCTAAAGTGATCCAAAAGGATGTTTGGATGTCTTGAGAATGAGGAAATAATTGTTAATGTCTATGTGAGATTTATGGCTAATCTAAGAGGTAGATTAGTGTGTGGATTGTGTGTATTACCATATATTTATGTTTTTGAAGCTATGATATAGTTGTTGATATGAAGGATGCATTGAGTGTGTAGAGTTAAAAAGTGGGGTTAATTGGGATATGTAATTGGTCCTGATTCATCTTTGTGTATTGGTTTAAGTATGTAATGTGCTTTGGAAAATAGGGAGTGTTAAGTGAAGGTGAAGTGTGATAATTAGAGTTACATCATTAGATGTTGAAGACATAAATCTAAAGGTGGAGTAATTCATAGGTGTTGTTGTCGACTCTCAACATCTAAGGGGGTTGTTTCCTCCTTACAAGGTGAAACTTGCTAAAAGTATAGTTATTATGGGTGCTCAACTAGACAGGTGTGGTAGCTCCTTATGGGATTAAAGTCTCACTAAAATTAGTAATGGTAGTTCCTTGATCGGTAGTTTGCTAGTCTAAATTGGTTCTTGTTATTATAGGATAATAGTCCAATTACATGTTCTAGTGGGTTTTATTCCCCAAGAGGGTTTCCTATGTATGACATGTGTTATGTGCTTGATATTGCATTATCTTTCTTAGTCATTTATATATATGATGTGTGTCCCTCATGAATGTATGTAATGATTGATTAAGAGTTTGGAAGGATTGGAATTGAAGTTAAAATATCTAGACTCACTGACTCATCCCCCCTCTCAGTGAATTTACCTCTAACGTGTTTCACTTATGAAATGTGTTTGTTGATATATTCCAAGGGTAATCCAAGTATGGAGATTTTTTTTACTGACCAAGGTGGGTAAGAGGAAGAGTCAAGTATAAAAAGAAGGTATAATGGGCCTAATTTGACTAGTTAGAAAATTAAGGATGTGAGAAAATGAAATAAAAGTTTGGAAAATAGGTAGAGGGATTGAATAACATAAGAGATGTGTGTTGAATGTATCATAAATATCTGATAGTGATTCTATATACAGTGAGAAAGGTCATATGACCTAATTCTATTAAGGAGAGGGTTAGTTGAGTGAGGAAGCCTAATAAGTTATTTTAAAAAGATTATGAAAAACAAAAGGAGGTAATAATCATCATTTGAGTAAGAACCATGTGTTTAAAGGTGATCAAATATTCTAGCTATCTTAGTTAGTGTTGAGTTACCTAGGGGATTGGTGCAGCTTTACAAGTTGGTGTTTGGTAAAGGACTAGTTGAGTTGGTTCTTAACTAGTAAGGGGTTGGTGCTCCTTGTGAGGTTTTTGCCTCACTAAACCTTGATTAATTTATTCCAAGCTATGTTTTAGTGGGTTTTTATCCCCATAGATTTTTTCCCACATATATCCTATTTTATTATCTTGCATGCTTTTGTAGATGCTTATTTAAGCTTTGGTTAATATATGTATGTGAATTAATACTTCATGGATGATAATTAAAATTGAATGATTGTTTTAATGTCACTAATTCATCCCACCCTTCTCATTACCTATACTTAAAATTTTAAAGTTATCCAAGAATATCTAAGGGTAAAGTGTGCTAATGAAGGCCTAATTAAATTAGGTCTCCTTAAGGCCTAAAAGTGGTTTTGGTCTTATATGCTATAACCAACATATTTTAATGTTTGATTCATGTTTGTGGCATGTACCAAGACATATTATATCTAAAATATAAGTTGGAAAGTGTGAATATCTGACCAATAGGTGTATGAGAAAGAGCCTAGTATAAGAACAAGGCCCAATAGGCCTAATTGACTAGTTAGAGTATAAGAGAGTTGAAGCAAAGGATATATTACGTTAAAGAGATGAAGAATGTCTTTTAAACCATAAAAATGGCACTTAAAAACTATAATTAAGATATAATAGGGTGAATGTGTTTGAAAATCAAGGTAAGATGACCTAATCAAGTCAATAAGAGGGATAGTTGAGCGAAGAGGACTAGAAGGCAGTATGAGAGTGATAAGAGAGTGAACACCTTAAGATATGGTCATCATTAGTTGGTTTTAAAATAAGGTGATATGAATGTGATAAAATAAATTAGGTGGTTGATTTGGTGCTAAGTCATCTAAGGGGTTGGTGCCTCCTTACAAGTGGGTGCTTTCTAAAGCTTAGCTAGATTGGTGCTTAGCTAGTTGGGGTTTGTTTTCTATGTGAAGTTGGTGTTTCACTAAATTTGATATTTTGAATTATAGGAATATAATCCATTTGTAGAGATCAGTGATTTTTCTTCCCCTTGAGGGTTTCCCACTCATATGTGTGTTTATTATGTTATTCTCATGTGAATGACTCTTTATGCATTTTTATATCTTTGTATTTCTTTGATGGTTCAAGGATAGTTAAAGTACATGTGAAAGAAAGTTTCAATATATGAATTCACCCCCCTCTTAGTCATTTTTTTTCCAAAATTTGGTATCATATCCTATTTATTTGAGATAATCCTAATAAATTTAAGGTGATCCTAAGAAATATTTCTTGTGGTCAATAAGAATAAAATAACATGTATGATGAAGAAGTATATTATGACAGTGAAGAAGGAAAAGTTAAAGTATGCCTTGAAATTAAGATCATAAGTTATATTGATGGATTGAAGCATCAAAAGAAGACTATCACAGATCTCAGGAGTCTATTATAAGGTGTCAACACAAGGTTTAGGTTAAAGGAAGTTGAGTATGACTAGTTGAAGATAGATCTAGATTATTTGAAGGTTGAGCATGATCATATCATAGATAAAATGAGCAAGTTTGAGAGAGAGCATGATATTTCAAAAAAAGTTAAGAGTATAAAAATGAAAATATCAATTAGGTATCCCAATTCAATATAGGAATAGTCACCATGGGACTATGGGAAAAGGAGTAATTAATAAAGAGGTAAGTAGATAAATATTGTTTGATACATTTGTCATAATATAGGACACAATGCAATATTTTTCTCTTATAGAGTTATAAGGACCTCAAGATTAAAAAGGACATATGAATCTCTTATAATGCATGAGAAGAATCAAACATTGGTATGGAAGACAAAAAAATTTAAGAATGATCATAATAAGCTCAAGAATCAATATAGACTATTTACCAAGGAATAATAGAAAACCAAATAGGATTCTATACTAGCTCAGATTGCCTTTCAAATTCAAGATGAAGGCATGAAGTGGAATATAGATAGTGGTTGCTCAAGCCACATGACATGACATGACACTAAAATAAGTTCATCTCATTGAAAAATAATGTTTTAGGAATAATGAGGTTTTGAGATAACATAAATTCCAATATAGTTGGTAAAGGTGTTTTGAGTTTGGACAATGGGAAGACCAAGACACAAAATGTTTTTTATGTAGAAGGCTTGAAAGATAACCTACTTAGTGTAATTCAAATGTGATATCAATTAAACACACTAACCTTTCATGATAAAGGGTATTAGATAAGGAAATATAAATAAGGAAGGCTAATTGCAAATGCTAATAAGACTTAGAATAATCTATATGTCTTGAATGAGATCAAGAAGGAAAGATGCTTCATGTGTAGGATAAATAAAATTTGGATATGGCATAGAATGGTATGTCACCTAAACATTGATAAATTGGTCAATATTAGCACTAATAAGTCTATGAAGAACATGCCTAAGATCACCAAACCTACAAATATACTTTTCAAGGATTGTCAACATGGTAAGTAGAATAGAATAAGGTTCATGTCCAAGGAGTAATCTAATACACTACCCTTGGATTTAATACACATAGATCTATGTGGGACTATAAGAATTAAAATCATTCAAGGAGATAGATACTTCATGTTACTCATATATGATTACACAAGAATGACTTGGGTTGCATTCTTGAAAGAAAAGTAATAATCTCTTGAAAGTTCAAGGAATTCAAGGATCTTCTTGAGAATGAGAAAAATGGGAAGATCAAGTGATTAAGATATGATAGAGGAGGAGAGTTTTTGTCCAATGAGTTAAATGACTTATGTGAGGTTCATGGAATAAGGAGACCATTCTTATTAGCTAGGACACCTTAGTATAATGGGTTAGTGGAAAGGAAGAATGTGATAGTTCAAGAGATGGCTAGAACTATGCTAAATAATTTTATATTATCTACTAGATATTGGAGAGAGGTAGTAATCCCTATTGCCTACATTTTAAATAGAGGATAGATAAGGACTAATGGAAACAATACTCCTTATTAACTATGGAATGACATTCCTACCAATGTGTAACATGTTAGAGTGTTTGGGAGAAAATGTTTTATCAAAATAGATGATGAAGACTTAAGAAAGTTTGATTCTAGATCTAATGAAGGCATATTCTTAGGATAATTTTTAGTGATCTCAGCCTATATATTTTATAACAAGAGGCAACAAAATATAGTGGAAAACACCAATGTGAAGATTGATGAGACAAATAAATCACACTCACATTCAAAGGACACTTTAGAGAATATGGACTTCAAGAATGAAGAGGAGATTATAGAGGTTGATGAGTAGTAATAATAAGTTGAAGAGAGATAGGAAACAAAAGGAACCTCAAGATAGATTCAAAGAGATCACCCTGAATCTCAAATAATTGGTAACAAGAATGTAGGTATGCAAATAAGGAGAAGATTGGCAAGTAATATAAATCAAGAGAATGTTACTCTATTATCTGAGATTGAACCTAAGAGTCTTATAGAAGGAAAAAAACACAAATTTTGGATAGGTGTCATGAATGAGGAGTTACACTAAATAGAGAAGATTGAGACTTGGGAACTAGTTTATAGGTCTAAATATAATAATGTCATTGGCACAAATGGAGAAGTCAATAGGAAAAAGGCTAGATTGGTATGAAATGGATATGCATAAGTTAAAGGGGTATAATTTGAGGAGACTTTTTCATGAATAGAAACATTGGATGACATTATATTGCTTCTAGCATATGTAGGATTTAAAGGATTCAAGGTATATGAAATGGATGTCAAATCTACCTTTTTGAATGGGAATTTTGAAAAGGAAGTGTACATTGAGAAACCTAAGGGGTTCTCACTATCAGATGGTAAGGACTCAATTTTCATATTGAAAAATGATCTCTATGGTCTAAATCAAGCTCCTAGAGCTTGGTATCCTAGGTTGGATAGGTATTTTTTGGATCAAGGATTCAAAAGAAGAGTTGTAAATAGTAATATATACATCAAGATAGAAGATGAGTATTGGTTGAGAGTATTTTTGTATGTGGATGGAATCATATTTGGTGGAAATAATAAGAACATGATAAAGTACTTTAAAAAGGTGATGAATAAAGAGTTTGATATGCCCATTCTAGGAGAACTATCATTATTTCTTAGGTCAAAAATCACTCAATCTAAAAAAGGTATATTCATCTCACATGCCAAGTACATAGGGGAGACGTTGAAGAAGTTTGAGATAGAATATAGAAAGGTAGTTAGTACACCCATGATCATAGGGTGTAAGTTAATAAAGGAAGATGAGTCTTCAAAATTCAATTAGACATCATATAGGTCAGTGATTGGAAGCTTTTTATACACCACATCCTCTAAACCTAACATCATATAAGTAGTAGGTATTGTGGGAAGGTTTCAAGAAGATCCATAGGAAAATCATCTAAAAGTAGTAAAAAGGATACATAGGTATCTCATGGGGACTATGGAGTATGGATTGTGGTATCTAAGAAGCAAGGAATTCAATTTGAAATCCTACATAGATGTAAATTTTAAAAGAAGTATAGATGATAGGAAGAGTATCTACGAAGGAGATTTATTCTTAGGTGGGTGCCTAGTTTCATGGATAATCCAAAAGCAACCATCAATAACATTATCCACTTGTGAGGCTAAGTATATTATAATAGCTTCATGTTGCACTTAGGTCTTATGGATGAGATATACCCTAAAATACTACAAGGTGGAGTATGATGGTCCTAACCCTATCTATTTTGATAATACAAGTGTTATAAGAATTTTAAAGAACTCTATCATGCACTCAAGGACCAAGCACATTTCCATCAAGTATCATTTTCTAAGAGATCAGGTAGGTTAACAAAGTTTTATACTTGAGTATGTTTCTACATAGGGTAATATTTTAGACATTTTCCAAATCACTTCCAAAGGTAATATTTGAACACCTAAGACAAGAATTAGGTGTAATTCTTACACCTAGAAGTCATTGAATTAGCTAAAGTACTTATGGGGAGATAATTAGGTTCATTATCTTCAAGAATAAGAATGTTTTTCCAAGAAGGTATGCATGGAGATAGGGGAGCATGCTTGTATTATGTATCATACACTCATAGTCTTGTGTGTTGAGTATTTTGGTTGCAAGGAGTGTGATCAAAGGAGTTACAGACATCACTTTATCATTTATGTCAAAGGGGGAGAAACACCAAAATGGGGAGATAAGAATTATCAATATATAATATGTTTTTCCATCAATTATAAAAGGGAAGATTGTTTAGCATTGTTCCCATTATTGAATTTTGGCATCGATGTTGTCATTGATGTCAAAGGTTCTTAATAAAGGTGTTCATGAGGTCATTAAGGAATGTTATTATTTGATATTATCATTGATATGTATGACATTATTTGATGATCATGTAAGGCATGTGATCAATGTTTAAAAGCATAAAGGACTATTTTAAGCCTAGTTGTCATTTTCAAGTGCTTGAGAAGCCTAGTCATGACACTAGTCATGGCATATAAAGTCCTAAGTGAGAAGGTTTGATCATGGTGGCTTGGTGAGATAAGTGAATTTAGGCATGATTGGTTGTATAAATTTTATTGATCATGTATATGAGTCATTAAATCACTCATGTGAGTCTCAGGGTGAGCCTACAGGGGTAGGACCTATAGACCTAGTATGAAATTAACCTGCTTGGCCTAATGAGACATCATGATCTATTGTTAATGAATATTAATGATGTTTGACATATTTTGAGAATGTGAGATGTTGTGTGAGAATTTAATTGAGGTATATATCACATGGTAAGATGAATGAATATTATTTTCAAGGCCTAATATGATTTTGAAGTCAATGTCTTAAGAGCAAAGAGAGAGAGTGTGGCCTAATGAGGGGTCATGATAAGATTTAAATATGTTTGATTTTTTATGAGAATGGAAAGAGATATGATATGTTTATTCAAGAATGTTCACAAGTTTTTAGGTCATGGTTTGTAATATAAGGTATGAAAAGTGGTTTTGAGGTCTCTCATGTGCATAAAATGAAGGGTTCTCAACTTGAGAAGAACATTCAGGGGTGCATTGGCATGTGTAACCTATACATTTGAACCTAATATATTAATGGTATATTGGGAAGGTTATTATCTCAAATTTATAGGAATTATTTTTGGAAATGAGGGGAAATCCTTTATGAACATGAGGGGCAATACTTTATGAACAATCGTTAACACCAAAAATAATGTTAACCCTCTCTAAAACCCTAAACATAACCCAATGTGAAATATATTGTTAAAAAAAGAATATAATGGTCTAAAATGACTATAAAAATTATTTTATCATGTATTAAACTCTCATATACATCTCTAGGTTGATTGGTTTGTCCGGTGTATGAGTAGACCCTATAAGAAAGTGCTAGTTTCTTAGAGATTTACTATAATGGTAAGAGTTGACTAAGTCAAAGTATGAAAATAATAAAATGGATAAATATTAGACTTTAATTTTATTTCCATGATGGTTTATGGATAGGTTCAAATCATCAAGTGTGTTAAACTGGTCATCCAAGTTGATTAGTCACTAACAGGCATAATGGTGAAAATAGTGAGAAACCCACAAAGCAATGAGAAGATGATTAGGGATGTGTTATAATGGATTAGGGATTTAAAAAAATGAATGAAGAAACATTTAAATAATTTTAATACATGTTCATGTTGGATATAAATTTTTTAAGTTAGTAGATATGATAAAAATGTTGCTCATAAGTTGACCTATCTAGTTTAGATGAGACAGTGAGGTACATGTTTATTAGATTGGTCTGCAAGACCAATATTTCCATTTGAAAATATTATATTTATACCTAATAATGGTATAATTATCACATAGGTTCATACACATTCATCAAGATTATTTTAAAGTGGTCATACATTTGTTGAAGGTCAAAATCACCATGATTAGTCTTTAAGAAAAACTGGCAGTTCTAAGTGAGGAAGTTGTAGGAGTGTTTTTGAGTGAATTTTCCATATATAATGAATTATAATTAACTTGGTGAAGATTTTTATGTATTTAAGTTTATTTTTATATGTTTTATTTCCATTTTTAAAAATCTAAATTGTATCTTATCTTCAATATTTCAAGATAGACTATTTGGGTTTGCACAGGCCTAATTGTGAACATTACTAATGGTATGCTTCAAGTGGTGGTTGTAGATAAAAGTTTTCATGGATATAATTTTATTTTATTATGGTTATATTTTAGTTTAATATTAATTTTTCCTACCATTTATGATGTTTTAAATTGGTCCAATAATATTAAAGGGTAACGTGTGTTAATGAAGGCCTCATTGAATTAGGTCTCCTTAAGGCCTAAAAGATGTTTTGGTCATATATGATATGAAAAACATATTTTAATATTTGATTCATGTTTTTTGTATGTAAAAATACATATTTTATGGAAAATATAAGTGTTAAAGTGTGTATATATTACCAATATGTGTATGAGCAAGAACCTAGTATAAGATTGCGGCCTAATAGGCGTAATTGACTAGTTAGAGTATGAGATAGTTGAAGCAAAGGATATAGTACTTTAAAGAGATTAAGGAGGTATTTTAGACCATAATAAGGCTATATATAAACTATAATTAATATATAATAAATATATTATGTATTAAAATAAAGGTCAGATGACCTAATCAACTCAAGAAGAGGGCTAGTTGAGAGAAAAGGTATAAAAGGCAGTTTGAGAGGGATAAGAGAGTGAAGAGTTGAAGAGATGGTAATTATGCATTACTTGAGAAAAAATCTGATTCTAAGGTGATAAAATAAATCAGTTATATAATTTTTTTTCTTGGTCATCTAGGGTGTTGGTGCTTCTTTGCAAGTGGGTGCTTGTTAAAGCCTAGCTAGGTTGGTGCTTAGGTAGTTGGGTTTAGTGCTCCATATGGAGTTGGTGATTCACTAAATTTGATATTTTAACTTATAATACTATAGTCCATTTATATATATCAGTGAATTCTTTTCCCCTTGAGTTTTTCCCACTCATTTGTGTGTTTCTTAAGTTATTCTCATGTGAATGACTCTTTATACATTGATATATCTTTGTATTGCTCTAATGGTTCAAGGAATGTTAAAGTACATGTGAAATAAAGTTTTAAGAGCCTAATTTAACCCCCACCCCTCTTATTCATTATGTTTCCAAAAAACATACAAAAATATGAACTTGGAAATCTTGAACTAGTTTGAATTTATTTCTTAAGGTAAAATTTGAGTAACCAAAATCATAGGGCTTCACCTACCTATCTTGTGGATTCCTTTACAATGCTAAAACTAGGCATACTTATAGCAACAATGAGAGAGATAAATCCCACAAAAATAATGAAATATTAGGGTTATATGAATATATAAAGGATTAATTAGATTTATAAGAGTTATGTGGAAGCATATAAAGTCTTAAACATGGGTTACTTGATCTATAAATCTTTTTAAAACTACCTTCAAGTCAAAAAGAGCCAGTCCTTGAGGAGTTCATAAGCCTTCTTGATAATTGATCTAATATATTATAAAAATATTATTTGTCTACCTTTAAAGTTCATGAATATCAATTTACAAGGATTGAGTGAGACCTCACCAAGGTTTATGCATCATTATCTTCCATTTTAATAGGTTTTCTTGGAATAAGGAGTTAGCTTAACTCATGAGGTGAAGTCTTCCTAGGCAGCAACAAGATCACCTAAATCTTGTCATGGATATTGTAATTTACCAGTATAAGAAAAAAATATTATATCACTACCTATTTATGGATCTAAATATTCCAATTAACACCTTTTAATTCTTGAAATTCCTCTCAAAGAGTCACTTCAACATTAATTGTCTATTACTAGTTGGCATCTAGGCCTAATTTAACATGATAGTTTATTTGAATGTCCATGAAAACTAAATGATACCCTAACTTCATTATATTAACAAGGCCTTTAAGTCATCATAACCTATTGTTCTTGCCAAAACAGGTAGCTAGGTCTCTCATTCCAAGTATACCTCAAATTGTCTTCTCTATGCAAACGTGTAGAAATAGTTTCATGAGAAGATGAAAGGAAATTTTGACCTAATAAGTCATAAAAAATCCCATGGTACCTCCCAAAATTATATTCAATCATTCATCCATGTATGTACCCCTTAGTCTCATCAAAACAAATAAAAAATAGGTAATTTAGTGTGTCCGTATAGGTAACCTCAGAATCCAATTTCATGGTGAGGATCCTCATAGATTTTTTTGACAATGTTTAAGTGTTTTTATGGCTGAAAAATGTATTTAAGACCATTATAATGTCCTATATTACATTCACCCAAGGGGTTTTATTGATTTTAAGACCTATTTAAGGTCTTAATGATCATTCATAAAGCATCAACCACTAATTGGCCTCATTCTACTTGTATAAACTTATTTATCAACCCCACCCACCTATTCAAAGTGGCTTAGTTTCCCATGTAAAGTGTGATATACAATGTGAACGTGTGAATCTACTCCTTAGGTTATAGACATATCTTTCATGATCTTGAGAGAGGTTTAATTTGGGTTTTAGGCCTCAAAACTCAATCCCATTTTGTAGGAGATATTAAGACACCTAAAAAAATATTACTCATGATTATAAATAATTTTTTATTTATTAATACTCTACTTTATGTATTTTGTGCATTGGTCAAGGGACTTGGGGTTTAAGGCTTGTCACCTCCTTGCCTATCCTCAAGGGCATTTGGATTGAAAACTAAGGTCTTTTACAACTTGAAAGTGTATTAGGACCCTATATATGTTTATTCATTAACTAAAGGACCCTACATGGGGTTTTACATGTCTATTTTGTGTTTTGGGTTCAAATAGACCCCTTGGTCTCGACATTACCCCTTACTAATAGAATGAGCAAGGTATGAGATAAAATAATGAGTATATATGCTACCTATATGGCTCTAAGGTGACCATAAATATATTTTTACACTCATAACCATCCTATTTATCCACTAAAAAAGTTTAATTATTCCTATTAAGGCCTCAAAACATCAATGTCTCTCATGACTAGATAATTTAGGCCAATGCTCTATAACTAGGTGACTGTATCTTCTTATGGGGGTGTTAAATCTATGTGACAATCTCATATTAACACCTTGATAAATTTATATGATATTTATGGATTTTGGATATTCTTACCCATTATATATTTAAACCTCATAACTTTTACATGGCTTACAATGTAAGAGATCCTTCTTGAAACCTCTAAACTATGCTTACAACTCTAAGTGTTTTGTTTAGCCAAACACTATCACTTATTCCATGGAATCAAAACCCCTTTCTTAATGAATGGTATTTTAGGCACATCTTTATAATTTATTCAATTGCACATATACAATGTTTAGCAGTGTGTTTATCCCATCTTCTACATGTATCATTCGTAGGTGTCTTAAAAGGGCTAGTTGTAGGTGCACTCTCCCCTTGAATACCAAGTCATTAGGAAACATATCATCATGATAACTTATTTAATACTTATAAGTGTTATTTTTTTCATGTGTGAAGTGTGTTAATTTTCCAATACCATATATAATCTAAAAATGCTCAATGGTCACATTGATGACTGCCACCTAAAGAGATAAATCTATAACCATAAAGAAACATGAAGGTCTCTTGCATTTGAATATACTAGATGAGTTGACATGATTGCACTAGAATAATTATCAAACCCTTTTTGATATCATAAAACATTTAATCTACTTTAATGAGTTCATATTTGCAATAAGACTACCAAAAAAATAAGGTGGTGGGGTTTAGAGCCAGTAAGCACTTTAATTTATTAACATTTGTTCATAAATAATAGGATCATGACCCAAAGAAAAATTACATTAATCTCAATCCCATTATGGTCCCCATACTTGGTGAGGATTTTAGGATCCATGTCTCTTAATTTTTTTTAGAACAAGCATTTAGACATGACCCTTACAAGGCTGCCAAGGGACCTGATGGAGTAGAACTTGAATATATTTCCATTTTTGGACTTTTGAAAACTCTATAATCATTGAAAATTCCTGAAGAAGGTGGAGAGTTATTTATAATATGTTTGTTCTTGAAAATGTTTGTACAAGTGATAAAAAATGCCCCTTTTAGCTTGATTTCTCCTTCCTTGAGCATTGAACCTATAAGGTCTAACTAACCTCTAACTTGATCTAACATTAGCAACATTATCAAACATTTTTACATGATTTAAAATTTTCACTTGTACATACCATACTTAAATTCATCTTTGAAATGGTTATAGAATCTTTAAGAAGCAGTTTCAAGTGTATAAAAAGTCAGTAAAACTAGATGACCTCATGGAGTGGACACTTCATTTGACCAATACCATAAAATAATTCATATGGAATATTTTTAACCTTTTATATAAACCATTAAATAAACAATCTTTGAATATAACCCCATTATCTATAATAAAAATCTTAACATCCCTAAATACCTTAATTTCTGCTAATAAACCTTAAATTCTTTGAGGTAACTAGAAATGGGTTTTAAATCATGATTTAAAAATGAAAGGGTATGGTTAATCTATGATAATATATATTAACTTATAATAAATTTACACATGAAACAAACTTGGACTCATAGAGGTCAAAATTATGTCACATTTTGATAACATTCTTGGTTACTTTCTAGGGCAGCCTACCTACTAGACTATGATACCAATGTCCTTTCCTCAACCATTGGGTGATGGAGTCATGGTAGATAAGCTTTGAAACTAAAATATATCATGATAAAATACAAACTAAACACACAACACCACACCAAGAGATAAACCATCCAAAAATTGATGGGAAAGCACACCAAACAAGAAAGAAAAAATCAAATGTGCATAAGCACTTATTCAACACACACCACACACTTATGTACATGAGAAAATTTCATATCATCAATAATAGGGATTCATATGGATCCCATTTACAGGGATAGATAAATCCTCCCCCTCCTTTATTTCCAATTGAAAGGATTTTTTTTTCTTGCATTTGATGATGATGTATGGCCTACTCTATAAAGTATCAAAATTGGTGTGTATCCTAGGATTTGCTCTATCCTCATCCCACTTGAGTAATATATCACCCTATTTGAATAATATTATATTTTATTTATTATAAAATGAATTATTAATTAACACTTGATATGATCCATGGATTTGTGATCATTTTTTATAATCTCTTGCAACTCCATCAGTTATGTCAACATCACCTCCATTGGAGTGTTTTCAAGATATTCTAACTAATGTGATAGCTCTAAGGAAGGTAGCTCTTGGGATATGGATAATATTAATTCCATTACATAAAAAAATATAAAAATAGATTTACAAGTAGACATCTTAGGTGTGATCCTACCATCCCATAGGGTTATCTTCAACTTAGAATGCCAAGCTCTTTGGTTGGTCTTCAAAGTTCTCTTGATGATCCTGATTAGGTTATTGTTAGTATACTCAACCAACCCACTACCTTAAGGGTGATATTTGGAAGATTTAATTAGATATATACTATTTCTATTTTCCTAATAAATTGTCTTAGCACCCATAAAAACAAGTTTATTGTCTAAAATGATGGTAGAGGGAGTTTTAAACCTTGTAGTAATACCTTCATAGGACTCTAAACTAGAAATATCATTAGCCTCATTCAATGAAACTTCCTCAACCCATATTTTAAAGTAAGAAATTTATTTAAGGATCCACTTGTGTCCATAACTTGATGGAAGATTAATCATGCCAATGAAGTCAATACCCCATTGCATGAAGGGCTGATCCACTTGAATGGGTTTTAATGGAAGAGCTACAAGTTTTTGTTTTCTGATAAAGAAATCACAATGAGGACAAATTCTTACCCAATCATATAAATATTTGAAGAGCTAGGACAATGATATCCTACCCTCATCATCTTTTTATTTTTTTCCATGGAGAGAAATGACCCCCTTCTTCTCCATTATGAAAATTTTAAAGCAATACACCAAATTGATCAATCTTAATGAATTTCAATAATAAAGTATTTATATATCTTCTAAAAATCAAACCATCCACAATATAATAAGGAATATTTTTCAATATGAAATACCTTATTTTATACCTACTCAATCCATTAGGAAACTCACCATTTTGGAGGAATATGATGGTATCTTATGTCTATCTTTATAGGGGTGCAAGATAAACTAGTTGAGGGTAGTATTAATTAATAAAAACTTCATATTTTGGTGCATTGAGATATGAAACCAAGTTCTCAAATTAAACCTTACCCCTTACCAAGCTAGCCACCTTGATGTCAACATCATACTCCATGACCTTTGTAATCCACCTTGCCCTTTTTTCATTTAGGTCTTTACTTAAGAGGAACTCTTTGGTGATAGGTTGTGAAAGAATTAGGTGAATTTTTTTATTTTAAACCATGTGTTTTAACATGTTCAAACCTCTTACAACAACAAGTACTTGTTTATATGAAAATGTTTATTTAGTTTCATAATCCTCTAAACCTTGACTAAATAATGTAATAGGTTGTTAAACACCATCATCTTTCTTTTGCATAAGAATAGATGAAATAGTGTCAAGGTTATAAAATGTATACAACATTAATTCCTTAGAAAAATTAGGATTTACAAGAGTGGGAGCTTAAAATTACTTGCTTAATGGCTTTAAAACTATTTTTACCTTTTTAATCTAGGTAAAAACTTGATTCTTCTTAAACATGGCTATGATAAGATTCACCAAAGATGAAAAAATAGGTATGAATATTATCAAAAAAATTATATTGCCTGAGAATATTTGGATTCCTTTATAATACAAGGTAAATTATAGGCCTAGAATAACCTCTACCCTCTTAGGGTCAATGGCTAGACCATCCTTGGAAATAATCTGTCTTATAAGCTTACCTTCATGGATAGCAAAAATTAAATTCTTTGGGTTAAGGGACACCCCATATTGTCTAAATTTATAAATAATCTTCCTAATATGTTTCATGTTGTCATTTACATATTTTGAGAACATGGTTATATCACCAAGGTATACTAACAATATCTCATTGATTAGGCCTTTGAAATCCATGTCAATTGCCCTTTAAAAAGTGGCACCAACATTAGAAAAACTAAAGGGAATTTCCCTATAATAAAAGGTCCCCCATTTTTTAGTAAATTTTATCTTGAAATAATCAACTTCATTTATTAAAATTTGATTGTGACCAGAATACCCATATAGAAGTGAGAAACATTGGGAACCTGAAACAACTTGCAAGATCTTCTTTATAGGGGCAAAGGATAATGATATTTGAGTGACACCATATTAAAGTCCTTGAATTACACAAAAATTATGATCTCCCAAATATTATTTATAATAAGCATAATATTAGCTACCCAAGTTGAGTTTTTGATATGGAATACTATCTTGGACTCAATTTGTTTGGTGAGTTCTATTCTCATGAGTTGTTCAGCTTTTGGGTTAATAGGCCTTTGATTTTGCCTAGCTAGTTTGCCTCCAATATCTAATTAAATAGTATAAGGGGATAGGATATGTTAAAAAATATTAATATCCATATACTCAAAAGTAAATATATCATGGAATTCTCTACACAATTAAATGAATGCTTATTTTTTAGATGGAGAACATACCTTGCCTAGTTTAAGGAGATTGTCCTTGAAGATTAAGACCCTTTCATAGTTATCCTCTTTTATGTAGAATCCCACATTCTATTTATATTTTTTTCATCCTCCTTGAATATTCTTCTATATTTACCAATCACTTAGGTATCTTGTTTTTTAAATCTATACAATATGATCTTTATATTGATCATGGAGCTTCATCTGATTTCTTAAAGAGAACTCAGCCTCCTCTTGGAAGAAGTGTACAATATAAAGGTAACTATCAAAAAATTGATAAAATAATTTATTTTTAATAACATAAGGTCTCATAATGACCTTGATATGTGATTGGATTTATCCTTTCTTTATATTAGTAGGTGTGTCAAACTATGCCCCTATTACAACCAACCTATCAACATACTTGTTTTATTCTCTTGGGATTGATTGTATTTTAAATTCACTAAATTATTAAAGTAAATCACACATCATATGATTATAATAATTAATAAAAGGTATATTTATGGTACTCATATAATTATCTTATGTACAATTCGATCACTATCCCCATATACTTGTAAATTATTGATTCCCTTCTTCTTTGCCTATTGAAGACCATGAAAAAGTCCTTCATACTTGGCCATATTATAGACACAAATGAAATTAAATATATGAGGATTAATAATGATGATTATATGGATAAAAAAACATAACACTAGTTCCTAAACTAATATTTCTCTTTGAACCATCAAATAACATCTTCCACATTCCATCACTCTCATCCTTCTACTTGGTAAGTGAAGATATAGGTGTTCCTTCCTCATGTAGGGAATACACCCAAAAATTAGTATCTTCCATGAAATAATAATGATAATAATCATATGTCTAAACACCATATTTATATAATAATATATAATAAATATCTTCAACAGGGGAAGATGATCCATCATCTATGTGATGATACTCTTTCTCATTGATAGTATAATTCAGATTAGAACTAGTTTCCATATATGGTTCAATGTGAAACTTTGATAATGGATATTTTATTATTGTAATTTTAGATTTATAACTCATACTAAAATATAATAAATATAAATTTATATAAATATACCCTCCTATCTTGGTATTTAAGTCTCTTGATAGGAAAATGGAAAAGTGTGCAGGTAAATCCACCACCACTATGTCTTGTAGAATTGGAAAACTTGGTTAGTCATGAAAGAAAAATTTAAAGACTTTGATGAGACATATATACCTATTTAGTGTTCCATCAAGATGTAACACTCTTTTTCTCTAAGTCTCATACTTCAAGCCCAACTTGTCTACAACTAGCTTAGGCATAACTAAAGTGCTTGCCCCACTATCCACAATACAATTATGGACTGACTTATCTCCCATAATGAGGGTAATATAGAAATGTGTGGGGTTTATTAAAATTTATATAAGGTTAAAAAATATGAGTATTTTAATTTTTTAGGGCTACACCAATATTATTTTCTAGTTAGGTGGAAATATGGAGGTGGGACAACTGTTCTTAGAGTAATTCCTTTTGACCAGGCATATGGAGTACCTCTCAAAGGGATATGCTTGGTTTTTTATTATTCAAGGTTTTAATAATATTAAAAGGGGAGACACTATCCTTTTATTTAATCCTTAAAGGAAATGTAGTACCTTGAGCTTGAGGCATGAAGGTTTGACCACCTTTCCCAAGTTCTAATTTTGAAGAGGTTGAAGAATTATAGAGGCTACCATATTTGCATCCATACCTTGTTACCTTTAAGGAGGGTTTTATTGAGGTATATACACATATTTATAATCTCCAAAATCTCTCATATTTGACCTTTTAATGGATATAACTAATGTGCTTTCATTTAGGAAAAATATATCCTCCATTTGGTAGTTTACAAAGCTCACTCTTGAATTACTAAATTATCCACTTATTTCTACTTGCATGAGGCTATCATTTTTTGATGTCAAGTAATTATTATACCCTCCTTGAGATACCAAGTATTGAAATTCCCCCTCATTATCATTGATGAACTGACCTAGAGGTTTTCCCCAAGAATTTTGCCATTCTCTTCCTTGAACTAGGTTGTTATGGATTAGAACCATGGCTCTTAAGGTAGGATCAAAATTTAGATTGTAGGAATTATGTGACCTATTAAAATTAGGTTGACATTTTCCCATACATTGACCATTATAATGAGGTGGAAATCTATTTGATTTTGGAGGGTAACAGTAGGATGTTTTCTAACCTTTAATATGTTGATTTGATTGCCTAGTTGAAGCTTCTAAGGCCTTATATTTGCTTTTTAATAAATTGCATCATCTAATTTATTTAGATCATATTTAGACTTTATATTTGGATTTGTAAATGGATAAATGTTTGTAGGGATAGTATACATGTTGGGAATGATAGGCATTGAGACCTTTAAAGGGAGTTTACCTGATTGGATCAAACTATTCTTAGCTCTAATAGCCACATCATATACATCAATAAATATATACCCTCCCATGGATTGTAACATGATAGTTATATAGTTACCAATATATTTGAGTTAGGTTGGGAAAATAAAAATTTCAATGGATCTCATGGGAGGTGGGAGCCTATTCCATGTCATTTGGAACCTTTCATTGAAATAATGCATGGATTATTTAGCCTGCTTTGGATGACATTAAAATGATGGATCAGTGATGTATGATCATTCTTATCCTAAAATATTTTAGTTAAAACCTCCCCAAATTCATCCCATATAGTAATACATCCTCTTATAAAGGTTTTATACCAATCAAGGGATTTTTCCCTAAGGGACATGATAGGCATTTTGATTCTTATATTAATCTCTATGACATTATGTTCACTTGGGGTGCTAGGACCTTCCTCATTGAAAGTAGGGACACTCTTGGTGGCATTAGGAGGGATATCATCATAGGCAATGAGGTTTATGGGATTTTCAATATTGAAATATGGGAAAGCATGTTACATAGCCATGTTTCTTTTAATATATTCTTCACTCTCTTGATCTTCTTGACTTTCAAAACCTTATTATTCCTTATAGTCTTCCTTCAAATTTTAAAGTGTCAAGAAAGGCTCAAGGTAATGAACTTAAATAAGAAGGTTAAGATGAGGGAGTGGATTTAAAAAATGATTACTTCTACTAGTAGTTGATCTAGTAGTGACCATGAAGGATAAAAATGAGAAATTGGTCTGTAACCAAATGTTGAAAATTTAGTGGAGTCATAAAATGTTGATTAGGAAATAATTTTTTAGTTTTGATCTTATCAAAACTATCATTCAATTGATAAGAAGTGCTTGGGGCAACTGTCTCATTAAGTGTGACAAAACTATTGGCACTAAATTTTTCACCTTTAAAGAGGTAGTTCAATCCTAATCTAATTGAGTGAAACAATGGTACTACCCCTAGACATTTGTGATGTCTATTTTAGGGGGTATACCTATAGTCGAAAGGGATATCTCCCTACATTTGTCTTGATTTTCCTCTTAGTAACAAGTTGGTGTATGAAAATGGATAAGAACCTATCTAATTTCAAGAAAAATGAAACAAAGAGGTGATACACCATAATATTTGATCCAATACTATCCTATAATTTTACTTAAGAGAAATAAAACTATAATCGGGTATATGCTTCAAGAGGAAACTTCTAACATAAGTATTTCAACCTAGAGATTATGTAAGTATAACAGATAATATGAGAGCTTCACAGGAATGAGAAGACACTAATAAAACTCCAAGTCATGTAGTTATAATACCATACTTTATTGTAATCTACATGACCTAAAACAAGATAATATATCCATACTTAGGTTTACATAGGTAGGATAAGATTGAAGAACAAATAATTTTATCACTAGAATCTATCAAAAACTCATTCAACACACTAAAATATGAACTTGGAAATATTTAAATAGTTATAATTTATTTCTTAAGGAAAAATATGAGTAACCAAAATGGCACAGCTTTGCCTGCCTATCTTGTGGACTCCTTTACAATGTCAAAACTAGTCATACTTATAACACTAATGAGAGAGCGATAAATCCCATGTCAAGAATGGAATTATAGGGGGTTAAAATAATATATAAAAATATTTATTGGATTTGAAATATTTAATAGTAATAATATTAAGTATTGAACAAGTGTTACTTGATCTCCAAGTCTTTTACAAACTACCTTCATGTCAAAAAGAGCTAGTCCTTAAGGAGTTCATAAGCCTTACTAAAAATTGATCTGATCTATTATATAAATATTATGTCTTCCTTTAAATTTAATGAGTATCCATGTAAAATTGTATATTGAAACCTCACCAAGGTTTATACATCATTATCTACCCTTAAAATAGGTTTTCATGGAAGAGGGAGTTAATCTAACTCATGCAATGTAATTTGTCTTAATGGGTAGAAAAAAAATCATCTAATTCTTATCATAAATATTTTAAATAACCAATATAAGCATGAAATATTATATAACTACCTATTTATGGATATGAAGGCTCCAATTAACACATTGTAATTCTTTCTATGCCTCTTAAAGAATCACTTCAATGTTGGTTATCTAATACTATATGGTAGTTATGCCTAGTTTCACATGTTAGTTTATTTGAATCGCCATGAAAACTAAATGGAAACATATAAAAAGGATTAAGATCATATTATAATAATAAAAAAAACACTTCATTATATGAACAAGTTCTTAAAAGAATCATAACCTATTGTTCTTACCAAACTAGGTAGTTAGGTTTGTTGTTCCTAGTACACCTCAAGACGTCTTCTTTATGAAAAATTTTAATAATTTTTTCATGATTATATGAAAGTAATTTGTGACCTAATAATTTATAAAATATATAATGGTATTTAACACAATTATATTAAAGTATTCATCTCTATGTATACCCCTCAACCTCATTAAAACTAGCAAAAAAGGGGGCATTTAATGTGTCCGTATAGGTGACATCAACATATAATTTCAAGTGAAGACCATTAAAGAGATATTTACAAGTTTAAATTGTTTTTAGGGATAAAATAATTCATTTTAAACCATTATAATTCAAATCTCCCATATCACATTCACCCAAGGGTTTTAGTAGGGTTTAAGACCTATTGGAGGTCTTACTGATTATTCATAAATAACCAACCACTAATTTTCCTCATTCCATTTGCATAAAATTATTTATTTAACCAACCACCTATTATAAATATCTAATATTACCATTCAAAGTGTGATATATGGTGTGAACATGTGAAGTTACTCCTCAGGTGGTAGACTTAGCTTTCTTAAACTTGAGAGAGGTCTAATTTGAGTTTAGGACTCAAAATTCAATCCAATTTTTGTTAAAGATATAGACACCTCAAAAAAATATTCCTAATTATTTTACATGGTTTGTTAATTATTAATAATCCACTATATGCATCTGGTTCACTGGTCATGGGACATGGGGTTTAAGGTTGGCCACCTCCTTACTAGCCCTTAAGGGTATTCATATTGAAAAATAAGGTATTGTATAACTTGAAAGTGTATTGGGAACCATGTTAATTTATTTATTAAACTACCATACATGTGGTTTTACATGCTTATTTTGTGTTTTGGGTTCAAATAGACCCCTTGGTCTCAAGACTGGCCCTTACCAATGGAGTGAGAAAGGTTTGAGACAAAACAATGAGTATAATTGTTTCCTATATGTATTTGAGGTGAACATGAATATATTTTTACACTAATAACCATCATATCTATCCATTTATAAATTGTAATTATTCCTATGTTTTCCTTTCAATCTATCTCATGACTAGATAATTTAGTCTAGGGGTCTACAACTAGGTGATTGTATCTTATGATGAAGGCCTTAAATCTATGTAATAGTATCATATTAATATGTTTATAGCTATATATACTCATTATGGCTTTTGGATATTCTTACGCATTATATATTCAAACCTTAAAACTTCTACATGGCCTACAATGTATGATATCCTTATTGAAACCTCCAAATTGAGCTAACAACTTTGAGTGTTCTGATTAGTTAAATAGTGTAACTTACTCTATATAATGAACACCCCTTAGTGAATTTTAATTTATACACATCCTTTTAATTTATTCACTTGAATATATACAATTTTTAGCACTGTGTTTAGCCCATCATCTACATGTATCATTTGAAGGTGTCTTAAAAGGGCTAGTTGTATGTGCACTCTCCCCTTAACCACTAAGTAATTAGGAAACCTATCATCATGAGACATTATTTAAAAATTATATGGGTTATTTGGGTAATGTGGTAATTTTATTCATCTTAAAATACCATAGAAGATATAATAATGCTTAACAGTCATATTGATGACTACCAACTAATGAGACAAATTTGTAACCATGAAAAAACATGAAGGTATCCTACATTTTCATACACTAGATGAGTTTAAATTATGGAATTATAATAATTATTATACCATTTTCAATATCCTACAAGATTTAATCTATAATAATGATTTCATATTTTCAAAAAGACTACCAAGAAATTAAGGTGGTGGGGTTTAGATCCTTCTCTAAGAACATTACTTTCTTAAAATTTATTCATAATGAATAGGAGACTAACCTAAAGACAAATGAAATGAATATTAATCCCATTCGGGTGTCTATACCTAGTGATGATACAAGGTTCCATTTCTCTTTGTTCTATACAGAACAAACATCTAGACATGATCCTTGTAAGGCTGCCAAGGGACCTGATGGAGTAGAACCTATATATCTTGCCACTTTTAGACATATGAAAACTATCTAAACATTAAAAAGGCCTGATTAAGGTGGAGATTCACTTATCAAATTTTCACTCTTGAAAATGACCATACAATTGATCATAAATGCCCCTTTTAACTCAATTTCTCCTTCTTTAAGCATTAGACATACAAGTTTTGACTAACCTCTAATTTGATCTAACATTAGGAACATTATCAAACATATTTACATGATTTACAAGTATCAATTTCACATACCATACCTCATATTCATCTTAGAAATGTTTCTAGAATATTGAAGTAGTTTCAGGTGTATAGAAAGATAGTAAAACTAGACAGCCTCATGGAGTGGATACTTATTTTGACCAAGACCCTATAATACCTCATATGGACTCTTTTTCACCTTTTATAACAACCATGTAAGAAATAATATTTTAAAATAATACCATTAGCCATAATATAAACCTTAACATCCCTAAATACCTTAGTTTCTGCTAAGAAACCTTAATTTCTATGAGGTGACTAGAAATGGGTTTTAACTCAAGATTTAGCAATGCAAGGCATGTGTAATCTATGACAAACTATAGGCACTTATATGAAAATGGAAACACAAAACAAACTTGGACTCATAGAGGTCAAAATGATGTCACATTTTGATAATAGATACAAACTGGTCAATATTTTTGGATGAAGTGGTAAATGTAGAATATCATTATTTAAAATTAAACTATCACAAATAAATTCCCATTTCTTTATTAAAATTTCTATGGCACAAAACTAGAGCCATAAAATAAGAGGAAATATTTTTTGTGTTAGATGCATTAAAAATAAATCCATCTTTAATGTGGGTGAGGAATATATATTCATGGTATAAATATTATGGGTACCTAAGGATAACCTTCTACATTAATAAATGTGACTACATAAATGGTGATAGGCATGAAGTAAATGGTAACAATGGTAAAAAGAAACAAAATTCAAACACCATCATAAATATTACTTGTATATCAATAATGACTGATATAAATTTATATGTTTCTCCATATTTTAATCATTATGTAAGATAATATGGAATTAAAGTTCTTCAAGATCATTTCCTACATTTTATATCCCACATTTAATGTGAAATAAGTGTAACGAGGAGCTAAATTTTTTAAACCTTCCTTGTCTGTCAAAGAAAATAAATTAGGATAATGAATGAAAATTTTCAAAATGTTTTTATAGTGAAAAATAATGTATTCACTAAGTGTGATGAGTGTAAAAATATTTAAAACAAATGTAGAGCCACCACATCCCTAAAAACACTCTCAAAAATTGAAGAGGAACAAAAATGGCATATTAATACATTAAATTTTTTCATTCACATTACCACTCCCAAACATTATAATTAGCAAAACAAGCTCAAATATTCTTAAGAATTGTGCATGATAAAATGTAAAAAATGAAAAATTCCATACGAAAGATGAGTCATAAAGCTATGTCAATAACTAATGTTATGAACCTCTCAATTAATTTGAATTCTATACTCACACATGGACATAAGACTAGTGGTTTTGGATAATTTATCCTACCATTTATTTAACATGGAACAAATTACATATTCACATGATTGGCTTTGTGTCTCAATCAAAGAACCCATAACTGATGAATATGGGGATTTATTGTATAATATAGTGGATTATCAAAACATCTATTTCACGATGTGCTATTACCAAATGAAGTGCATGAATAATTAAAAGGGTAAAAATATAAAGTTTTCAATATAAAGTAATTAGTGTTCCTAGTAAAAATACTTCATTTGAAAAAAAAACCTCACCAATCATCTAATTTCAGTGAGACAATGCTTTGGGTGACAAAAAAATTAAACCATATTTTAATTTTCATACATAATGATAGAAAGAAGGTTATTTAACATTGTGTATGTAATATTCCTTCTAGTGTGACACACTCATGAGGATATATCTAGTAATTTTGGCATATTATCAACATTGCTATGGAAATTAGACACATTTTATTTGTTGCATATAATGGACACCTATAAAACATGCCTAGAGGGGTAAATATGTTCACTTATTACCTAATTAATCAAGTGTATTTCTTCAAGGAGTTTGAGGAGCCACATTAATGGATGGAAACCACAAGATAATGGATATTAAAAAACCTAAGTTGTTAATGTTCCATGTCTTTAATATCATACCAGTGATGGAATATAAAGTAATAATAAATTATGAGAAATATTCTTGTCCAATCCTAATTTGACATAAAAATAATAATAGTGAGCTAGATTTGGAGGAAGGGAAAGCTCCTCTACTACCTTTCAAATAACTCAAAGAGATGGAATATCTGAAAAAGGGAATAAAATATTTTTTGAGAATTGGGGAAAAAATGCATCAAATGGAAGTAGATAATATTAGGTTCAAAATATAATGTATAGGGAAAATGTGTTATGTGCTTTGGATAGACCATTTTTAAATTGTAGTGGGATTTTAGATGTTTTAAAACCCAATATGAAGACTTGTATGGAAATTTTTTAACCAAAGCTAAAAATTTTCATAGGGAATACTAGATGAGTAAAAATATCCCAAGTAATAATGATATTTATGTTTGGTGTATTTGTGAAAGACCTAAAGAATAATTAAATCCATTGATGGATGTGTTGAGCATTGTCATTGATTAAGGGAGAGATTATTGAGCATTGTCTTTGAGTGTTGAGCTTTGATATTTATCATTATCATTGATGTCAAAGGTTATAATGAAGATGCATGGTTAAATCATTGATTTCAATCTAATTTCATATATGTTAAAAGTTATAATGAAGATGCATGGTTTAATCATTGATGTCAATCTAATTTCATTGATGTTAAAGATTTTTGTGCAAATGACTGGTCAAGTAAGCCTTGAGGTATGTATATGAATGAGTTATATTTAAATCATAATGAGTGTTGTCACTATGATGAAAGAATACTTTTTGAATAATATTTTAATGTCATCTTGAGTGAAATCATTAAGAAGTAGCATCAGAGAGTACAAGTCAATATATAAAATGTAAAGAATCTTGTAATGCTTTGTCTAGACCTTATGAGATGGTATTTTTAAGTGGCATAATGAAATGAGTGACCTCCAAATAATAATAAGTGTGCTTAAAATATATATGTAATTATTTTTTAAGATGATTCAAATTATCTATGAACATGAGAATGCTATGAAGAACACTTGAATTTTTTTGAGAATGAGATATATTGTTTGAGGTTATAATGAGGTGTTGAGGACCTCAAAAATGATTAGAAGGTTAGCTTCAAAGATGTGTATATGTAGTACCAAAGATGATAAAAATATCCTAGTAGAGATACAAATATATTATATTGAAGATCCAAAAAAGAGTGAGGTTATGAGGTTTCATGATCATACATAAGAGATATTGACACATTGGAGAGTTTTAAGGTGGAGTTTACAAGGTGTTTTGAAGGTCAGATTTAAGGACTAATAAGACTTAAAAGTCAAGGCTTAAAAATTAATAAGAGAGATAGTATCTAGATAAGGTAATAGGATCAATTTCCATAACATAAATAATAAATTGAAAATTGACAAAGGTGATTCAAGTTAAGTATGTGCATGAAGTTTTAGATCAAGGTTTGCAAAAAAGTCTTAAAAAAGTGTTTCAAGGTTTCTCAAATACACAGAATGAAGAGTTGTCTACTTGAGAAGGTTTTATCAATGATCATTGGTATATGAAGCATCTTCATGAGAACATAATATACCCATGTTATATGATTAAGTGTTCTATCTCAAAGTTAAAATAATTGGTTTTTGGAAAAATGAGCTAGGTTTTATGAATGATCATTAAGACTAGAAGATAGTTTAAACCCTCATAAAACCTTAAAAGTGTAATTATGTTGAATATATTGTTATAAATAGAATATAATGGTTTTATATGATTATAAAATTGATTTTATGTTGTATTAAACTTTCCCAAGAATCTCTAAGTATGATTGGTTTCTCAAGTGAGTGAGTAAACCCTATAGGAAAGTGTTTGTCTTTCACAGATTTATTGTAGTAGACAAAGTTGACTAAGTCAACATTTCTAGGTGCATGAAGATAAAAGTGTGAGACTTGTAGTTGATTTTAATTAATATTTATTTATAGGTTATATATCTCAAGTGTGAAAATTTGGTGATCTAAGTTAGCTAGTCACTAAAAGACTTAGTGGTGCAGACAATAATAAAATTAGGTGGAAGTGAAAAAGATGTTTATTAAAGTGTTTTCATGTAAGAGTGATGTATTTTAATAAATTATGATGTTTTTTGGGTATTTAATTATTTATACATGATTTTTATAATATTATAAGTTAGTGTAATAAGTTGAAACATTGAAGGCAAAATGGCTTATCTGATTGAGTAGAGTCTGTGAGAGAGAAGGTTAGCAAATTGGTCTATAAGACCAATAGTTTTTATTAAATATCATGATCTATTTGGTTAAGGTTTCTCTATGAATTTTATGAGATCCTGTTAATACATTTAAATATCCATAATATATTCAATCATGTGTCATATTTTCATGTTTCTTTGACTATGTTTTGGAGTCAGTTGGCAGTTCTGAGTTAACATCTTATAGAGAAATGTTTGATCATATTTACCCTGAGTTGAAGAATAAGATGAATTTTTTGATGACCCTAAGGTCTTTAGGTTTTTGAATATATATTTTTTTCCATGGTTTTCTGAAAAAAAATTAATATATGCCTCAGTTGTTTAAGACAAAATTTATGTATATGTACAGCCTTTTATATGTAATAATTTGAGTAAGGGTTCAAGTGGTGATTAGACCTAAAAGTTATTATAGACCTAAAATAAAGTATTTTAAGGTATATTATAGTGTAATATGATTTATTCATACCATCTAAGGTTTTTGGATATACTTTAAGAAAGATCAAAGGGTAATGTGTTGTTAAGAAAATCTATTAGGTCTCCATAAGCCTAATATAGGAGTAAGGGATAATTGATCTATGGTCGACATATTATATTTATTTATTAATTAATAATTAATGTTATTTTAATATTATAAGACTTATTTATGACTGACCTAAGATATTTTAATATATAAATGATTAATAAGGATATGATCAAGTGACTTATATAAAATCAATGCAATTTGGGCCTATTTGGTATACTTAGAGGATGCTAAGTGTGGGAGAGCAAAAGAGGATAATTGAATGAAATATATCAATGGTGAGAATAAAAAGGTCATAAAAACCATTATATAAATGTTATGAATATATAATATATGTTATACATATGAGGACCAAGGTTAAAATACCTTATCAAGCCATGAAGAGGGCTAGTTGAGTGAAGAAGGTTGAAGGTTGGTTTGAGAGGGGCTAAAGTGAGTGAAGAGGTGAGGGATTAGATCATCATATATTATATAAGTAACAAGGGTTTCTAAATGTGTTCAAAAAATTATGTGGTTGATTTTTTTCCTCCTTATAAGTGGGTGCTTGTTAAAGCCTATCTAAATTGGTGTTGAGCTAGTTGGGGTTGGTGTTTCATGTGAGGTTGGTTTTTCAATAAAGATTGGTGTTTATATTATATAAATTTATTCAATTTTATTCATTAGTGGGTTTTACACCCTTAAATTATTTTTCATCTATATGATGTGTTTATGTGTTTCATGATATTATGATTTGATGTTTATGCTTGCTAAGATGCACATGCTTATTAGAGTGATTAATGAATGGTTGAGTGGAATTGAATGAAATGTGTTGAATAATGATTCACCCCCATATAATTCATCTTGTTTCCAATAATTGGTATCAGAGTAGGTCCTTTAGAGCATGTTTGATAGCCTAAATGATATCTTAAGAATCAAAGATGATTAGTCAGCAAGCTCAAGGAGGTTTCTCTACTAGTAAGGCTTCATTTTTGAATGGATATAACTATGCCTTTTGTAAAGTTAGAATGAATATATATATATATATATATATATATATATATATATATATATATATATATATATATATATATATATATATATAATGTCATAAGGACATGATATTTTTTAGTTAGATATGGATGGTTATATTTCACCTCTAATTCCTCTAATAGATGAAACAAGTAAGAAGGCTAGTGAAAATAACTCTAAGGAAATGAATGCCATTATGTGTGGCCTATTAGAGGTATATCTTGTAAAATTAATGCATTATGTTTCAGCCAAAAATATATGGGATAAATTGAATAACATATATGAAGGATACACCAAGCTTAATGTGACCAAGTTTCACACCCACAAAAGATAGTTTGAAAGTCTGAAGATGAAACTATTACATCCTACCCATTGAGGGTTGATGAAGTTGTCAATATCATAATAGGATTGGGAGAAGAAGTGAAAGAGTCTATTATTTTTCAAAATGTATTGACATATCTAACTGCTAAGTTTGACTCTAAATGTAGTAGAAGAGATGAAATATTTAGATAATCTAGAGATGGATGGGATTCATGGCATCTTAACTACCTATGAGATGAGATCAAATGAAGGGAGACCTTTCATTAAGGAAATATATTTCAAGGTTCAAAATAAGTCAAAGTCTAATGAGGTAAAATATGAGGTATGTTTATATATTAATGATAATGAAATCATAGCTATGTTTTCTAGGAATTTAAGGATTAGCTAAAGAAAGTACAAGGGTAAGTTACCCTTAAAATGTTTCATCTATGGAAAGATTGGTCACTTTACAACTAGGTGTCCTAACAAAGACAAATATGAGCATTATGAACCTCATGGAGATGACATAAATGCATATAATTTTGAAAAGAACAAAAGAGATTTTAAGAAGAATTAAATAAGGAAAGGATCATTCAAGAATAAGAAAAGTTTCTATATCAAAGGAGATAGCTCATACAATGTAAGTGATTCAGACACATCTGCCAGTGATAATGATAAGAATGAATCTGAATATGATAAAAATGAAACTTTGTTCATAGGCATAAAATAAAATAATGATGGTTGTTAAAATGGGAAAGGCCTTATTATTAATTTATAATTAGATGAATAAATATTATATAATAGTGAAGGAGAAGCTAATGTTGATATTGAGGTAGAGCTAGTAAGTGCTCTAGAAGCGCTGAATCTTGTGAAGAAGAACAAGAAACTAAAATCATTAGTTTATGACTATAAGGAGAAAATTAGATTATTTTAGTAAAGGATGAGCAACACTTATATGGTTTATGAAGAGATCATCTAACAAGTTGAAACCTAGATAAAGATTATGGCAAAAAGCCTAAAGGCTAAAGAGGAAGATTATAACATATATGAAATTAAAATATAATATCTAAAATTTGAGTTAGATCAAGCATCTATCAAGGTGAAGAGATTTGTAAAATATGAAAAGAGAATTGAGGTTATAGATGATATTTTAAGTAGTTAGAATCTTCAAGTGATAAAATATGTTTTATATTCAAAGAAGAACAAAATAAGGCACATCAAGTTGAAAATAAGATTGTTAAAGACAAGGTCAACATGAAATAAATTATTAGACAACCCAAAGATACAAGGTATGATAGTTATTTTAATGGTTACTAATTTTCATACATTCAGTTTGGTCATATAGAAAGAGAATGTACAAGACCCTCTAAGAATGAATACTCATACTACTATGAAATAAAAAATAATTGGTAAAAGGGTGATCACAGTCATTATTAGTCAAATGGTCTATATAAGGTGGTTCATTATATATATCATAATGCAAGACACATTACGAGATTCTATCCTAAAAGAGTTAGAAGATCATCAAGTCAAAATAGGAATATTGAAGATCCGAGAATGTAGGAAAGAAGGCAAATGAATGTATGGAAACCAAAGGCATTAAAGACAAGTTATGATTAGTTTATAAAATCAAGTGGACTTCTTACTAAGATAGAGCATACATCAGGTGAAATATCAAGTAAGGAATGTCAAAAACACTTGTTATCTACATGTGTTCACAAGGAAGTCAAAGAAAAGAAGAAGGATGACAAGGTTGATGATGAGATCAAATATATTGTGCCAGGAAAGTCTAGAATAAAGTTGAATAATATTAAGTATTGTGAAAAGATGGAGATCTAGGAATCTCCTAGGTTTATATTGTTATAGTTTCCTATGAAAAGGGGGTGGTTCCATTAAGCTTTATGGAGACATTATTATATTAATAAAAACATGAGGGTGCATTCAAATAAGGTTTCTTTTGATAATATTCTAGGTTATATATGCTACAAGAAAGGATATAAAGATGGATATTATCCATTCCTATGTTGATATCTCTATGGTCTGAATTAACAACATGATGAGATATCTAAGACTAGTATTAGGTATCTAAAATCAAAGTACAAAAAAATGGTATATAAGAGATAAGCTTCTAAGATCTATTTGGTATGAGTAATTGATCTAGATCTATGAAAACAAAGGGGGAGTCCTTATTTCTACATTTGGTATCTATTATGGGATAGTCTTGTGTGTGGTCAAGAGTTTTATCTTCTTTAGCCATGTCAATAAAGGTATGTGATATTGAGTTCCTAGTTCTTATAAAATAGATATGCTTGGTCTAAATGGGAGCTTGGAATCTCTATTTTTCTTATCAAGAAAGTGATTGATTTTTGATATACATGGAATTAAGAAAAAATTATGTTTAAGATGCTTCATAGACATTGTTTGTTGAGATTTTGATGAATCAAATATGATAATGACCTAATTGAGAAGTTTATGAGAATGGTTTTTATAAGTGGTTTCCATAATTTATAAATACTACGTGTCATCTAGTGTCTTAGAGAGATAGTTTCAGATCATAAGGAGAAGAATATGATTTCAGTTGTTGCAAATGATCTTTGATGTCTACTACTAATAAAAGCATGGTGGATTCTTGGTTTGAGGGGTAGATATTTAGATTATTGACTGAGCCTAATCCATGTTGAAGTGATCTTGTAATCCTAGTTTATTTTGAAATAAATTATAGTTATGGAAGACCATTTTCAAAGAGGGAGAAAGATTAGAAAATAGAAAAGGTGAAAGATCAAAAAATATGAGAAAAGTGGTAAGATCAAAAAGGGAGAAATAAAAATAAAGAAACAACTCTAAGAGATGATTCTCATCATGAGTGGTTGATAGAGTTTTATGAGTGTGTTTTCTATCAATGAAAAAGGGGGAGATTGTTGAGCATTGCCATTGATTAAGGGAGAGATTGTTGAACATAGTCTTTGAGTGTTGAACTTTGATATTTAATGTTACCATTGATTTCAAAAGTTATAATGAATATGCATGGTTTTTTCATTGAATTAAATCCAATTTCATTGATTTCAAAGGTTCTTGTGAAAATGAATCATCAAGTAAGGCTTGAGGTATGCATATGAATGAGATTTTTTCCATCATAATGAGTGTTTTTGTGATCAAAGAATACTATTTGAAGAATTTTTTAATGTTATCTTGAGTGAAATCATTGAGAAGAAGCATGAGAGAGTACATGTCAATATTGAAAATGTAAAGAATATTGTAATGCTTTGTCTAGACCTTGTGAGATGGAATTTTTAGGTGGCATGATGAAATGAGTTATCTTCAAAGAAGAAGAAGTGTTTTTCGAAGATCTATGTAAGTAGTTTTGAAGATGGTTTGAATGAGCTATAAAGATGAGAATGCTCTGAAGAACACTTTATAGTGTTTGATCATGAGAGAGATTATTTGAGGTTGTATATGAGGTGTTGAGGACCTCAATAATGATTTGAAGGTCAAATCTAAAGATCTATATATGTAGCTTCAAAGATGCTATGAATATCCTAATCAAGCTTTGAAGATATTCTATTGAAGCTCCAAAGAAGAGAAAGTGTATGAGGTTCCTTGAGCATACACAAGAGACATTTAAACATAGGAGAGTTTATAGGAGGAGTCTATAGGGTGGTTAGAAGGTTAGATTCAAGGATTAATAAGACTTATAGGTCAAGGTTTAGAAATCAAGAAGATAAATGGTGGCTAGATGAGGTAACAAGATCAGTTTCCATGGAATGAGTGATAAGGTGAACATTGAAAGAGGTGAGTCAATTTTTTTTAAGTATGTGCATGAAGTTTTAGATCAAGGTTTGGAATAAAACTCTTTAAAAAGTGTTTTAAGATTTCTCAAATGCATAGAATGAAGACTTGTCTACCTAAGAAGGTTTTTTTAGTGTTCATTGGCATGAGCATCATCTACATGAGTAATTAAGATGTCCATGGTATATGAGTAAGGTTTATAGATCAAAGTTACAATCATTGATTTCTATAAAAAGGAGCTAAGTTTTATGAATGATTGTTAAGACTAAAAGATGGTCTAAACCCTCATAAAACCCTAGTAGTGAACCAATGTTAAAGATATTGTTCAAAAGAGCTCAAAATGGTTTGGTATGATTAGGAAAGTGATTGGAGGTTATATTAAACTCTTCCAGTCATCTTCAAGTGTGATTGGTTTCTCAGGTGAATGAGTAGACCTTATAGGAAAGTTTTTGTCTTTGAGAGATTTGTTGTAGTAGATAGAGTTGACCAAGTCAAAGTTGTTAAGTAGATGAAGATCAAAGTGTGAGACTTGTATTTTCCATTCGTGAAGATTTTTAGATAGGTTCAAGATCTCAAATGTGAAAAATTGGTCATCTAAGTTGGCCATTCCCTAAAATATTTAATGTTGCATATAGTAAAGAAATCAAGCATAAGTGAAAAAGATGTTTCTTGATGTGTTTTCATGTAAGACTAATGCATTCAAATACATGATGATGTTTTTTGGGTATTTAATGATTTATTTGTGCTTTTTATAATATTAGAATTTAGAGTAATAGGTTGAAACATTGAATCCAAATGTCTTATATAATTGAGTAGAGTCTATGAGAGAGAAGGTTAGTAGACTGGTCTATAAGACCAATAGTTTTCATTAAAGATCATGATCTATTTTATTGAGTTTGATCTTATGATGTTATAATATCCTATTCATGCATTTAAATCCATTGAATATTTTTAATTATTTGTCATATGTTCATGTTTATTTGACTATTTTTTGGTGTTAGTTGGCAGTTATGTGTAAACAACTTACAAATAAATGTTTGAGCCTATTTACCCTATGTTGAAGCATCAGACAAAGTTTGTGATTACCATAAGGTCATGATGTTTTTGAATATGTAATTTTTTTCTATGTTTGTCTATAAAAAATGAATATATGCATTAGTTTTTAAATACATAATTTATGTATATGCACAGGCCTTTTATATATAGTAATTTGAGTAAAGGTTCAAGTGGTAATTGGACCTAAAAGGTATTATATAACTAAAGTGAAGTTGGATAAGGTATATTATACTATCATATGATGTATTCATTCTATTTGAGATGTTATTATATGCTTCAATAAATATCAAAGGACATTGTGTTGTTAAGAAGACCTATTAGGTCTCCATAAGACTAAAAGAGGAGTAAATGCCAATTGATGTATGGCCGACCTATTATATTGATTTATTCATGATTAAGGCATGTTATTTTAATATTATAATAAAAAATAATGGATAACCTAAGTTATTTTAATGTATATCTGACTAAGAATAATATGATCAAGTTACTTGTATAAAAGCAAGGCAATTTAGGCTTATTTGGTATGCTTAGAGGATGTTAAGTGTGAGAGAGCAGAAGAGATAAGTGAATGATATAAATAGTTTTTGAGAATAAAGAGGCCATATAAACCATTATATAAGTGTTATGAATATCTAACAAAGGTTCTACATATGAGGATCAAGGTCATAAGACCTAATCAAGCCATGAAGAGGGCTAATTGAGCAAAGAAGGTTGAAGGTTAGTTTGAGAGGGACTAAAGTGAGTGAAGAGGTGAAGGAGTAGATCATAATATATTATGTAATAAAAAATAGTTTATAAAGGTGATCAAATAATTATTGTCTTGATTTGGTGATGATTCATCTAGGGGGTTGGTATTTCCTTGCAAGTGGGTGTTTGTTAAAGCCTAGCTAAGTTGTTGTTGAGCTAGTTGGGGTTGGTGTTCCATGTAAAGTTAGTGATTCACTAAATATTGATGTTGATCTTATATTAATATATTCCATTTGATTCATAAATGGTGTTTCTACCCCTAAAGGGTTTCCCACGTATATGTTGTGCTCATGTGTTTCATGCTCTTATGATTTGATGTTTATGCTTTCTAAGATGTGCATGATTATTAGAATTATTCATGCATGGTTAAATGGAATTGAATGAAATTTTTTGAATATTGATTCACCCCCCACTCTTAATAATCTTATTTATAATAGGATGTGTATGTAGGAAAAATAATTTTAGTATGACTAGTAAATTAAAATGAAAATATATGTATGGGAAGGGAAAGTGGGGATATTTACCTAAAATTAGAAGGTGATAATGTGACTAAAAATGTGAGGATTAAATATTAAAAACCTAATGGGAGAGGATATTTTACATCATTTTATCATAATTGTTTAAATCTAAATAAAACATGGACCAAATTAGATGAAATTAAATAAGAGATTGATGTTGATAGTATCATTTAGGCATCAATGCCAAACAAAAAATGGAAAGGAGGATATATCAAGATACCTGATAAAGGACATGAGTCCATTAAATTATACCTTTAAATAGTTAAATAGGGTAATGAATTTTAATTTACTTGGTGAAAATATTGAATATCATAGATTAATATATGTTATTGTCTTCACTTGAGATGTGGTTTTATTACAAAGCACATTCTAATGAGACTTTACAATCAATGTAATATTTTTTTATATTAATGGAAGATTAATATTTATTTCATTGAATTATTTATCATTGATACATTTTTTTATGATTGTTTCCATATAAAGCTCATGGATTCTCATAAAATTTAGGTGGATATATTCCATAGTTGTCAGGGTCAATCAAATGTGGACTAGGTTAGATTTTGTTTGAACCTTCATCTAATAAAATTTATTTAATTTAATTCATAGGATTTTTAATATTTTATTATTATCATTAATTTTAAAATATGGTGTATGGGAAACCCTATTTCTATGCAAAACACATTGAATATTTCTTGAGTCGTCAAGCAATATGCATGTATATCTTGTGACTTTTATTTTTCATGTAAATTTGAGATGCATGGGATGAAATAAAATTATTTTTAATAATGATTTGATATTATTTTTGGTTATCTTATAAAATACTATTATAAATAAAGAATAAAAAATTATAGCATTAAAACATGACAAATAAATTTCTTGTTGTTGGACCTAATATTACTCTAAATATTTTATTGTCATTATACATGGTGTATGAACTTAAAAAATAATACTAAAAAAAAACAATTAATACTTTGAAAATATATGTACACTAAAATTGTGATGCCTCCAATCATCCTCTCACCCTTTTTCATGATGTAGATGAGCCTACAAAGATTAGGCTGACTTTTGTGTGATGCATCCTTATGGATTATGGAAAATTTTAGGATTTTCACAATCCTAGGGTTGTGATAGAATATGATTTAAGGTTTGATATTTATTAATCTACTTTTGGATGGAAAAGTATTTTAAAACTGTGTTATTTTTTTAAAGTGTTTAAAAGTTGACTTAATATTTATTAAGTTGTGAACCATATGTTTCAATGTTGAGTTGTTTTTATAAGTGGAGGTGTCATTGTAAAGACTATTAGGTATTACTAGGACAACTATAGGGAATATGTGATCCAAGAATAGAAAAATTAGAATCTAATATCACACTACTTATAAAAAATAATAAATATATTGGAATATGATATCACACTAGTTGAAAACTAATAATAGTAATATTGGAGTCCATTATCACACTAGTTAAAAACAATAATCATAATATTGAAATCCAATTTCATCAATTATAAAACCAAAAATGTTGATAATATAAGTTCAAATTCAGGGGCATATGTCTATATTTAATGAAATGATGGTTATATTCTTTTGATATGGAAAAAATAAATTTGTTTTCAATGAAAATACTACAACATGATAAAGTGGAGGAGTGTCCTCTATTTTTTGGGGGCATTGAGAATTATTATAAAATAATAATAAACTTGTTTAAATAATTTGGATATAATCTAGAAGAATTCTCAATGTCCTTATAATGTTACAAGTACTATTATAGTTGATCCTATATAAAATGTTTTTTTGAAGAAAATTTTATCATATCCTTGAAGGTCTCTCTAGGCCAGGAATTAAAAAATGAAAAATGGCTTATGGTAACATTTTTTACATAACTAGATTTAATTGGGAATGAAGACGATGTGAGAATTTTTATAAAACGTCCTAGTCTATTTATAGATTATTGTGTTCTTACTATCATTAATTAAGTTTTATGACATGCTACACAAATTAAATTTCTAATAATTATATAAATAGTGCACAAAAAAATGAAATTTAATTATTATTTTTACCAATAATATGAATTAAAAAAGGATGTTTTTTCAAATTAATTTAATATCTTTACTTATAATGTTATTGAAAATTAGATATTTCCATTTATATGTGTTTCAATATTGAATATTTAGTTGTTTTGAATATTGAATCTAAATACAAATGATTATGAAATAGATAGTGGGTTGGAATTTTTATTAATGACTATATATTTTCATTCATATTGATTTGAATATTCAATCTAAATACAAACAATATGACAAAGCTAGAGGATAAATTTAGTGTTCTTTACCTAATTAATACTTTTTGATTTCCAACTAGATGTTTCCATTCATATTGATTTGAATACTTAGTTGGTTTGAAATTAAATTTGATTTCATATGGTTTTCATATTTCTAGTTTCCTAGAATGTTAATTGATAACTATATAAATCATCTACATTTCTAGGCCATTAATGTTAACTGATAACTAGATAATTGAAAACTATATATTTTCATTCCTATTAGTTTACATTTTTAAATTAAATATATAAAATCATGACATTGCTAATGGAAACATTAAATATTGCTCTTATAAAATAGTATCTATGCTTAGAGATACTTATTATAATGTTTGATTGTATTTTTATACATTTACATTATTTGTAATATTATTAATTATATGATTGTACTTTTCTTTAGTGATTTTATTTTCAATACTATTACTTGTGTACTTAAAACATATTTCATATAAAATAAAATTATAATATTCCTAGTGGAGAAAATGAATATTAATCACATAATTCAATGTTTATCCTTAGAGATATTTAATAATATTTTTTATTAGATCTTGTTGCACTAATGTTATTTTGAGTACTATTACATGCCTAATTAATATTTTGTATTAAAGTTCATTCCAATTTTTTTTATCATGTTATAAAAATAAATTAGTCTTATATATACTTAATGTCATATTTGATCCAATCTTTCTACATCCAAATTAAAAATAATTTATTTCTCTCATTTTTTTAGATCTCATTCCTATTAGAAATAAATTATTGGTATTGTGAGTGAAGGACTATTGTTTGAAGTTTAAGGGATTACTAAATTTATGTGTCCATCCAAAATACTCAGTTTTTTAGATTCATTCTATAGATATTTTTGTGGCACATTTATCCTTTATTTTTTTAAGATTGAAAAAAGATGATATTGCGTTATTGTTTACTTATCTTTACTCTGGAGTAGTTTATTCTTTCATTCATTAGTTTAGCTATCTAAAAAATGTCAAAATTTTAGCTACTTTTAGGATATCACATTGTGATATCCTTAAAAAAAAAATTATAATGAAGAAATGGAATATTGTGCTAGTATACATAAAAATCATGCAACTGATGAAGAATTAGAATATTATGCTAGTATACATGAAAATCATATAAGTGGTTCTAGACAAATACTAACATGTTTATAGAATATAGAACATATTATTATTATGTTATGGAGCCTATTTCCACATTATAATGTATTTCAAATATTTTACATTAAAATGTATTGTACACTTATAAAAAAATTTGACCCCCTTTTTTTGGGAGTATAGATATATGGTTTATCTATACTTGTATATGTGTGATGTCATCACCCATGATTAATGGCAAACTATTTGGGTTGACTTGGCCCATGGTTTTGGTACCCATTATTTTTTAAAACTATTATGTTAACTATCTATTGATGTAATATATATGGACATATGTAATACATCGAATGGAGAGAGTTTGAGAAGGTGAAAAAAGTGTGTAAATTTAGGTGCAAATTTAAGAGAGTTTATTGAGCATAGATTCAAACAATATTTGTGCATTGTAATTGTGAGAAGACTCATCTAAGAGTGGATTGTACTCTTGTTGGCTTGTAATAAGATCTGAGTAAGTGTTTCTTGGTAGATGTAGCCCACATTGGATGAACCAAATTAAATCTTATCTTCTTGTTGTGCATTTTAATTTTTGTTCTTTATGTATCTTTTTTCATATCTCTTGTTATTGTGACTCTGTGAATTGTTTTGCTTTAATTTATGTTTTATTCCTAATAATTATTCATTAAAAATAAAACATGATTTTATTGAAATAAATAATATGGCATTTTATTTGGATTTACTTTGAGATAGAATTTGTATGGCACACTACATTCCAATATAAAAAATCCACAAAGTGATGTACATTTTTAGAGCATATGAGATCACACCTAGATATGTGTCACTCTTTGGATACATATAAATAAGCAACTAATGACTTTGATTGAGTTAATTTATATTATTAAATCAAGCTATGTAAGAAAATTAACTTTATTGAGTTATCATGTGTTACTTTAATTATATTTATTATATCAAACTATTATTATTTTTTTATTATGATAATATATATAAAAATATTTTTATAGCAACCTATTGCTTTATATTTATTATAGTAACCTACTTAAACAAGTTACTTTAGTTAAACATTATATTTACATGAAACTAATCTTAAATACTAAAATGATTATTTATATGTTCTTATTCTTGTATATTTTTATTGAATTTTATTACTTATATGTAATTTATTTGAACAGATCAATTACTTTTAGAAAACATTATTTAAATATTACAAATAAAAAAGAAATACATTGATTTCATTCACCTTTAATTGTTTTTTAATCTATATAGTTCATAAAAATTAAGTTTCTACATAATTTTGACATAACATGTGTTATTCATCTCATAAATAAATACTAATTATTCCAACCAAAATTAAAGTATTTATTATTTAAATGTTTTTTGTAGCTTCAAAAGTGGGATGGACATTAGATAATTACAAAAATGTGAACAACATAATGAATTCATTAATTAAAGAAACAATTTTTATTTTATATATATATATATATATATATATATATATATATATATATATATATATATAGTTTGGAAACATAATAGGGGTTTATAAAATAAAATTAAATACAATGCTAATTTACAAATCTTACAAGAAATAAACTTTAATGATAAGAAAAATTAAATTCATTACAAATAATTTTAATAATTATTTATTTGAAGATAATTACTTGATACCTGATTTATGGATGATTTTGGTACATAGGAAATATGTTGTATATGCAATACAAGTTAAAAATAGATTTAATTGGGTAATGAATACATGATTTATTTGTAATTTGTTTTAAACTTAATATATTTATGGATTTTTTGAGATGTATTTTTATATTTTTTTCTTAACTACCTTTGCATTTAGGTATAAAGTTATGTTATGTAGTGTGATTTTAGGATTAGTGATTGACATATCTAAACAGGCCCACAAAAAACATTTTATATAATCACTTGAAACTTTTTAGAAAGGTTTACCCTAAATCCCTTGTAACTTTATTTTTTAGGATTATTGGTCTTGGATATTTATATGTTCAAAAATTAAATTATAATGCTTTTTAATTACTCAAAGCTTATTTATCTTCCACATATGGTCTAATAGGGATAATATTTGGGACATATACATTGAAATGAACATTAAGCTCTTACTTCTCTCCAAAATATGTTTGGCCATTACTAGTGTGAGAAAACATATTCTTATGATAGAAGGAAGGGATATCTTCATATGCCCATAAAACTACCATTTCATTAAATTTTGAAAGATATATAAGAATATGGATTTATAATATGTCCATTTATTTTTTTATAATGGATTAAATTATATTTAATATTTATATTATTAGTTTTTAACTAGTGCTATATCAGATTATAATTATGATATTATTAATTTTAAGTAGTTTGATATTGGAATCTAATTTTTCTATTATTTGATTCCAACTAGTGAGAAAAAAATTTCATAAATTTCTATCTATATATTAATTGTTAATGATCACATAATTCTCCATAGTTTTTATAATACCACCTAATAGTTTTCATATTACTATGTAATAATTGCCCAAAATTTACCTCATATTAACCATTCACATCATGACATGTAATATTAAAAAATATTAGTGAACCAATGTAAAACACAATTATAACCTGAAATTATAGAATTATAACACTTTTTATGGTAAATAAAATTGGTTTCCACATACATTTACTAAATTTTAAGAGTTTTCACTTAATGTAACTTTGTGAAATAATTAATCATTTCATAACCACATTATAAAAATGTATTAAATCAAGGTTCACACTTATCTTCTTGCCAAATACATATCTTCTTGATTAAAGGACTCAATTGTAGTATAAGGTGAAATCCCTAGATTAACATGTCCATGAAAGCTCCTTTTAATTTAAAGTTAAAATGTGTTCTATGAGATTATATGACCTTGTGACCCATTATTTTAGTTTAATTACCACTTGTATTCACTTTTATATCACAAGTTTGTTTAAACCAATGTATATTATACTTTATTTATTTTTAAGATATCATTTTAGTATGTTTATAAATTGTGTTCACTAAAAAATGGATATATTTAGGGATAAAGTGGATTTAAATTTTCAATAGATCTAAATGGTTTTTTGAGGCCACATTGAGAACAAATCATACCTTTATGACTATATAAATTTGTGGCCTTGTGATGATTTCCACATATTCTCTTTTTGATGTTTTAGAAATTTTAAATGTAATATATGTACTTTATTTAATATTTAATTATGGTATATTTATTTATACTCTATAGGGAAGTCATGAATGTGAAGGATTGTTAAAGTTAAGATAAGGTTAAATAAATATAATAAATTTTAATGACTTCATGAAATTGATACAATGAGAGATTGACACATCCACATAAATTTATACCTTTCATCTTTGAATTTTTCATGGGAAAATTTCAATTCTTCATACTCTCTTGCCTTCACTTCATCTAGACATAATGATGCCACCTCAACATAAATTTGGTGCTAGAAGGAAGAATACACATTAAAAATAAGATAAAAACATCTATTAAAACTAAACATGATATAATTTTCTTATGTATAAACACATTATGTCCCTATTATTTTTCATTATGATAGACTTATATTGTGTGCTTAAAACACATTATCCTAAAAAAGTGTGAATTCCCAAACTTATAGTTTAAAATTACTACTGGTGCATCTCCCCTAAACTTAAGTAGAATAATGAGTGAACTTGGACCGAATTGGAGATGGCTCTGTTCAGAAAACATTTGAAACTAGTTTTTTTCCCACTTAATAGGGCCCCCTGAGTGCGACCAAAGTGATCACGGATCTAATGGAGGCTACTGCTGGTGGCAGTGCCTCTAGGGACCTGATCAAAAATTTGATAGAGGATATTCCATCCAACAAATGGAAGAAATCACTAACAGGTGAAAAGACGTGTCCCTCGAAAAGCATGTCGAGCCTCCCTGTTACCTCTGAGGGCACGGCCCTGAATATCCCAAATGATCTGGTGGAGGAAATCATGGCATCCATGGACCTTACATTGGTAGGTAAGTTTTTATCTTTCTTTCCTAATATTGAAATGGTTAAGAAATGGGTTTTGTCTAGGTGGAAAGTTAAGGGTAGTGTTTCGATCACTTCCATGGCAAGAGGCCTATTCCTTTTTAGATTTACAAATAGGGAAGACATGATAGCTACTCTTGTTGGAGGACCATGGCTATATGGCCCACATTCTCTTGCCTTATGCTCGTGGAAACTAGGATTTGATCCTAATTCAGACCTTAATAAGTCTACTCTTACTTGGGTAAGAATGCCAGGGTTCCCTTTGGAATTCTGGGATGAAAAAATCTTCACAGCTATTGGCAATTCTATTGGCCAATATGTCACTGTAGATCACACAACCAGAACAAAGTCCATAAGTGTGTATGCTATATTTTGTGTTAATGTTGAAATTAATAGGACTCTTCCTACGTCCATAGAGCTAAACTCTAAATATAGGACCTAGACTCAGCCGATCACATATGAAAATGCTACCACTTTTTGTCAAATATGTAAGAGAAAGGGACATTTAATGACACAATACAAAGTGAAGCAAACATGAAGGAAAGATGATTCCAAGGTTAAAGGGGAGGATCAGTCTCTCAACCATAGAAAGAATATAAAACAGGGAATGGAGAGCAATGCAGAAAACCCTAACAATATAGAAATGGTAGAGGAGATGGGTAAGGAGGATATCACTAGTAGTGGGGGAAAAGTTGTCCGAAAGGAAAATATAGTATTGGATGATAGTCAGAAGGTTATATTAAACACAACCAACCCTTTAGACAAATAAACTAATATGTCTAAGGAAGGTAAAAGAGGTAACCATATGATAGAGGAAGATAATGCAGAAGACAAAGTTCCAAGAGATGGACAGAAAGAAGTAACTCGATAAATATATCCTACTAAAGGAGAAGCAGACTTACTATTAAACACAAATAGTTTCCATGCTCTGGAAGTCAGAGACCAAGCAGGAAACTATTTAGCAATAGGTGAAATAGGACAAAGTGGAAGTAATGAACATGAGGAATGGGTTACCCCAAAGAAAAAGAACCAAAAAGGTAAAAAATCTATAGATGTTGGCATTGAGCCCAAACAAGGGAGACCAACCCTAAGAGAAATAAGACAAGAGAGATTGCTAGGGAGATTGTCAGTGGTAAACAAAAAAAAATGGAGACCTAACCCCTCAAACCCTCTAAATGAGAATATTATCTTAGAACATGAGGGGCTTTAACAGTCCCTAAAAATAGTTTGAGGTTAAAAAATGCATTTTAGATAATAAATTAGATATTTTATTACTCCAATTAGTCAATATGAATGAGGAGAGTTTTAGGAAAATTGTTGAATACATATGGCCTAAGGTAGATTTTTGCATTAGTCCAGCTGAAGGGGCTTCAGGGGGGATTGTAATTATGTGGAATAGTGCTAAAATCTAGGGGTCTCTTATGGCTTATAATAAGCACTTCTTGATTATCAATTTCTCTATGAAATCTTTGAACTAGTCGTTGATCAATGTTTATGGACTGAATAATAGAGCTTTGAGGCAGAACATATGGATAGACTTGAGTAGTTTTAGGAATAATCCCCATAACACTAGATGGATGTTAGATTGATATTTTAACACTTCTCTATACCCTTCTAAAAAATAGGGTGGGATTATAGATTACTCAAACAACATGTTTGACTTTGCCAAATTTATCAATGATTGGGGATTATTGGATATAGAACTGAAAAATAAAAAATTTACCTAGTCCAATAGAAGAAGAGGAGATCAAATGATTCAGGTTAAGTTAGATAGATTTCTTATCTCAAGTAACTAGAATGATTATCATAATATGCATGTGCAGGCTTTTCCTAGAACCATGTCTGACCATTGCCTGATCTTCCTCAATTGGAGAGAATAGGGACAATCCAGACCTTCCCCATTCCATTTTGAAGCTATGTGGATCAAACACAAAGACTTTAGACAAATGGTGGCCCAATGGTGGAAAGTTCCTATTCAGGGTACTCCTATGTTCAAAATAGTAAAAAAACTTTAGCATATTAAACAAGAAGTTTATGGATGGAATAGATACAGCTTTGGGTAGGTCTTTCAACAGAAGAAAAATATAGTGGGAAAACTCAAAGATATTCAGCAACTGATAGATCAAGGGGATGACTTTGAAGACACTTTAGAAGAAGAGAATGTCCTATCTTCTAAATGGAAAAATCTTATGGAAAGAGAAGAGGTTTTCTAGAAATAGATATATCGTGTTCAGTGGCTTAAAGAGGGTGATAGGAACACTACCTTATTTCATCTCTTAGCCATGAAACATAGGAAAGCCAACTCAATAACTAAGCTTGTTCTAGAAAATGGTGACATTATAACTGAGGATAATGAGATAGGGGAACAAGCCAGGGATTTCTTTTAGAATATGCTCACTAAAGAAAATAATGATGATAGAAATGATAGACCTATGAACCAATTCATTGATAAAATCCCTATTTGATAATAGAAGAAGATAATCTGGAGATGTTAAAGCCTATATCTAAAGAAGAAGTCCATGTTGCTTTATTCTCCATGGGTGCATTCAAAGCCTTGGGTCCTAATGGCTTTCCTCCTATATTATTTCAAGAATATTGGGAGATAGTAGGAGTGGATCTCATGACTGTTGTTCATGATTTTTTCAAGTCAGGTAAACTTTTGAAATAAGCTAATAATAACTTCATAGTACTTGTTCCTAATAAATCACAACCTACACACCTTACTAATTTTAGGCCCATTAGTCTATGCAACACTGTTTATAATTTATGTACTAAAGCGTTGGTTATGAGGATTCAACCTTTACTAGACAAAATTATTTCTCCTGCTCAAAAAGGTTTCATCCTAGGCAGGTAGATTCTTAATGTTGTGATCACCACACATCAGACTATTCACTCCATGGATAAGATTAAAATCCCTAGTATGGCTCTCAAGCTAGATATTTCTAAGGCTTATGATAGAGTCTCATGGAATTTTTTGTTCCAAGTGATAAGAAAATTTGGGTTTAATGATAAAATGTCTCGTTTGATATGGAACACTATCTCTTCTACAAAATTCTTAGTGCTGGTAAATGGTATACCTAGAGGGTTTTTCTCATCTTTAAGAGGAATTTGTTAGGGAGACCCTCTCTCCCCATACTTATTTATCATTATGGTAGAGGCACTAAGAAGATACATACAAGTAGATATAGCCTCAAAAAAGCTAGTGGGCATCAAACCTGTCTCTCCCTTCATCCTATGGTGGTGTAGCAGTTTGTGGATGATACCATCTTCTTTGGCATCTCATCGGTGATTGAAGATAGAAGATGGAAGAATATATTAAATAATTATGCCATAGAGTTGGGACAAAGGATAAATTTCCAAAAAAGTAATGCATATTTCTTCAACACTCCTAATGACCTTAGACATATAATCATTGATATATTAGAATGTGCTGAAGCTGCTCTACCAGCTACCTACCTAGGTCTCCCACTCACGATCAAAGACGTATCTCTTGGTTTTTGGAATGGAATTGTGGAAAGAACAGAGAGGAAACTTCTTGGTTGGAAAGGGAAACTACTCATCAGTGCAAGTAAACTGCAACTTATTTGGGCCTCACTACAATGTATTCCTACATACTTCCTATCTTTTTTTAAAATTCCTACATATTTTGCTGATAAACTGGAATAGATCCAAAGAAAATTTTTATGGACAGGGGTGGAAGACAAATAGAGAATGTCTTTAGTCAGATGGGAAAAAGTGTCTTCCAAAATCTCATGGTGGACTCAATATTAGGTCTATCAGGAACATGAACAAAGCTCTTCTCTAAAAAATTAGATGGAACCTAATCCATAAAAATAATAATTGGGGGGAAATAATGTATGCCAATTACATGCATAGCATTGATTATTCCAACTTTCTTCAACAGATGGGATTACCCCAGGGATTTGTGTTATGGAATAAAATGCTAAAAAGTAGAAGCCTTCTTAAACAAGGAATTAGATGGAAACTTGGAAATGGCTAGCATATTAAATTCTAGAATGATATCTAGTTAAAGGATAAGGCTCTCATCACACAAGGAAACTATGGAGAGATTGCTGACTTGACTACTCAACTTTTTAGAGATAGAGCCAGTGATTATATGGAAAATAACAATGGGATGAGGAGATGGAAAAATCTATTGGACTACTATGATCACTGGCTTAAGCTTTTCCCTAGAGTGTGGGAGATATAGTAGTGCATTCAAGAGATTAAAATCCCTCTCTTCCCTTGAGAGGATGAAAAATACTGGTGGCCAGATAAGAATGGATCATTCTTTGTCAAATCTACTTACCGTCTGCTCATTCCTAAAGCTCAAAATAAAGATGTATGGAAAAATGTTTGGAATCATAAAGTTATTCCAAAAATTAACATGTTCTAGTGGGTTACTGCTCATAACAAAATCTTAGCATAGGATAACTTTCAAAAGAGAGGGTTTACCCTGGTTAACAGATGTTTCTTGTGTGGTTCAAAAGAAGAATTAGTTTCACACCTTTTCATCCACTGTGATTTTTCCTGGGAATTATAAAGCAAAATACTTAATATCTTTGGTATTGAATGGGTCTATAATTCTAACCTTAAAGAAGTAATTCTTAGCTAGAATCCAACCTTCACACATCCTTGGCTTATGGAGTTATGGAAGCAAACTCTACTATGTTTGAGCTGGATTTTATGGAAAGAGTGCAACCACAAAATTTTTAGGGACACTACTAGAAATGCATCTCAAGTGTTTCACTCCTTTATTAAGACCATTATGGAAAGTGTCACAACAACTCATATTCATGCTACGAAGAAATCCCTATCTCAAATTGAAAACCAAATTATAGCTAAATGGAAGGTTTTAAACTAGATCCCTAGGTATAATAACTCCAAAATTCTACAGAGACTAAATAGTAAATGGATCTCCCCAAAGCCTAACTGAATGAAACTCAACTTTGATGGGGCATCCAAGTCAGATGGTAAAGCTAGTGGAGGAGGAATTATAAGGAATAATGAAGGATGGATGTCTGCTATCTATGCTAGTGGAATATGATGCCAGAACAAAAACTATGTTGAAGTAATGGCTCTACTATGGGGGTTAAAGTTGGCTATATCCCAAGGAATAAGGAACTTGAGTATATAAGGAGACTCTAAAATGGTCATAGATGCAGTTAATAAAGTATCAACGATGGGAGTTAAGCTAAAAGACATCATTATAGATATTCAATTTATTTTGTAGAAGTTCTCTAGAGTAGAGATTTCCCATATTTATAGAGAGGGAAATAGGGTCACTAATGCTTGTGCCAACCTTGGTCAGCAATTTTTAGGTTGGAGGGTGTGGCGACAAGGTGTTCATATTCCCTTAAACATTAGGGATATTATTCAAAAGGAGATGACTTATCAAGAATGAGGTGCATTTATGACAAGGATAACTCTCAGAGGTGGTCCATTTGGAGAGGGCCATTGTGGATTTCAGAACTTGATAACCTTGGTACTTGTTTGACAATCATCATGATTCATTATATCATGAGGTTGAGGCATGTGGGTCTCATCATGAAAATAAATGGGAAATAATTTCCAAGCATTGGAGTAGACAACGTCATCTTTGTAGGGTATTTTGAGTAATGAGCCATCACGTCTTCATTATTCATAAATAGCAACAAGGGTTAGTAACCATTTCAAAGCTAACTACTGAACTTAGGAACTCCATAGTTTGGGTCTACAAATACAAAATGGGAGGAGACCATATTCGAACTAAACCTATCTCTTGTTGTGAATTTAAAGATAATCCACTAGTTTGGCATTATTTTAAAGAAGGGGGAATCAACCCATATCTGGAAAGGCTTAATGGATTCGATGAAAACTTGTCCAAGAAATTTGTGAGATCCTAGTTAAATAGGCAAGTCACAATGGGCAGAATTAGTTTTGAAATCTCTGAAAAGGTGATTTCTATGGCCATGGGAATGAAAATGTAGGGAATAAAACTTCAAAGGAAAACAAAAATTATGGATCTTGCAAGCCACAAACTATTTCTGGGTGAGGGAGAAGAACTCATCCCGTATCAAGGAGGATTTGAGTGCACTAAACTTTCAGAGCCATGGGATGGAGTGTGCTTCATTCTCATGAAGTAATTCATGCTTGAAGGTCAATTTATCAGGTTTTACAACTACCACCTCCCTTTGTTAAATCACTTTAGGTGCAATGTTATTATTAGTTTCCCTTTTTACCTGCTCTCCTCTTTGGAACACTTTGTCCTTAGGGTGAGAGCTAAAATGGCTAAAAAGCCAAATATGAACCCTATTCCCCTACACCAGGGACTAATTTTATTCTTATACAACTTTCATCGATCCCTAGAGCCATCCAAGACTATCAGAATTGATAGTGGAGACATTCCTTCCAACCTGGTGTTTGGCGATGCTATTGATGAGTCCTATTTTTCCCCTATGCCTACCAAAAAAAAGATGTTTTCTTTTCTCTACCCTAGAAGAGACACCTATTGATACCCCCAGTTCCTTTGTGAGCAAGAATCATAAGAAGATAAAGGTTAATGAAGAGGAAGAGAATATTAGAGAGACCATGGAGGGGACCCACAAAAATCTAGGTAGGGCCACAAGGGACCAAGGTGGTAAATCTTACAAGTCTTCCAAAATTAATAAGGAAGGATTCTCCTCCAAAGTTTGAAGGTTAGGGTGGATTTTTGGTAAACCCACCCCAAAGGCCAGACTAATTGATTACTCAGAAAGAGCTTTGGAAGAAGCAACCCAGGAGGAAGAGTCTAAGGAGTTGGAAATCCAAGAAATTTTGGAGGACACTAGAGGGAAGCAGGAGACTAGGGATTTTGAGGTTACTGAGGAGCATGATGCTGACACTATGGAAACTACTAACAATAAGGGGAAAATGTATGTTGAGGAAGCTGGCAAGGATAGTGAGAATGAGACTGATTGGAAAGCTAAAATTGGGACCTTGAAGGATCATATTCAGAGGCTGGAGTAGAATTTCACCAAGGGACTCTGGAATACAATTCTCTTGAACATGTCTATGCTAAAAGAGGTGGGTAATACTGTGCATGTTGACAACATGGAGAATACTGAGAAACTTAATGATCTTATCAAATCAATGGTTATGTAAGGAGAGTCCTTTCTGACTCTGTTCTTTCTATTTCTTGTGTTTTGTTTCTGTGTTTGTTGTTTCTCGGCTAGTGTCGTCGTCTCTCTGAAGGCATATTTTGTTTGACTACCTTCTTGTCTATTTTGCTCTGTAAAGGGTTCAGCCTCTAGTTTGCTACCTTACCTTATAAAAAACAATTATGATTCATAAATATTTTTTTTAAATAAATATTAATATTTAACTCATATGTAATAAATAATACTACATTATTAAATTCTTAGCATACTTTATTTTATGAAATAAATATCGATATTCCATTTTATATATTAAAAAATAGTAAAATTTAAGGATCCTATTGAAGTCTATTTTGTAATATAAATTTCAAAAAACTCACATCTTTGGCCAATATGATATCACATATTAAATTTTTGATATTCAATAGTTTCACAAAGTTAACATTCATTATACTATTAAAGGTAATATTTATGGTCCTTTTGGTATCATCAATATAATATAAATCTTGTATAACATTATAATCCTCTAAGTCACTATAGACACCGAAATCGTGTCTACCCCTTGGTCCTTTCTCCCCCTCTTAGTCCCCTTTGGTCCACTTAATCACTCCTAACCCATGTTTTAATAATTTGAAATAAATATCCTATTTTAAATTAATAAAATCCCTTTTCCCTCTCTCCCTTGCCACCTCACCACTTTTGGATACCCTTCTTGGATACCCTTCATTCCCCACATGGCCAATATTAATGCCTAGACTCCCATTCCAACTTCTCCCCTTTAACCTCTCACGTCCATTTAGCCACCTTCGACCATTTCTTCCTCAGACTCGCTGACTCAGCAGTTGGGAAAATGGATGAAAGGCTATTTTTAGCCTTTTTCCTACCTTCCAGCTGCCGATGTCGGTCAGCTGTCGACCGACATCGGTGATATTTCCAGCATTAGTAGCCTTCATAATGGTTTTATGCATCCATTATCTCTCTTGGCCTCTCTCTCGCAAGAGACTCCTGAATCCTTCAATCCGTGAATCTTTTGCTCCTCTCTCTTCCACTGCTAACTCTTTGGCTGTAGGTACACATCAAGCAACACTCTCTAGGGACTCTGCATCAGTTTTCTACATCAACAATAGGGACTCTGCCTTCATCAACAGCACCAACAATAGGGACACTGGTCTACAACACTCCTTCAAGCCAGTCACAGATAAGTATTTTGTTTGTGCTTTCATTGTGTTTTATAGTTATCTACTTCTAAGTTATGAACTAGATTCAGCACTCCCTATCCCCAAACCAGACCAGACCTGAATCCTCATCTCCCTATCCCCCTATTGGCCTCCTCTACCCTTCTGTCCCTTTTTGACATTCTATCCATTGTCCCAGACCTTTGCACAGACTCTCAGACCATTAACCAAAACTAGACTCTCGGACCCAGACCCCCAAACCATTCAACAAAGACCAAAACTCTGTCTCAGACCCATCCACAGACCAAAACTCATCCAGATCTCATCCACAGACTACTGCCCCGACCGACGCCGATCACTTCCCCCACCGACGTCGGCAGACTAACCGACATCGGCATCCTTGACAACCGACGCCGGTAGGACAACTGACGCCGGCGACTGTGACCAGGCTGATAGCATCTTCCAGGTAAGCTTTTGCTTCCATTTCCTTTACAATCTTTTATCATTGTAGTCTTTTATTATTCTGTTATTTATCAGACATCCTTTTATCAATCAGTGGGTTGACATCCCTCAAGCTTTTGCTTTTGGGATCAAGCTTTCGCTTGGTAGCCCATCGTCTCCTCATCTAATGTCTTCTTTGTCTTAGTCTCTTTCTTTTGCAGGTGTCATCCTCCACAACCAAAGAGGAGTTCTCACTTCGTCTGGATTACGGTGCGCACGACTACATCCAGGTACATACAAGCCTTGACCATTTCTTCTAGTTTCTTAATTCTCTCTTTGAATGTAGAAAGTGAAAATAGCATAGAAACAGTCACTACAAATGTGATCATTAAAAAAAGGTCAAATTAATAAATTAGAGTCTTATAATATTTCCCTCTCTTCCTAGGAAATGTTGCATCCTTTATTCTCAAACATATACTAGCTTAGATTTCAATTTCATCAACTAAAAAAATAAATTTTATATTTCAATCAAATGCTATGTTAGCACTAACAATAAAAAATCCTCCTCCCATGTCTCTATAATGTAGTTTCCTCTTATTTGGATGCACTCTACCCTCTAAAAATCTAGTGCCTTTTTAAAACAAGTACACTTGATTGTCCTATCCAAATGCATGAGACATTGATGTTATAGTAAAAAATAAAGTAAGATGAAATAAAATATGATGAATCATAATAATCAGATGAACAAATTAAATATAAATGTGATATTATTCAAGAAAAAAATATATAAATGTACTAATTTAAGTCTCAATAAAGGAGATTCTTTATGTTTCTAGGAATATGTGTGTATTTATGTGTTTATGTATGTATATTATTTTGACATGAATTTTTGTCACAAATGTGATATGTTTCTCACATTTTATTCTAAGTTATATATACATATATATATATAACTCAAAAGAAAATGTGAGAAACATATCACATATGTGACAAAAATTCATGTCATATAATGCATCATGGATCTTAATATGTCATGAAAATAATTGTACAATATCATCTTTACCATTTGAAGGTAATTAAATAATTATGAACCACACAACTTATTTCCAATATATATGGATTCCTTTTCTCTATAAACCTATAGGTTACTTTGATTACCTCAATATAAATAAATAAAAAAATCCCCTTCAACCTTGGAACATTGAATTGGGTGGGATACCTATTATTATATTATAAAAGAAATGATTTTTTTATATTATGATCACAATCATAAAGCATACTATTAACAAGGAAATTATGATCACAATATTATTAAGGTTCATGATAATATGGTATGAAAACTAATTCATATTGTACAATTCATAGGCACACCTACTAAAGCAAATAATTAAATTAAATTTGTATTTTATCAAATATTTTAGAAGAACATATATATATATATATATAGTGGAAGCAATACTTATCAAATAAAATATAACAATAATGAGTTATAGATCAATAATCAAATAAAATATTTACTCTCTTCTATTGTGATCTAATAAATATATTCTAATTAGAAATTAATTGCATGTAAAATTAAATAAATATAACCATAAATCCTACCTAGTTACCAAATTACTAAAGACCATATTCAACTTAATATATATTGTGTCAATGAAAGTGCATGTTTAATTAGCCATTAGATGGATGGTGTGTTAGTCAAGTGGAAAGTAAAATTAAGTCTAATTAATTGAGAGGTGTTAGATACATGTGTAAAGACTAATTAATCTATGTTTAGTGTTAATTATTATTTATACATAGTAGGGCATATTGTATATATCAATTAAAATATCTTCAATAATCTTTGATTTTATAGGAATAAGAGAACAAGAACATTTAATATGCTCAATTAATTTCTTTCCTATAGAGAATTTGTATTGATATCAATTTCTTGTCTTGTAATATGTTTTCCATCAATGTTCCCTACATATTTAAAATATATATTCAAAGAGGCATCATAGATAACATCTACATATCCTAATTAAAATCAAATTTAACTAATTTAACCATAAAAAACATCATGAAAAAAAATTGTCACTACTTGGAACACTATTAAAATATGGATAAATATTTAATAAAATGAGACAAAAGTATCTATCATAAATATAACACATATTTATTTTATATGAGTTATTTGATCCCAAAATTCTGATTGATGTTAATTAATTAATAGTTTCCCTAAAGCTGTAATTTATGTTGGAAGGCATGTAATTTTATATTTTGATATAGTAGGGTTTTGTAAACTGAAGGAATTTAAATTAGTAATTGTAGCTTGCTCAAAACACATGAACATTGACCTTATCTCACATTTTTTTACAAAGGCTTAAACAAAAATACTCTTATATTTATTATGGATATGATGGTGGAAAATGAGGTTGAAAAAGTGATCTTTAGCAATGGTGAAGTAGTGGGCAAGGTAAAGACCATACAAAACATAAAAGTGGTGAAATGTTTCAAGGTGATATGGGAAGTGATGGTGAGGGGAAATATATGGTATTCTAGGTGATATTATACACTAGAGGGCCCATATCATACACTAGACCCTTATTAAATGAAGGTAGTGGATTTACATGACCTTCACCTATTTTAAAGGGGTTTAAAGCATGTAGGGTAGTGAAAGTTAACATTTTGGCATCACAATCCCTTTTAACCCTTATCATTCAAATATTTGATGACCATTTCCTTAGATTTATTTTCTATGCCTCATAGTGTCCTTGTTTAAGGAAAAATGACTAATATGGGCATTAAGAAGCTAGACCATCATATGTACATCATGCAAAAAAAAAATGATCATGAATTTAATAATTAAACTTGAGGAGTCTACCAGAGTTGAGGAAATGCATGGACATGAATTCCTTCATGCTTAAATCATGCTATGTAAATTTTGTGACTTGATAAGCTCACTATATCAAATTACAAGAATTTAAAGTTAAACTTACAGAATGAGATGTGTGTGGGGACATTAAACTTAAGCCATGAGAACTAAATATTTAAATTTAAATAATCCTTGGAATGAACATGGATCTAATAGGTGTTAAGATTTTGAGAGCTCAAGTAGAATATCTATAGTGCATGGTGATTGATGAGCTCAATAGGCCCAAATAAATCTATGGTCCACATTTAATCATGTAATCAAGATCCATCAATGAGCATCAAGTCAAAAGGTCAAAGGATATTGAGATTAGGTGAGGATATGACAAGTGGCATGATCTTGATGAACAAGCAGATCAATGTTACATGTTTTATCTTAAAAATAAATATCAATGGTACATGTTGAGTCATATAGACAATATCAACGATGCATATTGAGTCAAAATTTAACAAGCCTAAAAATTAATGAGAATTTTCCACATGGCACAAGCACAGGGCTAGATGAGACTGACTATAGGATATTGAGACTAAATTAAGAGCTTATAAGTGTAATGATTGATAGGTCTAGATCAAGAACAATGGTTATAATTAAAAATGGAATTCCAATGGAAAATAAAAGTGACTTGGGTCAAATAGAAAGCAAGATCTACAAGTTTACACATCGCCATTAAAGCTTGACTAAATATAATCTATCAAGAATACCTATGCTTAGATTTTTAGGCAAGGATAGATGTGTGATATTGGATAAATGTATTAACATTTGACATGGCCATTTCCTTGACATACTAGTACTTTCATCCATTTAAATTAGATAATCATAACTCTATCAGGTCCATGCATATAAAGACTTTGTCCTTATAATAGATCAAGTTTGAATTTGGCATTGAAGTGTCTATCTTGGAGTTCAAGTGGAGTTTCCATGATATTTATTTTCTCTTCACATGGATATTTTCATATAGTTTCATTCATTAAGTACCATATCATGCAAGGGAAGGCTAAAGTGAAGTTAACTAGTCATCACGTGCCAATTCATTCTTAGTTGATTATGTGACTAATATCATGCATATTCCTTTGTTTCATGTAGTAAAAGGTATTCAAACACATCAAACTCAACTTCAAGCTTGAGTTAACAATTGAATATGGGCATAGTTTTTCATGAAAGGGTTTGACTACTCAACAAAGGATCACAACCTTCCTTTCTATGCCAAAATTAAAGAACATGCATGAGTTTGAAGACTTCAAGGATATTTGAAGACTTGATTTGATATTTTAAAAGTATTTTCATCTTGAGTTAATAAATTCAAGACTAATCCTTGTCTCCTTTATGCCACATTTGATATAGTCTTTCCTTTTTGGCTATATATGTTGGCTTTTGAATCCATTTTCTAAAAATTCCTAAAGCTGGTATATGGAGAGATATAAAAATTGTAACTTGCACCATAAAATTAATAAAGAGTTTTATTTTTAGGTGAATTATTGATTGTGTATTTTCATATAAGTGTGATAATTTTCATCTTTTATAGGTCTTTTTCTCACCTAATACTATAATTTCATCCTTAACAGGTAAATTAAAGAGCTAAGAATAGAAGTTGTACTGAAGATTATTTGTATGCAGTGTCTTTAGAGACATTCATGCACATACCTTCAATCTAAAAATCTTCTTTCAATCCTTCCTTTGAAACACTAATGTTTAGGATTGGTCTGTATACTTTTCTTTCAATCCATATGTGTGCTTTACTTTCAAATCTTTCAAAGGATAAACAACTATTCAAGTGCATCACCAAAGGTAAATTAGGTTTCATTTTTAGTTTCTTCCTTTCCCTTTTCACCCCAATAATTAGTAGTTTAGTAAGTAGTGAATAGTGATATAATAAAATGATCTAGCCTCATTAAAATATTGAGGTCTGATCTAGATATAGGTTCCCATAACCTTAGATCACTCCCATGTTAGTCCATGTATGAGTCAAACTTGAGTAATCTGATCTTTATTGGGTGCTATTTGGATAACTAACAATAATTTTAATTCTTGGTTTTTTATTGTCAAAGGGTGTAAGATTTTATCATGAGATATGATTTTATTATAGTAAGGATCCACATTCAATGTGCATCTTGAATAAATCATTTCAATTCCACTAACATGGGGATACAACATTGAGTTTCCAGATTTTATATTTATATATAATAATTCTAAATATAATTTATTATAATAATATATAGTATATTATATATAGTAAATATATATTATTTTATTTAATATCTTAAATAAAAATATTTTACAATATCCTATAACCAGCACGTAAAGTGGAGGGTATACAATAAAGACTAGTCATATGAAAATCAAGAAACAAAATCCCCTAGTGATATACCAAAACACCATTAAACTTCTGTTGAAACCCCCAAGGCTATGCTAAAATTCCAAATAAATTTAGAGAGAAACCCTAGCCTAAAGTAAACAAGGTAACCAACTAGAAACTAAAAATAATAATTAGATGGTAGATTCTTGGGAATCTAAGTAGTCTATTAGTGCAGATATCTTATTATTCTCCTTATTTTTGATTTACAAATTTTTAAAAACACACCTTGTATGTTTTCTTGGACCTTCAATTATCTCAACCAGCTCTTTGTTCTTATAAATGGTGCTTTTGTTGGGTCCTATAGTGATAGTTTATGGTTATTTCTTCTTAGTTGAGTTTTATTTACCTTTCTTAGCCTTCTTCATAGCCTTGAGGTCATCTTTATCTTTATTTCTCTTATTTTCCTCAATAATCATAAATCTTTCTAATTCCAGAGCTTTCTCTAGAGTTGGGTTGAGTAGTCTTTTGGGGGTTTTATGAACCCCACCATCTTATTTTCATTACCTCTTTGATTGATTGATACCCAACTCTTTCCTCAATATTTTATTTGTATCCTTCAATTCACCTAAGTTTTTAATCTGTCTATAGATTCTGAGTTCCAATTTATTAACCTTTGCCCCCAACTCTACGTCTTTAATACTTTATTCCATAGGAAAACACATGTTTCCTCTATCCTTTCATCTTATTTAGCCTTAACCTTTCAATTTTTCCTTTGATATAGTGTTTAAGGATTCTCTTTAGCTTCATAGTACCATACTCATAAATCTTCACATAAAATTATAGTAATAACTCTTTACCATTATCACATTATATTATAGTTATAACTACACACACACACACACACACGCATCTCTCTCTCTCTCTCTCTCTCTCTCTGATATTTAAAGTTATATATAAATTTAATATATAATATGTTTATAAAAATAAATTAATAATAATATACCATTTATATACACACACACACACACACACACACACATATACATATACATATATAATCATATGTTATTAGTATGTATTTTAATATATTTAAACTATGTAATATAATATTCTATAATACATTTTTTTTACTATTTATCAACTTTTTACTAGAGTGTGTACTAGTTTGGGACATAATCAAGGCCAAAAATCCCCATGTGATTTATTAACCATCTATATACCATGCATTAGAAAATATGTACCAAATATTACCAATAACACCCACCATTGGCCTCGATAATAATCAACATCCATTAATGACCTTGAGAATATAACCAATAGCCACAACCAACCTCATATGCCTTTCTTGAGGTTTTTACCTAGGTGGGGATTGAAACAACCAAGCCACTTAACCAACTCACCCCCATCTTAATGGAAAAAGTTTATCATATATTAATATTATTATATTTATATAATGTAATATAATATTATAATATATAATTAAGAAAAAGGTTCAATAACCAAGCGGCATGAAAAATGATGGAAAAGTGGCATCATATGTGATATTTAAAGTTATAAACTAGTATATGTGTTAGAATTCAATATGAAATTCCATATTTAATTGGGAGAGGTGCTAGTAGACATTCTAGAATTTAATACAAAGCCTAAAAATTTACAATGTGAACATAAAAGACTGAAATAAATTAAAAGTAAGTGGTTTTTTATTAATTGTATACATATTAATCCATTGGTGTTTCATTAAAATACATTTATTTTAATGTGAGGAGCTAATGGATTATCCTTGAGTAAGTGAACATATTTTTTATGCCATTACTATAGTTGCATCAAAAGTAACTTATCATATTTAGAGTTTTAAAAAATGGTAAGATGTAATTTTTTTGTATTTAATTTTCAATATTAAGAATTTAGTAGGATATAGGAATGAAGACTAAACTTTATGTTTCATAACCATTGAATATGTAAATATCAAATTTAGGTCAGGATGTTTTCAGCCATTTCTTGTGGGTTTTTATTCACCTTTCTCTAAAATGTTTGTTCTTGTTACTATGTTTATTCTAGTTTGGTGTTATGTTTTAAAGTCATATTTGTGTGAAAAGTGAATTTAAATTCATGGTTTCAAGTTGAAACAAATGTCTAAAGGATTGATATCAATTGAGTTAATAATTTTATGAATCAAAATATGATAGAAATAAAAACTTGATAAAATGAGTGGGTTTGAGGATAACAAATTGACCATTCGGGAATAATACGTCTATATAGAGTGTGACTTGGTTATGAATTATGTTCTTTTAAAGTAATCTATCATTCTTGAAGTTATTTCTTGGGTATTTAATATAGATCAAATGTATAGTGAACTTATTTTTTCATAGCTCTCAAATACATATTCAAAACAAATTAAACATTCATTAATAAAAAGTTTATTATAAATTATAGGGATTTATATTATATACTAGCACATATTTAAATGTTGTGCCTAATACCACTTATCCTGATGCATTTTGCATTCAATTATAAATTAAAAAATTATAATATAAAAATTGGTATGGAATATACATTCATTAAATATTATTTATTTATATTAATTAAAGTGTAATCAATTTTTAATATTAATTTTATTGCTACTGACAAATTATTTTAATCATATACATGATCCATTATAGTCATAGTGAAAATAAGTGCCAATCATTCTATTTAATTATTTACATCCTTCATCCATGATAGTTTCATGGATGCTTGTAAATATATAAAAAAAAGACATCTTGAAATTATTTCATTCCATAAGACAAAATCTCATTCATGATTTTTTTTAAACACTTGATATGCCTATTTATGATTTCACATTTGAAATACATGTCTATCAAGGTAGTTGCAACTAAGACATCTAATGAAAATATGCTTTCAATTATTATTTGATGGAACTCCATACCCTACTCCAAATCTCCTAGTTTGGTACATGATAAGATAATTTTGTAAAATGTTATTATTGATTTTGGATTTATAACTTATATTTGTATTTGAATATAATTTTTTAATGCATTTTATAAAAAAAAATATCTTATTCATATCTTGCGATTATCATTTCTCTGCAACCACTTTTTCATAGGAATTTTTAAAAATATATCTAATTCATTCTATATGCTTTCAAAATTGGAAACATGTCTACAATATCTAACACAACTACATCATTATATAATTACAAGTTTGATTCTACCTTGATGAATGCCCATAGCTTCTTCCAAAGATCACAATTTATTCTAGGCTCTTAGGAAAGCTTGTAGACACTATATTTACTAGATATGTATATAATGAAATTAAAATTAAATATTAAAAATTATAACCACTAAAATTAATCCATTCCATTATATTTTAATGTAAATAGTGTAAAATGTAAAGTTTCAAAAAATTTATACTTTTATTTGTAACTTTCTTGGTGAAATTTCCCATCAAGCTCTTTATATTTATAATTTTGAGTTTCAGTTTTCATCTCATAATTTAGTTATACATGTATATATAGGGTCTATGAACACACATATGCATGTAGATATTCATACATGTTAACTTATGATAATTTGTAATTAATTTGAATATTAAATCTAATTAAGTTAAAATTAATTTAAAGGTAGGAAATGTTGCAAAAGAGTTGTAACTAGAATAATGAAAGTAAAGTATTGAAATAGAAAACTATCAAATGACTAAAAGAATCTAATTATGGAATTTGTGTGTGTGTGTGTGTGTGTGTGTGTGTGTGTGTGTGTGTGTGTGTGTGTGTGTGTGTGTGTGTGTGTGTGTGTGTGTGTGTGTGTGTGTGTGTGTGTGTGTGTGTGTGTGTGTGTGTGTGTGTGTGTGTGTGTGTGTGTGTGTGTGTGTGTGTGTGTAATATATAATTATTACCTATTATATACATTGTTTGATTGTAAGATAGTTGGAATGATAACATGAGACTTAATTATTTGTGTGAAACTAAAATAATAACTATCACTCTTTTGGGTCAGAATCGATTGAATATAATCTTAATCGATCATCTATCTTGACCCATGTGGGTTGATCTAAACATGCATAGGAAAATAAATAACTAATGATATGTTCACCCATGATTTCTTGAAATATGACTTTTTTATGTGAATTTTATGAACACCACAAAAATTTAATGAGGTATCCTCTAACATTCTAGGATCTCTATAAAAACAAAGTTCCACTCTAAGGCACAAGTTTTAGGTATGTGGTTAAAATAACTAGTTGGTGGAATAACAAGTTGAGATTCTAGGTTGAGATTGTAGGTTTATGGGTGGATATGTGAAATCTAAAATAAATAAAACACTAAGTGAGTTGGATGGGTGGAGAGTTACTCTATGGTGGGTAGATCTTAGAAAAACTCAAAAAAGTTCATGTTCCTAAAAGAGTTACGTAAGGCATAAAAGAGGGATATATGATCCTAAAAGGTCATTTCAAAGGCTATCACTTTGGTGGATGAGTATATTTAAGACCAATGTATTCCATTTGTAGATATTGCACACTCATGAACAAGCATGGTTAAATAGTCTATGGAAATAGGTATAGGTAACTTAATGGTCTCAATGGAAGGTTACTATCTTTAGGGTTTTTGTTTCACACCCTTAGTGGAGATATTAAAATTCAGACTAGGAAGTTATCTAGAGTAGTTATATCACATGCCTAGAATACTATACCAAAAATAAATACTCCCACAAACCTCAAAATATCAACATTGTCTAAGATAATTAATCAAATCAATGAAATTTACCAATATTCAATAATTGTTTCAAATCTTAGATCAACACACATAAATTATAACAACTAGATTCATCTGTAGAATTTTCACACTTCAAAATTACTAAGTTGATGCATATAAAGAATTTAAAATTTTAATAAAATACAAAAGGAAGAAGAGAGAACAAACATAGTTGGATGAAAATCAATGGATTGGTTTCTTCTTATATATTAATCAAAGATCCAACTATTTGAAACATGGTTTTAAAATTATTTAAAGACTTGGGGAATGGGTCACTTCATACTCTGGGACTTAGGGAATGGGTTTTACAAGTAGTTAAAACTATTACTATTTTGTATTTTATGTTATAACTCAAATATTACATCACTCATGTAATGTGTACATGGTATCAAAAATAAATTTAGTTAATTGTAACATGTATGAAAACTAATTATAGTTAGTATGAATAAATACATGCAAAATTTGCATATAAAATTATCCTTTAACTAAGGTTTGATTTGCATCTACATGACACCACTCACTATCATGGTTAAAATTGAAATGGTAGCTAGAGTTGAACTAGATGTTATAGCTGGAGCAGAAGTGGTATCCAGAGTTGAAGTGGTAGTTGAAGCTGATGCAGTTGTTGAAATGGAAGGTGGCGTCAAAGTGGTAGGTGGTGTTGAAATTGGCATAGTAGGTGGAGTTTGGGATAATGAAGTAGTGCATGGAGTGAAGTTATCCTTCTTCTTGGCTTGAATTTATTAATAGTGGTTATATCCTAAAGAATCTTATGCCCTTCTTATGCTCAGATCTAGAAGAGATAGTTTATTCACCCTATTCATTTGTGCCATTAACCTTGGATGCTCATCTTTAGTATCTCAAAATCCTATTCAAAATACTTATAATTTAGTGGCCTTCTTCATCACTAAACTCATCTTAGATTCACCATCTTTTAAAGTTAATCCTTTCAAACTCTATTTAAAATTAGCTAAGGCTTGCTGTAGTATTTGGTCAAAAATAGACCTAACTATTAGATTCCCTATGTCATCCCATGCATGTGTTAACTCTAGTTCATTCAGAATCTACATTACTTGTTTTTCCTACTCATTTATCTTGTTGATTAGACCATCAACAAATTTAATTCATTCATAGGCATCTTGGGTCTTGATGACCACTAAATTAAAAACATTTTATGCTCTAGTGTGGACATCAAATTGAGATGGTTGAAAGCTTTATTGGGGAGTATACATAAAAAAAAAATCATCCTATTCTTATCTTCCTTGAAAACCTTAAATAATTTCGTTATTTTAATTACTTGGGGAGCCAATTTTTCCCTCAAAGATTGAATAGTATCTAATATCTCATATAATCTCAATGTTGTATTTTGGATATCTTGTTCAGTTTTTTAGGTAACATGGATCACTTGTTTTTATTCCCTAAGAGTATCCAATTCTTGTTCTAAATATTTTATTGCATGTTTAGTGTCCTCATGAATGGTTGTCGATGCTCTAAAGATAGGACTTAAATTCCTCAATGAAAGAGGGTTAACCCTTATTTATATATTATATCTTTGAAATAAAGTATATCTCTTCTCTTTATTCTAACATTAATATCTTCCTAATGTTGTCTTATATCTTCCTCTTCCTCACCCTTTTCATAAAATTAGTTGACTTTTTAAAGAGTGATCTCATAATCTTAAGCTCAGTTATCTTCAAGTCTAGTCTCTTAAAAGTTGATACTCCTGATTCTTTGGCCTAGTTTCTAAGGGTCAAATTTAATGGGGTCTAGTGTTTCTAGTTATATTTGGGTGTATTTTATAGGCTTAGTCTAGATATTTGGATTGGGAATTAAAGGCCATATTATTTTAGACCAATCTACATTTCCTAGATGTGGCATTGGATGGATAATCTATACTAATTTATTGTTTGAATATCTCTTTGTAAACACCACTATTATGGTCTATATTGTTCTTGGGGAGGGCATTAGTGAGCTCAATTAAATATAATATGTTAATAATTGAGTATTGGGATGACTAGTACTAGTAGAAGTAGAGGTGGAGACTAAACTAGTAATTGTAGTAACACTTGTGAAAATAGGCCCAAAATAAGGTGATGACATAGTATGAAAATAAGAGACAATTAAAAACTAGTGAGAAGAGATAAATAGAAAATAAATAATAGGATAATAGTCTAAGGGAGAAGTAGATGGAATTCCCTTAAATGATTGGTTACCTATAAGGGGTGCCTTTTGTTTTAATCCTTGAAAGATTAAAACCTTAGCCTAATGTAATTCTTATTCATCTACTTCAATGCTTATCTTACCCTTAATTTAAGGTTATTAATGATCACTTGGTCCCTCTATGGATATCACTTAAGGAATTTTAGCCTTGATTTTTCTCTTATAAAAAAATGTTGTTTTATCTACTTGAGGAGCAACCACTTATTGGGTAGGAAGGGGAAGAGATGTGTTAGATGTAGTGGTTACTGAAGCTACTACAATCAATACAATATCTTACTCATAAAATGAATTTAAATAAATTATTTCCTCTTCTTTCCCAATAACATTATCCTTTACCTGAATTAATTACTCTTGTTATTCTTGTTTTATTTTCTTCAATTCAACTTGAATTTAAAGATTTTCCTCTTCTATTTGTATTGTAGCAACTGATGTCTCCCCTTCACCTTATTATCTTTATATATCTATCATCATAGTGGGTGGATTTTAGGGGTTTTAGCTCTTGTATTATGGTTTTTGGAAGGGTCTATTTCTCTATAAATATGATGAGGTCCACCCCCTGGTGGTGGGATTCTAAATTTTGTTTATCCAAGTGTGAGGGAAGGATCCATATATATTACCTTAAGTAAGTCCTCACTCATACTAGTAGCCTTATCCATTTCCTTAACCTCTTCATTATCCTTGACATAGATAAATAATAAGTCATGGCCAAAGGGCTCATACTTGTAATGAATTCCTAGATTATGCACAAGTTGTTACACTTTCCCTTGAAGGTCCCAATACTTGTGTGGTAAGGTAGCTAAGGAAATTTACTTATTAATGCCACCCACCTATATAAAGTGTCTTTGATAATTTTAGCACATTGTCCTAATTGTAATATAGGAGACATGAAAGGTGATCTTCTTTCTCTTGGTGAGGTATTCATCAATCCCATTCCAAAACTGATATGTAATCTCGTACTTGTATATTTTGTCTAAGACATATTTGGTGAGGCAAAGAGGTTCAAATTTATATCCACCAACCATTAGAATAGTGTAATTGAGATATAGCTAGTAAGCACCTAAATACATAAGTTTATTGGATATTCTAATGAAAGGTCCACCATGAATCACCATCCAAACTTGAGGATGCAAATCTTCTACAATTATTGATATGTTCCTTGTATAAACATAGACATGGATAAATGAGTATACATTACATATTTTATTCTTGATGTATTTAGGATTTGGATCCCAAAGATTGCCATTATGTCTTTAGATAGTGCCCATGACTGCATCTAGAAGGTAGGACATCATGTAGAAGTTTCCACCTTGGGGCCTCCTATCTTTATGTAATATCAATTCCTACAAGTGGAAATTGATAATCTCCCCAAATGAAAAAGTACATTCTAAGGTGATCCAAAGGTCAAGCAGTAGTACCAATTCCAATTAAAGGAAGTGGATGCTTGGGTGGACATATAGATGGTTAAATAGTGCCATATCAATGTAGATTCCCATCTAGAATCTAGTAATGGGTACAATATTCTTAGTGACCTCTTTGATAAAAAAAGTCTCTCTGAGGAAAATTCATTTTTTCACTATTGATTCTACATTGTGGCTCTTCTTCCAATTAGATATTCTATGTAAATCAAAGGTGGTTTTTGAAATGGGTAATCATAAATACCTTTGGAATGCTTCATTTGATATGTAGTTGATGATGGTGCTATTAGTGACATAGTGGAGGAACGCTCTATCTATAACCTACCATTTGAAGAACAAATCTTATATTAGGTCAATACATGGCATGACCTCCAATTTGGCAACTACATAATGAAGGGATTGGCATTTAAATAGAAATAGGGTAGTTGAATCTTGTTTCTCCTCTTGATAGATGTTTTATTTTCAAGTGAATGGATCAAATCTCTTTATGACTTCCCACAAAGTTGATAATTAACATAGATATCATCACATACTAAGCCATCAAAAAATATATCCATTTATTTGTTAAGTCCTTGATGGAGAATATGGATGGTTCTTGGGATCCTCTGTATGGTCTAAATGAGGATGTCATTGTCAAATATCATTGTTAGTAGAATTCAAGCTTATAAAAATAATGGCTTGGCACTCTTGTTATGAAAATTAAATATTTTTTTAATGTATCTAGGGATTTGAATTTTCATAAGGAAATATATGTGTTGACACCTAAATATGTATCACAAAGTGCTTAGAGTGTTTAAGAAACACTTCTCATTTTAGAATTTAAAGAATTTAGTGCATGAGTTGAAGGTTGTCATAATCTTGTTATCTATTGATGGAATAGAGGCAAAGTGAGTGGACTGTTTCACAATATTTATAATATTTAATGGTTGGGAGCCACTGTGGCCTATAATTATTTGTAAATATGATGAAATTATATACTAATTAAAGTGAATTATGGTAAAATCTAATCCTAAAACTAAACTAAAATGGATATTCACAATGAGGCTTAATCTAAAGTGAATTGGCTAAAAAAGAAGCAAAAGGAAGGGTAGGGAAGAGAGAAAATGTATTGCTAATCTTTACTCCAGACATCATGACAAAGTTCAAATCTCATCCAAGCATGAACTTAGCTAATGTATGACATGAAATAGTGTAAGCTCAAATCCTATCAAACATCAGTTAAACATCTAAAGAACATGGGAAATAATGCAAATAATAACCAAGTTAACTTTAAAGATTTACTCGTGTTAGCAGATAGCATATGCACACTACAAATGTAGAGAAAATAAAATGAATCAAACTAGAGAACCTTTAATTAACATAACATTGGCATAATTTAATAATTATAAATTCAAAGGTACACACCAAGAGTCTAAAATAACTATTTAAATCTAGAATTCATAACAAACAAGTGAGAGAGAAACCATATAGTAATTCACACAAACAAAATGAGATAATATTTGTAGAATTGCTCACTTGCATTAGTTGCTCAAAAGTTTACACTAGTTTTGGCTCAAAAAATCTCCTCTTCTTATAATTGATAATGTTAATTTTATAAAATGTAAGGAATCATGTCAGTTAGTACCAACCAATTAAAAAATTACAAGTGTAGGGATAACTATCCTTTCCAAAAATGTTCTATAAATACACTAGACTTTCCCAATGGATTGATCTATAAGTAGTGTGTTTTGCCAACAACACATGCCTTTACAAATAGAATATAACACTTTAAAAGTGGAAAATATTTATCCATAGGAAGGATATTCCTAATATATTAACCTTTGGGACCCCTGTGCTACTACAAGATCTTCATGGTTATTTGATGCTCTTGGCCTTCCGTAATCCTCTTCTCTTTTGTTTACGATTAGGTCCATCACCCTACTATCATCTATCCCATATTTCATTTGGTTCCTCCTTATCATCATCTAAGGTTAAAATAAAATTATATGTTCCCTCAAGAAACATTCCTTCAATCTACCATGGCTTATTAGACTACTCATTAGTGGGTTTTGGATTGAATTACATTTACACAAATGATAATTCAACCTTTTCAACTCAAGTATAACATTCACGGGGCCTAATTAGGTTTTTCATGATTTACCAAGGTACTTATAAAGGTTTTAATAATATTATAATGGTAGCAATCAGTTCAAAAATTGTGATCCTAGATCTCTACCTTTGCATTACTAGGTCTGTAAGGTCTCCAATTTGGAACATTGCACCCATGTGGCTCTAATGTGGCATCTTTGTGTCATCTTGCTCATCAATATATAAAATATGACCATTTCCTTTGAAAAAATAGCTTTGATCTCACACCATATAATTTATTTACATGACTCAACATGATATATAGATATTGAGACAATTTGGATCCAAGTAACTATTTTAAAATTGATGTTGGCATGCCCATCATTTGACATCTACGTGAATATCTTTGATGGGCACGTGACTATAAATTTTAAACACATCCTTAAGACTATTTACTATCTTGAATTTGGCATCCTTGTGAACATCAATTTACATCCACATGAATGTCATTTATGGGCTCATGATATTCAATTTTAAACATATACTTATGACTATTTGATATCTAAAATTTGATGTCCTCATGACTATCAATTGACATCCACATGAATGTCATTGATGAGCATGTGGATATAAATTTTAAACACATCATCAAGACTATTTTCCATCTTAAATTTCATGTCCACATGACCATCAATTTATGTCCACATGAATGTCTTTGGTGGGTGTGCTACCATCAATTTTAAACACATCCTCAAGACTATTTATTGAGATTGCCACCTGTCATTATTTTAAGGCTTTAAATTTTCAATGATCATCTTGATCCATTAGATCTTGTTCATTTGATTAAACATGCACCATCTGGTTGTGATCCATGAAGTTAGATGTGATTAGTTCCTATCGATGATAGAAAATATTAAATCTAGGGTATGATTATAATATAAAATTAAGCTAAAGTCTTAGATAAAGGTTTCTATTCATATTAATACACACACATATATATTTTAATATAAAGCCTCAAGCTAGATTTAAAACATATAAAATGACCATGGTAAAAAGAGACTAATATAATTCAATGCTTCAAGGAAATTATTATTGGTAAAATGTTGTAGGGAAAATGTCTACAAGAAATAGGCACTTCAAAGAAATTATCTTGGGTAAAATGTTTAAAATAAATGAAATGTTGAAAACATAAGTCTCAAAATCTAGATCTATAAACAAAATATCTAAAATAATTCCTAAACAAAAATCCTGAATAGAATCATTCTAATTGCATGTCCCAAAAGTAATTGGATAGAATATCTAAAACATAAACCCCAAAGACTAATTCATTTGGGACAAAAGTTTTGAAGGAAAATCCAAAAAAATACAAGTCCAAAAACATAAAACCTAATTATTAGGAACATAACAAAAGGACTTTATGTATAGCTTAGACGACATGAACAATAAACAGGACAAAGGGGGTGTCAAGACATAAAAGGGGCCAAGCATGGATTTTTAGACTAAGGTTTGGTTGTGTTAATAAAGATATCTAAGCCTTAGAATAAAAATTAAACTAAGTCCATAGCATATTTAAAGTCTTCTCATGTAAAATTTAAATCAAAGTTCCCACCAATTTTAGAATAATCACTTAGACTAAATTTAGACCAAGGCATTAGAAATTCAAATATGAATTTAATTTGATTTTCCACAAACTAAAGGTTAGTAAAAGATCAAATTAACATGAAATTAAGAAGCCCATGCTTTTGCCTATTATAAATGGACTCCATTGATCCTTTAACCTAAAATAAGAAGATCCATTATTATCAAACTTAGACAAGATTAAACCAAAATCATGCACAAATATGCTAACCAAACCAGGTGTGGATGATTTTAAAATATAAATAATGTGAAAACATGATAGTGACACTTTAATCAAGTGAATTTTCAATTTTAAGGTATAAATTTACATAATTTGACACAAGGGTCCCCATTTTTCAAAAATGGGGGTATGTTGACCTCAACAAATGGTGACTTCTAGGGGAAATATAGTAATATCATAGATATCAAAAACTCTTTTTTAGAAAAATAAATAGATTACCTATTCCACATGATCAATACCATTATCAAGATCAGTTCATTGTTAAAATATGTCTTGCACCTATATAGTAGGATCAAACATCAAAACCTAGTCATGTTATATGTGTGCTTTGATTCCACTTACTATTTACCATGGGATTTAGGGAATAACTTCTAGATTTCATGCCTTTAATCACTAAAATTAACTTATAACATGTTTGGTTATTCATTAAGAACCATGATCTAGCTCAAGTAATGCTTGGGAATTTCTCTACTATTATCTAGGCATCCACAACCTTGATAGAGATACCTTTGGCTCTTCTCAATGCATTACTCTACTACAAACCAAGCATCTATATCCCTGATGGAGATTACCAGAATCACCTTTGCTTGGAAAGATTTTGATTTTTCAATAAGCTCTTATTTTTGTATTTTTCAGATCATTTTAGCCTTCAAGTAAAGGTTAGGACCCAGGTTAGCCAAGTTTTGGGATTTGGTCAAATGTTTGATCTTCAGACAATAACCTATGGTTGAAACCTATTTCCCAAGTAAGGATGTTTGTTAAGTGCAAGCATGATTGTGTCCTAATAATTCAATCTTTCATCCCATATGTGTAAGCCTTCTTAAAACCAAGCTTAGATTAAAACAAGGTTTAAAACCTTATAAAATAGCCAACCTATCCATTAGTCCTTACTAGTTTATCTAAAGTATAAAATCAAGCTCATATTTCAAATCCATGGTCATCATATGCTTAAGATTCATACCTATATTTTTGAACTATGAATTTCTTGAATAATTATATAAACTTTGAGTTGAGGGCTATCCAAAAAGACTAGTAATAATCAAGGAATAGAGTAGAGAAAACACACATGCAAATATAAAGTGACAAAGAATAAATCAATAAAAAATTAAATAAATATATACAAACTTATGTACAAACAAGGGATAAGAAGGAAAGGATAGAAATAAACTAATCTAGCCTATGTACACTAACTCTAACTATTATTACAATTCACTCCATAAAAACTCCAGGTGGGGATCATAGAAGTAGTGCTTGATGTAATACCCATTAGTGGGTAGTGTGAACTCTATTACCTATAAGTCTTTTATCTTGAAGGTATTATCTCCAAGTATCTCAACTACTGGTGGGGACCTATCCACAAAGGTGTGAACTTCTCATGTTTACCTTTGGGCTCAGATGCCTTATCCCAAATAAGAACCAAGTATCCTTTCTTAAACACCTTTATATTTTATCACTTATTAGACCACCTTTTCAATGTGTCTTGGTACCTTCTAAAATTTGAAAAATCTTCCTCTCTTGCATCTTCCATTTGAATGATGTCCAACAGCCTTGAATTTGCAAATTCTTAGTCCTCCTCCATGTACTCTTGTATGAACTTGTATGTTGATAGCTTGAGTGTGATGGGGAATATAGGATCTTGATCATATACTAGAAATAATGGTGATGCTTTGATATCCTACTTAAATCTTGTTTTATCTACCCTAAGGGCATATTTGAGAAGCTTATGCCATATCCTAGGTTTGTCTACTGTAGAATTCTTTATTGCCTTCATCAAGTTCTTATTAATTGATTCATATATTCCATTAAATTGATGGTAATGGTTTGAAGAGCACTTGATATTGAAGTTTTTATCATATTCCCATTATATCATTTAAATGGATATAAAATTAGATCAATTATCATAGAATAAAAAGATTAGCATTCCAAATTAGGTGCATATGTTTTGTTCCAATAATTTGATCACTTTTTCAATTCTACACTACTTGGTCACCACTGCTTTAGTCCATCTTATGCAATAGTTGGTGGTAGTTAGGACATAATTGTGGCCATCTGATGAGTTTGGTTTGATGACCCCTAAAAAATCTAGCCACCATTGGGCAAAAGGTTTGTCAATCATAACTAGTTTTAATAGCATGGCTACCTTGGGATCTTTGGTGTTAAATATTTGACATTAGTGACACTCCCTTACATGCTTGTGAGCATCCTTGAATATTTTAGGCTAGTAGTAGCCATCCCTTAATATTTTTTGGGTTGTAGTTCTTTTTGATGGATGTCCACTTCCTAGCTTCTCATGAAAAGTGTTCGTGATCTCAACTACCTCTTCCTTGGATACACACCTTAGGTAATGCCTTGAAATTTTTTCTATATATAACTCCATCCTTGATTAGGTAATGGGCTTCCTTAAGCCTTATAGTTATTATTTTATCTGTACGAGGACAAATTCCATTGATTAGTAAGTGGATAATGGGATCATACCAATAATTAGACTAAAAACTTTATTGATCTACTTACATGACACTTAGCTTGGGGTTAGTATTGGCAATTAATTGAATTAAACCTTGGCACCTTACTAGTTTAAAAGTTTTCATTTTGATGTCATATTATTGAATCACATACATCTACTTACCTCTCCTTTCTCCTAGTTCATTTTGACTTATCATGAGCTTAGTGTCAAAATCAATTAAGATTGCATGTACCTTATTCCTAAAAATATAAAGCCTAAACATTTTTACTACCTTGACTAATGCACATGATTTATTTTCAATTAAATAATAGTTTAACTCAACATTTTAAAGGTTAGTACTTATAAAATCTATTGGATGGTTGTATCCATCCATTTTCTTAGTTATAACTATAGTTATTGTATGATCTAAAACAAAGGACTAAAGATAAAAATCTTTAGTGAAGTATGGACTTATCAGTACTAGGGCTTATCTAATTACCTCTTTGATGTCTTTGAAGGCTTTGATGACTTCTTCATTCCATAAGACTTTGGCATCCTTCTTCAACATATCATTTAATGGCCTCACAGTCTCGACAAATCTAGAAATGAACTTTATTACAAAGTTTATTTTACCAAAGAATGACTTTAATTCCTTCCTACTATTAGGGGATCTATATTAGATATTGCATTTACTCTTTTAGGGTCCATATAGAACCCCTCCTTAGTGATAACATGTTTTAATAGTATTCCTAAGTAACATAGAAAATACTTTTCTTTGGGTTGAGAGAAATCCCATACCTTCTACATCTTTCAAATACCTATTGTAGGTGCATAATATGATATTCTCTATTCATAGAAAAGATAGTCAGATCATCCATGTATATAATAATTCACTTACCTACAAGACCTTAGAAAACATGATCCATATCCCTTTGGAAGGTTGAACCTACGTTTATTGATCTAAAAGGCATTCTTTTGTATGCAAATGTACCCCACTTGGTAGTAAAAGTAGTTTTCATCCTCTCCTCTTGATTCACCAACACTTGGTTATACCATGAAAAACCATAAAGAAATGACATCATGGTAGAGCTATAAATAGTTTATATCACTTGGTCAAGAGAAGGTAAGAGGTAATTATCTTTCTCAGATGCTCTATTTAGGTTTATAAAATCAATGCATAGTTTGATTTCACCATTCTTCTTCCTAAATAGGACTAAAATAGCAACCTAAGTGGAATGCATAATGGGAAACACAATCTTGAAACCTAAGAGCTTATTGGCTTCTTTGAATATTAGTGGTTCTAAGACTAGGTTGACAGGCCTTTAATTTTGTTTAAAAGGTTTATAATTTTATTTTAAAGGTATGGTATGAGTTATGACCTTTGAATCAAAGTTATTTAGGTCATCATAGGACCATGCTATGATATGTTTATATTTGGTCAGCATTTCTTTAGATATTTTAGACTCAATTCTTGTACATTAGCTTTAGTTCCATACTCTAAATTTATACTTATTGAATAAGACAACTTGCATTGATATTTACTCTTGACCTGATTGACCACTAGTTCATAATCACCAAAAACTAATAGTTCTTTGACAACATGCTTGATTGAAAATGTTAATCCAAGAATAAGTGCTTCATACTTATCCAAATTATTTGTGCATGAGAACTAAAGTTTGTAAGAGGTATTTTATTGTTTCCCAATGGTGTTGATTAATACCTCTACTATTCTAGAACTTGATTTTAATCTAGCACCATCAAAACAAAGCTTTCATAATCCTAGCAAAGCATGAGAATTTTTAGAGTTGCATACCTTTATGGTGCCAAGAGTGTAAATACTAAGATATAAGTTAACCATGTTGACCCTATTGTTGATAAAATTATACTCCATGATTGTATACTTCATTTTAGGCTCTCTTTATATCCTAATTTGGTTAGGAACTCACTTCCAAAGAAACCACATATATGAACAATCTATAGACATGTAACCATTCAAGATTCTAGTCTAGTCTCTTCTCAATAGCATCCCATAAGCATCATGGATGTCCAATACTTAGTTATCAATGAACTATTAGATTCTTCATTCTAAAGCAATTTACATGTGAATGTTCAATAATTTACAAATCACTTTGACTCTTAATTTATCTAATTGAGTTATAACTCTATTAGATTTAATGGGAGTCAAACCTAATTGTTCAAAAACACCCTTAGGCATTATATTTGTAGATGCACCAAAATTTAATAAATAATTATGTAGATTCTTAAAAAAGATCCTAACTGTAAGTAGGAAAGGAGGAACATCTACCTTAATTTTGTGTATTTCAACAATAGCATGAGCAAACTTTTGAAACTTACCATGTTTTTTAGACAAAGATTCCAACAATAGATCTCTTTGTTCAGTAATCTATGTTAACTAATTCAAGATAATGTTAGCTTTGATTCTTTTCATGTCCTTTAATATATTATACCCATTCCTATTGGAATAAATAGATGTATCAGCATTGGTTTTATAAGTACTTCCTTTGGGAGGCTCTAGATTGTTATCTAAGGTAGTATCAGGAGGAGTCTCAAAGTTATTTAGAGGAGTTAAAGTGGTCAATGGTTTCTTATACTACTAGTTTATGAGAGGGTAAGTCTTATTCAAAAATTTATAAAAATCATGAATCTATTTAGGGATACCCTCAACCTCATTATCCTCTTAGAAAGGGAACTCAAATGTCTCCACCATGAGAGTTGGATCAGATGATCTAGATGACCTTAAGGAACAAGATGTACCTACATCACAATTTTTTAAAGGTAAAATCCACTAAGAGGGGGGGGGGGGGTGAATCAGTGGTGGAAAATAAACCAATTCAATTTCCTAACCATTGTATATACTTAAGCATTCAAAATAATTATTCATGAAGCATACAAATCATTTATAGCAGTGAATAATGAACATAATGCAAGATCACATAAACAACACAAGATCTATGTGGGAAAACCTATTGGGGAATACAACCCACTCTCAAGCCTATAAATACATGGACTATTGTCCTATAAGATGATCAAAAATAAGAGACTGATCAAGTCCTTTTTATTAGGAACCTTTGGTCAAGTCCTTCTGACCTACAAACTTGATCAAGTCCTTCTAACCAAAGGTGTTTAGTGAAACCCTATTTCACAAGGATGAACTACCCCTAAATAAAATCAAATCCTTTAGAACCTCCTTTAGATGAACCCTTAAACCTTAGAGCTTATGTCTTCAACACTTGATGATGGACCTCTTGATTATCTCACCTCTACACAAAACTCTCTCTATCTCAAACATGCCTCACATAGGCATTCCACAAACTCTCTACTTCGTCACTTAAATTTCACTAATCTGTAGTTTTAGACCTCTTCACACATACTCAAATTTCAATATCACTATTATGACATAAGGAACATGACCTATAGGTCATACAAATAGTCAACTATCTTCTTTTCTTATCAACCCAACCATTGGGCACTTTTCCTCTCCTTTGTTTTCCTTCGCTCTCAAAATTTCTCAAATCATCTACATAAAGTCTAGAAACCAACACATTTGGTTTCAATATATATAGATTAATCATGAATTAATCAAGATCACAATATTTCCTTGTCAGCCACAAAACATTCCTTTACCCTTAATTCATATCATATGGGTCACACTTAAGCAAAATACCATTTCAAAATATGCCTAAGTCACTTTTAGGTCCTATGGATACCCATTCACCTATTTGATACATCTCCAAGAAAATCAAGAACCTATGACCAGTTACAAATACATAGTTCCACTCCTTATGTCCCCTTCAACATCCTCAAATTATCACAATCATATTAGCTTACCTCTACATATGCTCAAATAACTCAAATAGAGACCTTATATACAAGAACACTGTTACCAAATAAACAATTAACTTCTTAATCATTGTTCATATTCAAGATAGATTGATCACACCTCTAAAATACTCATAGAGCATCCTCATGGAGTCTAAAACACTCCCTAATAGTCAATTGATCATGAGACATCAAAATAACATCAAAATGAGATTAAACATTCTTATCTAGTCACTTACCAAATAAGCAAAAACACACATTAAACTTTTAGGCACAATATCTTTGACTATACTCACTTATATATATTCAAATTAGGTTCTTTATATGCACCATGGAGTCCTCTACCACTTTTATTTTTATAGCAATAAAAAATTTGACTTTTATCAAAAGATATGGATAAAATATAGAGCTATGGTTTTTCCCTCTATTAAATTAAAATATTTGAATAAAAACGGTCATAGTTAACCTTCCAACATAATGCTCAAATCTTGTGTCCTCTCATATTTGGATCAATCTCACACCGTTGATCATGTCTAAACTTTAATGCATAGTCTACCAATGCCAAATGTTAACCCTCAATCACATTGACCTCATCTTGTGGAATATTATAATGTTTACTCAACGTGATCCATTGATCTCTATGGATCAACCATGTTTTTAGTGATCAACACTTACCATTTGATCAATTTTTACTAACTTTCACTTGCCATTAGATAATTATCTTGTACATTTGCTCAGTCATTAAACATCATGCACCTATCATCATCTCACTAGTTCTTGATTTTTTGGAGCAACACTCATCATTGATCTTGCCCATTCTTTAAATCTTTCAAAATTTTCTAAGTATGGGGACCCTTTCAATATGCATGGTTAGACATTTTTTCACCTTAATAATTTCTTCTATGTTTACTTGCATGATCTCAAATTTGAACCAAATGATCTCCTCACATAGTAAAATCCAACCATATAGAAAATAGCTCCTAGAAATATCATGTCTATGAGATATAAGTATATTAAAATTCCTTCTCAAAATCTTTTGTCATAGAGCCAACTATGTAAAAATTTGTCTAGGAGACTAACTTTGCTCCTTCATAACTTTTGTCATGCTTTAACACATGATCTTGAATTTAGTGCAAGTCAACTATGAACAAAAGTGAAAAAAACCATATGATCAGTTGTTATTGACTCCTTCACACATGTAATAAACAACACCATCAAAATGTTTACTCGACTCTTCTTACCACATTGCAAAATTGGCTAAGTATGGAAAAACACAGTCAAACTACCTGGGAGCCCAACTTTGCATATGCATATCTTTTGATGCACTTCATTGCATGATCTAAAAAATTAGTGAAAAATAAACTATGTCCAAAACTAAATCAACCCATATGATCACCTTCTCTTGAAATCTCCACACATGCAATATATTCCATCATCAAATTTCCTACTTGGCTCTTTCTCACCACATTGCAAATTTGGCAAAGTATAGGAAAACAATGAATTCTAACTTAAAAGAAAAAATTTCACCCTCATATATTTGACCACACTTCAATGCATCACCTAGGATCTAGTGCATAACAACTAGGTATTAATTTTTGATCACAACCATATGACCAACTTCCCTTGACTCATTCTCATGTGGTAATGGTGACATCATCAAACTACCTACTCAAATTTTTTACCACTTGACCCAAAGTGTTTAGATTGAAACTATAGATCACCAGACGAATTTCACTTATGCATACAAGCTCTCAAAGCATAAATAACATCATAGGGACCTCTTTTACATGATACAATCATCATACTCATCCTTTAAAATCTCTAACCATGAAGATTGACTAATCATACTTCAAGTATACAAGAACACATTCATTACATACTTTGTCATTATCACATAGACTATCAAGGCAATTCATCCACTAAATAGGACACCTCCATGACACCACCATGACATCATCATTACAACTCTCCAAAAATCTCCCCCTTTGTCATTGATGTCAACAATCATCATATATAGCAATATACAACTCATCTTATCTCTCTGTAAGCACTCACATAACATGGACTTTCTCCCCCTTTAACATAATGACAAAGTGGGCACTAACTAATCCTAAGGGACTAAAAATATTAACAAAAAGGAAAGGACCATATTAGAAAGATGATACAGACTCCTCATTACCTTGAGCCTACTTTAACTTGCTTTGACAACATCTTCTTGCTCCATGACAACACACTCTTCAATCAAACACTACAATCAATGAAGAAAAATCACACAAAACCATAAAAATATAATGGAACACAAGAAAAAATATTTAAGAGGGTCTCCCCCTAATAAATCTAAGCAATTTAACCTTTTGAGCATCTTTAAATCTCCACACACCATGAAGAATCATGGCACATACTTACTAGCCTTCTCTCTCAAGCTACCAGAAGGACTACCAACATAACTTCATGCCACTCATCAAATAAGAAACATGCACTAAAACAACTTGACAATTAAACTTGAAATATAGATACCTTTCTCTTTTATAAAAAATGAACAAAAATCAATCTTCTTCAAACTATGCTTGTCTAGCCTCCTTGTAACCCTACATGGAACTTGTAGATCCCACACTTTTCATTAGACAGATATTCAAGACCTAAAACTCCATATTCAAATCACTCTAATATGTGCCCTTAACAACACCAATTTTCATCACCAGGCTCATCTTTTGTCACATACTTCCTTCACAAACCTACTAGCCAATTAGCCCTTCATATTGACAAAAATTTGAGAACCAAAAACCTCCAAATCTATGTAAATATGTATTTTATAACCCATTTGGAAAATTAAACATATTAGTAAGCCTTGGACCTCAACTCATAAGGCATACCACTTTTCTAGCAGAGACCAACACCCTAGAATCTTAAAATAAACAAAGTCAACACAATAACTTCCAATCAATGTCTACCTCTAAAACCTCTTATACAACCAAAGACAACCATTACACACATCTAAAACAAGTTTTGAGCTTCAAAACTATTGGTAACCTTTATTCCTTATAACCCATTTTAGTACCTGTAAGCTCTTAAACACAAACTAGGAAACTTGATAGATAACAAAAATCTTTAAATTGACTTCAACATATCTTCAGATCATAAAACCACCTAGAGCATACTATAATAAGGTCATAAAAAATTTCTATGTATAAATATTATCTTGAAAAATCACAAATCCTCCTTAACCATCTAGGAACCTTTAATCTAACCTTATAGACTGTTTCAACGTAAAAACACCACAACAATACTTGCTTGTCCACTTGAAAGGAGTCTCTTAAGAAGCATAGATAGAGACACCCTCTATAACTCGATACTATAAAACAAATACAACTCTCCATATTCCTCTACCTCCTTACTTAGAAGATACTTATAGTTCTTCTTCTTATTTGGCTTTAGAGAAACAACTTCCTCAACTACTACAACATTCTCCTTTTCATCTCCTTGGTCTTCCCCTTGAGCTTAGTCTCTTCATTCTCAACATGAGCAGACAATGAGACCTATTAAAACTCTTCAAATTATGAAGCATTATCCATCATATCAAATAGATTACTTGGACCTATAGCCTCATCATAATTCCTACTTACCACCTTTGGTCTCATGGGTTAACTTGTCTTCTTTCATGTATTATGGGAGCCTGATTGAACCTATTCTGACTTATAGGCCTTTGATTGTAGAAGAAAGAAATGTGGCCTATCTATTCACAATTAAAGAACACCATAATTTTTACAAAAATGTCATTCTACCTTACTTGATTTGGACAAAATCTTTCAATGTGCCCTAGTTCATAACAACTATAGCACTCAATATCTCTTGAAGGAAACTCAACTTGTCTTACCTTTAATGGATTTTTTTTTCAAAATGTCCCACATCATGATAGTTGAGACACTAAACCTTGATTACACATTTTTAATGATGACACCCATCATAGTTCCATATAAATATATTCTTAACAAGTCTTCTACATTCTCTAGATCTATGACCAAACTGATTACAAGTATAGTAGTAACATTAAAATTTACATGCCTCATGGTATTTGGTTGTCTAGTTTGATTTATCTTTATTATGATAGCACCTTCATTCCTTGTCTGATTATTTCTCTTCAAAGGCTGATCCACCTTGTTGACATTAATATTCATCTTGTCTTGAGTTACAATCTTTGGTTCTTCTTTGTATCCAAGACTAGTCTTATCATTTTTATGCTTTTGATCATTTAGAATGTTGTCTATATCACTTGAGATATTTTTAAATCTCACAAATGAATAATCTTACAAGATACATTATCTAACTCAGATTTAAATGACTTATTTTTAATTACATACCTAGCACATTCATCTTCTTTAGATTTTAAGTTTTTAGACAGGATTTCCAATTGACAACAAGATGTTTGACTATATATTCATGCTCCTTAGCATTTTCAGCAATTCTTACCTCAAACACATAAAATTGTTCCTTAAATTACTTGATTTTATATTTCATCTTCTTATTGATCTTCTTCTCAATCTTTATATCTTCATGAGCATTAGTCAATGTAGTCTCATAGTCTACCTCATATTCATCATCATCTAAATCATTCCATGTAGAAACCTTGTAATTTGAGAAACTTCCTTCCTCAGCCATGAACAGAGATTCATCCTTAGTAGAACCATCATCTTCATGATCATATTCTAAGTCACTATCTTCACTCTCATCTAATGATCTATAATATTCTTTAGTGTAGAGATTCTTCTTGTCCTTGAAGTACTTCTTCTTGTTATCAAACCTTTTAAATCCCTTTTTGCTTTTATCAGACTTAAAAGATATCTTGCCATCATCATGACCTTGATCATGATCTTCATCATCGTCCTTCTTATACTTATGAGGGAACTTATTATAAAAATGTCCTATCTCACCATAATTGAAGCATTTGAGGGGTATATTACCCTTATACTTGCCTAAACCTATTCTCAATTTCCTTGAAATTGAATCAATTAGTTCATCCTCATCTATATTAGGAATGTTATCCTCTTTGAGTTTCTTACCTTGAAACTTCTTCTTTTTCTTCAATTTAGTATTGAAATTTGTTTCCTTATTTGGTGTTATATCATTATTCTTCCTCATCTCATAGGTGGTAAGGGTGCCATGAAATTTATCCATCTTTAATTGAGTAAGGTCATCACCCTCTTCTATAGTAGATACTTTCAGATCAAACTTGGGGAATAGAGACCTCAAAGCCTTTTGAAAAATAATAATTTATTAAAGGTTCTCTCCAAGACCTCTGATGATGTTCACAATCTTATCAAATCTCTAAAAAAAGGATGCCACAAAATCTTCTTTGTTCATATTGATAATTTCAACTTACCTTTTGTGAGTCTACAAATTTGTCAACTTAACCTTTGAATCTCCTTCAAAAATAGTCTTGAAGTTATCCTAAATTTCCTTGGTAGATGTGTAATGAATAATTTTGGTGAAATTAGTATTTTTAAGACCACAAGTGATGGCATTCATTACCTTAGAGTTATTCTCAAACATCTTCTTATTTCCAATAGTAGATAGATGAATAGTAGGAGAAACATAACCATCCAAAATAGATTTCCATACATCAAACCCTAGGGACATAATCTATGTCTTCATCCTATCACACTAAAAATCATAATTGGATCCATTGAACATTGGTACTTTCTTATTATAAAAACCACCTCGCACATTCTGACTAGTCATTATACCTTGGATTACCTTCAAGCTATCAAGATTTTACCAAAGGACCTAGCTCTGATACCAATTGCTAGAGGTACAATCCATTGAGAAGGGGGTGAATCAATGGTTACAAATAATCTAATTCAATTTCCAAACCATTTCAAATACTTAAGGATTCAAAATAATTATTCTTGAAACATATAGATCAATCATAGCAGTGAATAATGAACATAATGCAAGATCACATACACAACACAAAATCTATGTGGGAAACCCTTTTAGGAAAAAAACCCACTCTCAAGCCTAAAAACACATAAAATACTATCATATAAGATGATAAAAAACAATAGAGTGATCAAGTCCTTCTAATCAATAACCTTTGATCAAGTCTTTCTGACCTACAACCTTGATCAAGTCCTTCTGACCAAAGGTCTTTTGTGAAACCTTGTTTCACAAGGAACAACTACCCCTAAAGAATATTGAGTCCTTTAGACCCTCCTTGAGATGAACCCTTCCACCTTAGAGATAATTTATTCAACACTTGATGATGGAACTATTTATTATCTCACCTTTGCATAAAACTCTCTCTCTCTCTCTCTCTCTCTCTCTCTCTCTCTCTCTCTCTCTCTCTCTCTCTCTATCTATCTATCTATCAATCAATCAATCTATCTATCTATCTATCTACCTATCTCAAACATGCCTCTCACATAGGCATGCCATAATCTCTCTCCTTCCTCACTCAAACTATCCTCATATGCACTTTTATACCTCTTCACACATCATCAAATTTTAATAGCACTATTATGGCATAATTAACATAACCTATAGGTCATACACATAGTCAAAAATATTCTCTACTCATCAACTCAACCAATGCCCACTCTCCCTCTCCTCTACATTCCTTTTCTCTCTAACTCTCTCAAATCTTCCACACAAAGTCTAGAAACTAACACATTTTTTTCACTATATATAAATCAATCATGAATTAATAAAGATCACAATATTTCCTTTTCATATGTAAAACATGCCTTCACCATTAAGTCATCTCATATGGGTCACACTTAAGCACAATCCCATTTCAAAATAGGCCTAAGTCACTTTCAGGTCCTATAGAGACCCATTCACCTATTTAATACATCTCCAAGAAAATCAAGAATATAGGACCAATTAAAAATGCATAGGTCCACTCCTTATGTCCCCTTCAACATACTCAAATGATAATAATCATCATATCTCACTTTTGTGTATGCTCAAACAACTTAAATAGAGACCTCATACACAAGAACATCATTACTAAATAAATAGTTAACTTCTTAAACATTGTTCATACTAAAGATAGATTGATCACAACTCCAAAATAATCATAGAGTATCTTCATAGAGTCTATAAAAATACCTAATAGTAAATTCACCTTGAAATATTGAAACAACATCAAAACAAGATCAAACATTCTTCTTGAGTCACTTACAGAACAAGCATGAACACATAGTTCACTTCTAGGAAAAAAATCTTTGACTGTACTCACTTTAAGATATTAAAATTAGGTTATTTAGATGTATCATGGGTCCTATACTAATTTTATTTTTATAGCAATACAAAATTTGAATTTTATCAAAAGATATGGATAAAATATAGAGATCTAGTTTTTCCCTATGTTAAATTCAGATATTTTAATAACAATGATCACAATTAACCTTTGAACACAATGCTCGAATCTAATTTCCTCTCAACTTTGGATCAATATCACAACATAAATCATGTCTAAACTTTAATTCATAGTCCACCAATGACAAACATTAAACTTTAGTCATGTTAACCTCATCTTGTGCAATCTTATAATGTTTACTCAATGCACTCCATCAATCGCTATGGATTAACTAGGTTTTTATCATTGTTAGATCAACCTATACAAATACCCATATGCCATTGGATCCTTATCATATACCTTTTCTTATTAATTAAACATTTTGAACCTATTATCATCTCATTACTTTCTAACTTCTTGGTAAAACATGCACCATTGATCTTTCTTGATCTTTAACTCTTTCAAAATTACCTATGGGGACCCTTTCAATATTCTTGAGTAGCCATTTTTTCACCTCAATAACTTATTCTACTCTTACTCATATGATATCAAATTTAGACCAAATGATATCCTCACATAGGATAATTTAGTCATATAAAAAACAACTCTTGGAACACTCGTGCATGTGATATATCATGCCATTAAAATTCCTTCTCAAAATCTTATCATAGAGCCAACTATGTCAAAAAAAATTTGGGAGACCAACTTTGCTCATTCATAACTTTTGTCGTACTTTAGCACATGATCTCAAATTTAGCAAAAAATAAATATGCATAAAATTAAACAAATGCATATAATTAGTTTCTATTGACACCTTCACATGTGAAAAATACAACACCATAAAAATGCTCACTCAACTCTTCTTACCACATTACAAAATTTTCTAGGTATGGAAAAACATAGTCAAACTACCTAGGAGCCCAACTTTGCATTTGCATATATTTTGATGTACCTCATTACATAATTTAAAATTTATAAAAATAAACTATGTCCAAAACTAAACAAACACATATGATCACCTACTCTTGAAACATCCACACCACAAGATATTCCATCATCAAACTGCTTACTCAGCTATTTCTGGCCACATTGTAAATTTTATATGAAAACAATGAATTTTGACTAAGAATCCAACTTTTCACCCTCATATATTTGCAAATGATTTAATTTATGACCTAATATCTAGTGGATAATAACTATGTACTAATGTTATCATATCCATATGACTGACTCCCCTTGACTTAATCCCACATGGTAATGGTGATGTCATCAAGCTGCCTAATTAGATTTTATGCCACTAGACCCAAAGTGTTTAGATGAAAACTACAAACTACCAAATGAATTTCAATTATGCATACAAGATCTCAAAACATATATAACATCTTAATGACCTCTTTCACATGATCCAACCATCATACTCATCACTGAACATCTCTAACCATGAAGATCAACCAATCATACTTGAAGAATACAAGAATAAGTACATTGCACACTTTATCATTGTCACATAGACTATCAAGGAACTTAATCCACTCATTAGGACACCTCCATGACACCATCATGACATCATCATGATAACTCTCTAACATAATATTTATTAGGGAAAACTTTAAAAGTATATAATTTTTCTTGGAAGGCCTCAAAATCATTACAAAATTTAAGACAGTCTATTTCCCTATGCTTAGAATTACAATGAACTCTAAAATAGTCAAGTAAAGTAACATTAGTAAGATTTATATAAGGCACATTATTTTTATAATATGGATAATTATTGTTATTTTTATGGTAACTATCATTCTAAAATCTATTAGTGGGCCTACTGAAGCTTTGAAAAGAGAAATTCCTACCAGAGCTCTCTCTAGTATTACTTACTTACTTTTCAAACTAAAAGAAGTCAGTGCTAAAAAATTTAACCATCTTGAGGATAGATTCACTCTCATTATTTGGATTCCTATAATTATGAACCTAGGTATTATTACTAGATATAGGCATTAAATCTTTCTGATCTTATGGATGAGATCCATTGGTAGCATTGTTCAGGAATCCTAGGTTTTAAGTAGGATGAACATGTCTCAAAGGTAGTTGGTTTAAGACTAGAAGTTGGTTTAGGGAAGGCATATTTTAGTTAACATTGGAATAACATTTAAAATGGGTAAATGTGGATTGGAATTAGGAATGAAGTATGCCAATTGTCCTTGGGGTTACATTTGATCATTAATGATCACAACCTCAACATAAGCTAAAGCTAATGTATTCGTGGGTCCAACGGCTTTCTTTAAAAATATATAAGTCATAAGATCTAAGGCATACTTGTAGATTTCCAATTCTAGAGCTACATCAGGTCTATAAGGAGCTATGGTCCTAGTGAACATTTTTTGGAACCTAGTATTAAAGTCTCTTATGGGCTCATTTGCTTCCCTTTTCACTATGGTGAACTATTAGTACAAGACACAAGGACTAATGATTTTACCAAAATAGTCAATAAATATATTATCAAAATCAACCCAACTAGTAATGTAATTTTTAGGGAGGTTTAGAAACCATTCATATGTAACATCTTTAAAAGTGAAAGGAAATAGTCAACATGCTACATCTTCATGAGTCACATTCAATAATCTTAATGCATCTTTGAAAATCTTAATGTGTTCCTTAGATGTTATAATGCCATTAGGACTAAATGTTAGAAAATACTTTCTAATATTATGAGGAATGTCATGTACCACACCTAGCACATTGATTTAATAGCCACCTAGCAAGCAATGCCTTGATAGGGATCAAACACATGAGTACTCTAAATTGGTGAAGATGGAAAATGCTTTGAAAGTATGTGTTTACCTTTATCCTACTTAGTTCTCATATGAAATTTTAATGAAAGTAGAGGTTCTCTAGTCTTTGAATGTCACCTTATCCTAATCCTTGGTAATTCCATCTTGTGGGATTTTACTCCTATTTAAAATACAATGTGTCAGTCTTATATTTGTAAGAGACAATGATCAGAGTTGCACATTAAACAAACTTTGTAAATATTTATATAAAGGATGATAAAGGATAATAATATTTAACTAATTTATCTAAAAGATGTATCTAAATACATAAATATAATTGATATTTACATGTTTTAACTTAAATAAATTCAAATTAGTGAAGTATCCATTGATATTTGATCGAAACTATTATTACTAGCCTCAAACTTCTTAAATTGACAAATCTTAAGACATGTTTGTTGTTCCCAAAATTTGTCACTCATTTTTGGGGACAACATATCAACTATTTTGTTCTTGCAAGCCAAAATTCTCTCTTCCCTTCTCAAAAAATGTTTTGATCACTCCAATTCTTCAATTATTCAAGCTTTTTTAGCTAAGGGACTCGCAGCTTCAATAGGTTCAACAACTTCAGTATGTGAGCCCTCACCAAGAAACAAGTTCCCAACACTTAGGCATTTTAAGGCTAGTTTAACACCGAAGTTCAATCAAAGACTTATCATCGGGCTTTAAACAAAATATTGAACCATTAAACCATTTAACCATTGAACCCCACCTCTAAAGGTTCAAAGGTTCAATGGGTTCAAAGGTTCAATGACATCGGTAGACTTAAAAGAGTTGAGCGCTTCAACAAGTTCAAAGTTCAATGGCTTCAAAGGACATAAAGAAAAGAAGGCTTTGAAGAGTGAAGGTTAAACTGTTGAACCTTGAACCAAAATGGTTCAATGAGTTCAAAGGTTCAACAAGTTCAATAAGATCAAAATACTTAAATGAAAGAAGACTTTGAAGAAGAAAGATTGAACCGTTGAACATTGAACCAAAAGAGTACAAGTTCAAAAGTTCAACGAGTTCAATAAAGTTTGAAAGACTTAGAAGAACAAAGGATTCAAAGAGTAAAGAATGAACCATTGAACCATTGAACCTTGAACCAAAAGAGTTCAAAGTTCAAAGGTTCAATGACTTCAACAGAAAAGAAAAGGATCCAGAAACTTTGAAGGACCAAAGGATTCTAAGAAAGAGAATGAACCATTGAACTTTGAACCAAAATGGTTCAAATTTCAAAGGTTCAAAGGTATTAGTAATCTTCAAGTGAAGGAAGGAAGTGGAAGATTCCAGAGACAAGTTCAAAGAAATGGTTCAACCAAAGAGGAAAGGAAGGGATTGAACCAAGGAAGTGATTGAACCAAAGAGTCAATTAAACCAAGGAGCCAATATGACCACCCAAACTGTTGAACCATTAAACCAATGCATTTTAAAAGGTTCAAAGGTTTAAGGCTCAATGTGGATCAAGTGACTAATGACTAGTGATATCTCCATGGATGTCAATTTCAAGGTAATAAAATTTCCATTTATTTTCAAATATGGTGTGGAACCTTAAAACAAACTCAATGAACAATTGAAGAAGAAGCTGAAAGAGCTAGCAAAAAGGGAAGTGATAGCTCAAGAGCTTAGATCACGAGGAAGAGATAAAATATGTTAAGAGAAGAGATAATAAGAGGGAAATACTAGAAATATCTATGCAGGAGTTATTTCTAGTTGGTGAAATAGTCCACCAAGTGGACATCAGAGAGCATGAGTACTCAAGGACATGGCCTATTTTTCTCCATCGAGTAAAGGTGAAGTGGATAGCTACGCAAATATTAGGAAGAGGACTAGGTTGCCTATACTTTGGAGGAGACATTTGAGATGAATTGACATGCCACAGTTAAGGCTGATGCCCTGTTCTAGCATGGCCCCTTGACATAACTAAAAATGCATTCAAGGCATTGAATGTAGCATGGGCTATTCCATGAAACAAAGTGCCAAGTCTTTCTTGGTTGTTATATATTGTAATCTATTATTTTATGTAGGGGAGATATTTTTGTTATCATAAGCAAAACTTTTTTCCAAATTGAAAGGCATTTCCTGAGACTTTGAGCTCAGATTATTAATCATATTTCTTTATTTGAATGAGAAAATAAGTGACCTTTCAGACTTTGTGTTGGAATAGATTGTGTTATTTAGAAAATTGTTCTTATGTCTATTTCCTAGAAGCATTCTTGGCCATTTAATTTAACAAGTAGAACTAGTGGAAGTAATCAAGAATGTGTCCTGAAGCTGACTATAAAGAGACTTTGTGCTGCCACAATTGTCTTTAGCATGTTTATTTTTCTATTTCTATGTAAAGGATCTTGGGACAAATTTTTTCCCCCATTGTCCTTCATATGTTTCACTCTTTGGTAGTTGAGGTGGAGACTTTATGCTACACTTCATCCTACTGTGTTACTGTGACCTATTAGAATTACTACCAAGAAGGAATCTGGCTGTTGACTGAGTAGTACTTCTAAAAGAAGAGAAGTACGTCTAGCAATCACCCAAGATTTCTCCTTTGATCTGTGAACATCACCTCTAAAAAAAATAGATGGATGGTGTTGTCCTACCCTTGAGTGTTATTTCAGCTTATATATATAGTATATAACACCTTATAATTATAAGGAACCTCCCCTTGATGAGAGGAGAGATTTGTCCCATCCTGATGTGGTAAACACATAGGTTTTGGTTGATAAATCTCCCTATGCTATGGTTGAAACACCTATTTTTCCCATCAGTTAGCTGGTGACAAAATATTCACCCACCAGTTTTTGGCGACTCTATTGGGGAAGAATGCATAGTTTGAAGCCTCAAGCTTCAAATTGAAGCAGTCCCTATCCTTATCCATTTCAATTTTACACTCTATTAGATCCACAATATACAAGAAGCTAGATATTTAAAGGTATTTTTGACCCTATATTCGAGTTGGTATAACAAAGTGATTTTGACCTATTTCCTTCTCCATCTCACATTCAACGAACCAAGATTTTTCCTCCTACAAAATTTAGGTCTCCATTACCAAGTAAAGCATCCATTTTTGATGTTAGTAGAGCTTTTTAAATACATACCCCTTAGACATTTGTTATCCCTCCCTTTGGTAGTCAAATCATGGCAATTCAAGGCCCCTGGGGTAACTCATTTGGCCCACTCAATTTAACTCCACCTCTACATGAGCTACCATGTAGTTCAATGAATATTTTCTATAAATTCTTTGGTGATGGGAAATTTTATATTGATGAACATATTGTAGCCTTTAGCATAGATTGTGGTGTGATAGGCGTGGAGTATGAGGATGTAGTAGTCAATCTATTTGTGGAAACATTGCAAGGTACTACTATAGACTGGTTCTATCTTCTGCAGGCCCAAACTGTGATTGACTAGAATACCCTCAAAGATAAATTTGAAGCCAAGTTCAAGCCTTTAGAAGATGCACATTCCATGCTGGCTTAGCTCACACAAATGAAGAAAGAGCCTCATGAACCTATGAGGGATTTCATAGCCAAGTTCAACAAGCTGAGGAATAGGATTCCTACAATTACTCAACCAACAAGTGAGAATCTCAAATTCTTCTTCATCAACTCTCAACTGCCTGAAGTGAGTTTTCTACTAAGACGTGTTGGCCACATAGACCATGTTGTAGTGTAAGATTTGGCTATTGAGGTGGAAGATGATCTCATGTTGGTAGGGAAAATAAAGGGAGATCCTAATAGAGGTAAATCTTCTTCATCCTCTGAATATCCATCTATAGGCACCACTGATCCAATGGTGCAAAAGCTAGCAAATGAGTTGCTAGCCCTCAAAAAGCAAATGGCATAATGAATGTTTGCTCCTCCTTCATACTGAGATTTACTAAGGAGGACATTCCCTAATCAAACATACTAAGGCAACACTACCAAGAATCAAGGATAACCAAATCATCTTCCTCCCCCATAGGGGAAGCTTGCCATTGAAGCACCTACAACCAATTCAGTAGTTGGATATCTTGAAATAGAATTTGATTTCTCTTTCTAGCCTAAATTGAACCAAGGAAATGATTCTGATCTCTTTCTAGAGGGAGAAGAAGAATTAGCTGGTGAATCCAACATCAGTTTCCTAAACTACCAAGATGAATCCAGAAGTAAAGGTGAAGTGTTTAATGGGTCATACACTTTATTCACCTAGTCCTAGTACTAGTTAGCCCAGTAAGTTGATAAATAAAAAATAGAGGATCAAACTCAACCAATAGTTTCAATTGCTAAGTAGGGAACCACTATACCTTTTCAATCAAAGGACTCAGTGATCACTAAAAAAGTAAGTACCCCAAACATTCCTACACCTTCAACTTCAATTTCGTAGATCAGTACCCCCTCCTAAAAACTAAAAGGATGAATTGATTTTGCCTATTCCTAATTCATTTTAGACATTTGATATAATCAACCATGTCAAGAAAACCAAAATTCAAATGTCTGAATTTGAATTCCTACAATCCAACCCTAGGCAGTTGGATAGGTTGATTCAGTGTGTGAAGGATAAATCCATCCCTATAGGACAAGAAATTCCAAAAGTAACTCCTGGTTCCCCCAAGAACACATCCACCACATAGAATAACCTTGTGATTTCTCCTCTATCTACCCCTAGGAAGATAGAACCATTTTATGTCTCCTTGATGATAAATGGACACCAACTGAATAATTGTATCATAGACTTAGGTGCATCTGACAATGTCATAACTGCCAAGGTAGCTAAATCCCTTGGTCTCACATTGACCAAGACATTTGGGAGATGTTTCTCCATGGAGAATAAACAAGTGCCACTATTGGGACAAATCAAGGATGCCTAATTTGCATTTGTAGCCTTTTTGGAAAAGAGAATTAAGATGATAGTCCTAGTGGCTGACGTCCCAGCCTCCTATAGCATTATTCTTGAATGAAATTTATACAAGGATGTTGGTGGAGAATTGAACATGGACCTATCTAAAGTGAGGATCTTGGTCAGAGGCATCATGTAGAGATTGCTCCCTGAGAAGGAAGCAAAATATGTTGTCACTCAAACATCAGTGCTTGAAGCTCAAATTCTATTTGAGTCTTCAAGCATGGGCAATTACTTCCTAACTACAGAGGATGTTCCTATCTTGGCTGATGAAACTTTTGAAAATGAAAATCTAAAAATGGGTTTAGACAGAGCAGTAGAAGGATTTTTAGGATGTAGTACAAGCCCAAAGGAATCCTCCCCTCCAAACAAAGAAAAATCTAAGGAAAAATTAGTTTTTGATTATGTCTAGATTCTAGAATTTGATGGTAGTTATTCCTCTACCAATTTTAGAGCTAGGATTGTTCTAATATCTCCTCAAGGATATATTTTTCCTTCTTCATACAAGTTGTAGTTTAGCAACACCAACAACACTACCGACTATGAATCTTTGTTACTCAGGTTGAAGGCTGCTCAAGAAAAAGGTGCCAAACTCCTTCACACCAAAGGAGATACTGAATTGATGGTTTGTTAGGTGAGGAACTATGTCAAACCAAGAACAAATGATTGTGCCATTAGCACAATTAGGTATGGGACTGCCTTGAAAGTTTTGATGCTTTCAATATTTCTATAGTGCACAGAGAGCTTCATAATCATGTAGATTCATTGGTTGTCTCTTCAACCCTCATGGTTCTTCACAAAGACTTTGAAGAGCATAGTTACACTATCAAATTGGTCTTTTGACCAAGTGTACCTGATAATGCCAACCATTGGCAAGAGTTTGATGCTAACAATTAAATCAGGTGCTTCATTAGACCAGAAGAGTAGTGAATTATGGTAATGGACCATACTACTACACGTCAAAATTAGGTAAGGAAACTCTTCTACAAGAGAATAAGGATTCATGATTTTTAGACTAGAAATCAAGTCTTATTGAGGGGCAAGAGGAGAAAACCAAAAGGAATGCACATAAAAGTTGATTCTTGGTAGAGAGGTCTATTTTCCAATCATCGCTTCTGGGGAGAAAATGGTTTCTTATTGATATATCAAGACAAAATGCCATTTTCACTATCTCATAGTGGGTGGCATCTAAAGCACTTCAATCCTTGAAGTATTAGGTGACATTAATTATACATATGTATATTTGTATAGTCTTTAGTTCTATTTGATGCTTTTCATTTTCATTTCTTTTTGGCACCTTTCTTTTTTGGGTAGCATGACTCTGTAGCCCAATGGCATACTTAAAGGCATTGGAGATTCTAGATTCTACTCCCTTCGATTATTTTTACAATCAATGGAAGTTTCCCAACTAGAGCTAGTTATTGTTCCTAAAATCCATCACTCATTTTTGGGGACAACATATCAACTATTTTGGTCTTACAAGCCAAAATTATCTCTTCCCTTCTCAAAACATGTTTTGAGCACTCCAATTATTCAATTATTCAAGCTTTTTTAGCTAAGGTACTTGCAAGTTCAACACGTTCAACAACTTCAACAGGCAAGCCCTCACCAAGAAATAAGTTCCCAACACCTAGGCATTTCAAGGCTGGTTCAATGCCAAAGTTCAATCAAAGACTTATCTGTAGGATTCAAACAAAATATTGAACCATTGAACCCTACCTCCAAAGGTTCAAAGGTTCAATGGGTTGAAAGGTTCAACAACATCAGTAGACTTAAAAGAGTTAAGCACTTTAGCAAGTTCAAAGTTTAATGGATTCAAAGGACTTAAAGAAAAGAAGACATCGAAGAGTGAAGGTTGAACCGTTAAACCATAGAACCTTGAACCAAAATGGTTCAATGAGTTCAATAAGATCAAAAGACTTAAACAAAAGAAGACTTCGAAGAAAAAAGATTGAATTATTGAACCATTGAACCTTGAACCAAAAGAGTACAAGTTCAAAGGTTCAATGAGTTCAATAAAGTTTGAAAGAATTATAAGAACAAAGTATTCTAAGAGAAAAGAATGAACCATTGAATGATTAAAACTTGAACTAAAAGAGTTCAAATTTCAAGAGTTTAATGAGTTCAACAAAAAAGAGAAGGATCCAAAAACTTTGAAGGACCAAAGGATTTTGAGAAAGAGAATGAACCATTGAAATTTGAACCAAAATGGTTCAAATTTCAAAGGTTCAAAGGTACAAGTAAGCTTCGAGTGAAGGAAGGAAGTGGAAGATTCTAAAGACAAGTTTGAAGAGATGGTTCAACCAAAGAGGAAAGGAAGTGATTGAACCAAGGAAGCGATTGAACCAAAGAGCCGATAGGACCACCTGAACCATTGAACCAATGCACTTTCAAAGGTTCAAAGGTTTAAGGTTCAATGTGGATCAAGTGACCAACGACCAGTGACATCCCCATGGACATCAATTTCAAGGTAATTAAATGCTCATTTATTTTCAAATATGGCATGGAACCTTAAAACAAACTCAGTGAACAACTGAAGAAGATGATGAAAGAGCTAGCAGAAAGGGAAGAGATAGCCTGAGAGCTTAGATCATGAGGAAGAGATAAATTATGTTAAGAGAAGAGAGATCAAGAGGGAAAGACCATAAATATCTATGCAAGAGTTATTTCTAGTTGGTGAAACAGTCCACTAGGTGGACATTAGAGAGTGCGAGCACTCAAAGATGTGGCCTATTTTTCTCCATCAAGTAAAGGTGAAGTGTACAGCTATAAAAATATCAGGAAGAGGACCAGGTGGCCTATACTTTGGAGGAGACATTTGAGATGAATTGGCATGCCATAGTTAAGGCTGACACCCTGTTCCAACATGGCCCCTTGATAGAACTGAAAATACATTCAAGGAATTGAATGTAGCATGGGCCATTCCATGAAATAAAGTTCCAAGTCTTTCTTGGCTGTTATATATTGTAATCTATTATTTTATGTAGGGGAGATCTTTTTATTATCATAAGTAAAACTCTACCTAAATTGAAAGGCATTTCTTGAGACTTTGAGCTCAGATTTTTAATCATATTTATTTATTTGAATGATAAAATAAGTGACCTTTCAAAATTTGTGCTGGAATAGCTTGTGTTATTTAGGAAATTTTTCTTATGTCTATTTCCTAGAAGCATTCTTGTCCATTTAATTTAACAAGCAAAACTAGTAGAAGTAATCAGGAAGGTGTCTTGAATCCGACTGTGAAGAGACTTTGTGCTACCACAATTTTCTTTATCGTGTTTGTTTTTATATTTCTATGTAAAATATCTTGGGATGACTTTGTGCCCCCATTTTCCTTCATATGTTTCACTCTTTGGCAGTTGAGGTGGAGACTTTGTGCTACACTTCATCCTACTGTGTTACTACACCCTATTACAATTACTACCAGGAACGAATCTGGCTATTGACGAAGTATTACTTATGAAAGAAGAGAAGTACCTCCAGCAATCACACAAGATTTATCCTTTGATATGTGAACATCATCTCTAAAAAAGAGAGATGGATGGTGTTGTCCTGCCCCTGAGTGTTATTTTCAGCTTATATATATATAGAGTATATAGCACCTTATAGTTATAGAGAAACTCCCTTTGATGAGAGGAGAGATTTGTCCTATCTTGATGTGGTAAAACCACACATTTTGGCTAGTAAATATCCCTATGCTGTGGTTGAAACACCTATTTTTCCCATCAGATAGGTGGTGACAAAATATGCACCCAACAATGTTTACCATAATTAAGCATATAACTTCAAATAACATCAATATTTGTCTAGAGGAAGCACAAAGTTGGGTAAAATACTAAGAATATTGATGAACTTTACACAATTATGCTCAAAGGAACACAAATATGCAAAGAATGCACCAATCTTTGAACACAATTCATGAGAATGAGCAAAGATACTTCAAATCTACAAATATCCAATGTGGTCCTCCTAGTGCCAATGAAGCCTACCATGTTGATGCCTAAATATGTATCACAAAGTGCTCATAGTGTTTAATAAACACTTCTCATGTTTAATTAAAATAATTTACTGCATGAGTTGTAGGTTATGATAATCCTATTATCTATTGTTGGATTAGAGGCAAAGCGAGTGGATTGTTTCATAATATTTATAATGTTTGGTGGTTAAGAGCCACCATGGCCTATAATTCTTTGCAAATGTAATTTAAATATATACTAATTAAATTGAATTATGCTCAAATCTAAGACTAAAACTAAATTCAAATGGATATTCACAATGAGGCTTAATCTAAAGTGAATTGGTTAAAAAAGAAGAAAAAGGAAGGGTAGGGTAGAGAGAAAATGTGTTGTTGATCTTTAATCTAGACATCATGACAAAGTTCAAATCTCATCCAGACATGTACTTAAACAATGTATGACATGAAATAGTGTAAGCTCAAATCCTATCAAACATCAGTGAACATCTAAGGAACATGGGAAATAATTGAAATAAGAACTAGGTTTAATTTAAATATTTACCCCTATTAGTAGATAGCATATGTACATCTATAAATGTAGAGAAAATAAAATGAAGAAAACTAGAGAAGCTTCAATTAACCTGGCATTATCACAAGTTAACAATTTTGAATTCAAAGGTACACATCAAGAGTCTATAGTAATTATTCAAATCTAGAAATCAAAATAGACAAGTGAGAGAGAAACCATATAGCAATTCACACAAATAAAATGAGATAATCTTTTCAAAATTCCCTGCTTGCATTAGTTGCTCAAAAGTTTACACTATTTTTGGCTTAAAAAATCTCCTCTTCTTACACTTGAAAATGTTCCTTTTATAAGATGCAAGGAAGCATGTTAGTTAGTCCCAACCAATTTAAAAATTACAAGTGTAGGGATAACTATCCTTTCCACAAATGTTCTAGAAATACACTAGACTTTCCCAGTGGATTGATTTATAGGCAATGTGTTTTACAAATATCAAATGCCTTTAAAAATAGAATATTCCACTTTCAAAATGAAAAATATATATCTATAGGAAGGATATTCCTAAGTCTCTTAACCTTTCAGATCCCTATGTTATTCCAAGATCTTCATGGTTATTTGATGCTCTTAGCCTTTAGTAATACTCTTCTCTTTTGTTTAGGATCATGTCCATCACCCTACTATTGTCTATCCCTAATTTCCTTTCCTTCATGCTTCTCAACATCTAATGTTAAAATATAATTCTATGGTCCTTCAAAAAACACTCCTCTGAGCTACCATGGCTTATTAGACTACTCACTGGTGGACTCTAGATCGAATTACCTTTATGTAGATGATAATTCAACCTCTTCAGCTCAATTATAACATTTAAAGGGCCTAATTAGTGTTCTTTTGATTTTCTTGGGTACTTGTAAAGGTTTTAATAGCATTCTAATGGTAGAAACTAGTTCAAACATTATGAGCTTATATCTCTACCTTTGCATTACTAGGTTTGCAAGGTCTCCAATTTGGCACATTACACCCATATGGATCTAATGTGGCATATCCATGGCATCCTACTCATCATTGTACAAAACATTATAGTTGAATTTGAAAAACTTACTTTTATCTCACACCATCCAATCTATTTGCATGAATCAATGTGGTTTATATATCTTTAGACAATTTGGATCCAAGCAACTATTTTAAAATTAATGTTCATGTGCACATCATTTGATGTCCATGTGAACATTTTTGATGGGTGCATGACCATAAATTTTAAACACATCCTCCAAAATATTTTCTATCTTAAATTTTATTTCCTCAAGAACATCAATTGATGTCCATGTGAATGCCATTGATGGGTGCATGAAAATTAATTTTTAAAATGTCCTTAGGACTATTTTCTATCTTAAATTTGATGTCCTCATGACTATTAATTTATGTCCATGTGGACATCATTGATGGCAATGTGGCCATCAATTTCAAACACATCCTTAAGACTATTTTCCATCTTAAATTTGACAACCTCATGACCATAAATTGATGTATGTGTGCATGCATTTGACGGGCATGAGATCATTAATTTTAAACACACTATTTGTTGAGCTTGCCACTTGTCATTATTTTAGATCATTGAATTATAAATTCTCATCTCACTCTATTGGATCTTTTTCATCTAGTTAAATGCATACCATCCAGTTTTGATCTAGGTAGTTGGACATGATTTCTTCATATGGATGATAGGAAATATTAAAGTTAGGGCATGGTGATAATATAAAATTAATCTACATTATTAGATCAAGGATTTTGTTTGTATTAATAAACACAAATAAATATTTTAATCTAAAGTCTCAAGCTATTTTTAAAACATATGAAAACACTATGGCACAAAGATTCTAATAAAATTCAATGATTTAGGGAAATTATTCTAGGGGAAATGTTGCAGGAAAAATATCCACAAGAAATGGGCACTTTGGGGGAATTATCTCAAACAAAATGTTTGAAATAAATGAAATGTTGAAAACATAAGTCCCAAAAGCTAGATCTATCTGAAAAAATGCTTTAAATATTTCCTAAAAAGAAATCCCAAATAGAATTGTTCAAATTTCATAAGTCCTAGAAGTACTTGGATAGAATATCTAAAAAATAAACCCCGAAGACCAATTCATTTGGGACAAAAGTTTTGAAGGAAAATCCTAAAAAAAAAAGTTTGAAAACATAAAATCCAATAGTTAGGAACATAACAAAAGGACTTTATATGTAGCTTAGACCACATGAATAATAAATAGGATGAAGGGGGTCTCGAGACATAAATGGGACCAAGCATGGATTTTTAGACTAAGGTTTTGTCATGTTAATAAAAATGACTAAGACTTAGAATAAAAATTAAACTAAGTCCATATTAGGAATTTAGCTTTTACATTGAGTAAATTTAAGTATTTACAAAATGGTAAAAAGTAAGGGTGATATTTACCATGAGGTAAATAGTAACTGGTTGTTAGTAATTAGTGGTTATAACCATATGGTTAATATGGTAAGTTAGAATATATATTGTTATGATATATTATTATTTTTTATAACAATATATCATAATAGGTTTGCACTATTATAGGAGCTCCACAGGTTCTATAGGTGAGAGAATATTGGAGATATTGTAAGAAACATTATTAAAATATATTTGTATGTAATGTTCATAATGTATGATTCAGATTATTCATAGAGTGAAAGATAATATATTTTGTGTTAAAATAATGTCCTATTCAGCATTGCATGAATTGAATCTATTTGGCTCTCCTCTAATTCCTAACATTAGTATCAAAGTAGGAAAATGGTCTATAACTTTGTGGAGGAGTAGATTGTAATCAAGATGAGAGTATTTGATAGTACATATTGATATCATTCATGTTAATTTATGTTTAGGTAGCTATATAATGGAGTTTTATAATCTTATGGCATGTGATTAAAATTTATGTTTTACAACCAATTAAATATTGAGATATTAGATTTATTTATTGATCAATTGATAATTGATTTATGCAAATGGTGTCTTGAGCATAAAATTTTGCATGAGTATATATGTTGATAAAAATGGATGAATATTTTCTTCCTTTCATAAATTCATTATTTTATCTCTTTGTGATTCTAACTATAACAAATTTGTAGTGACTGTAGCCATAAGATAGATACATGTCACCTAGCCTCATGCACTTCTACACTCTAAGTGTGACATCTAAGATCAAGAATCCAAAAAATTATTATATACACGATCTTTAGCTTCAAAAATAAACTACCTGATCTATCCTATTTCCTACATTCATTTTTTTCTCAGATCAAACACTAAACATTTCAGTTTGTTAGTCACAATTATGAATTTACATTTTTGACATCAATTTTTAGGATTAGCTACTTCAAAGGCTCAGTGGTACCAACAAATCAATCCATCTTCCAATAAATGAGTGGCATGGTCTCCCATTATAGACATATTTCCATAGGTATCTTCAATATTATGTGAATGATATAACATAAATCTATGTTTATACTATTAATGCATCTATTTATCTCCATGCTTAGCATCATGTTTCTCTTTAAATTTGGCATACTTGGATTGATCCTTGCATTTAAGTTTTATCCATCAATATTTGGTAATATATATGCCATATATTTGATTTTATCAGTAAGAACTTGCCACAACTTTCCTTCATTGAGCTTGTCTAATTATTATCCATCCATAAAGTCTCCTACTAGTTATTGTGAAAGTCTTCCCATGCAAAGGCATGTCTTTAATGTAGATCACGTGTTAGTTTGGTGAATTTTATTTTGGGAATTTAATAGTTTATTAGGATTCATGTCCTTTAAAAATGTTTTGTTTTTTATTATGTAACATTTTAAAATCTTAGTTGAGATTTTAGAGTATTAAATGTCAATATTTTTAATATTAAGTCTCCCATTTCCATTGCCCATGCAAACAGATGTATGAGTCTATTAATAATTTGTGTTTAGTTAAAAAAATTATTATAAATTTTAGCTATATTTTAAATTTAATTATATATTTAAATTATCAAAATTTCATAAAGTCCTTATGTCATAAAATACAAAGTGTCAAGTTTAAGGTAAAGTCAATTTTTATGTTTATAGAGTCTGATTATAATCATTTTTATGTCCAACAAAAATGATAAGTATTATTCATACATCAATAAGTGTCTATAAAAATAATAGTTTTTTCATAATGTCAAAAATGAGTCATTATCAAAATATTTTAAAAATTAAAATAAAATTGCCTTACAAATGCATTTTCACTTGTATGCAACATCTAAATTATGAGGGGGTTTCCTTGGAAAATCATGTACCTGAGCTACATAGATATTCCAATTGAGTGATAAATGACATACTAGAGGTTGGAGGATACATAGAGGAAGGATTTATTTCAAAAAAACTCTCTTCAATCACCAATGATGTGGCCACACAAATGTTTTGGTGACTTTTATGTGTGATTTTCATATTTTTTTACTATGTGTGTTTACAAATAAGAAATAAAGTATATACCTATTCACATGTGAATAGTATTCCCATGTAACCCTTTTTTATATATATATCAAATGATTTTGATCTAAAAAGCATTGTAGTAATCATGATGAAAGGTTAATGGTAAACTTGAGAAAACCATTTTATAAGGTTAGTGGTGAACCTAAGAAAACCATTATGTAAGGTTAGTGGTGAACCTAATAAAGCCATTTTTTAAGGTTATTTTGGAACCTATGAAAACCATTTTTGAAGGGTATTAGTAAGCCTAGAAAACCAATTGTAGATTATTGTGAAGGAAGATGTGTGATGGCACATGTATGAAGATCATGAGCACAAAGAGGTGGAGCATGCTACAATAAGAAAAAAAGATATATTGTACCATCTCAAAAACATGGGAGGGGGGGGGGGGAATGTTAGGAATTTATATTTTACATTGAGTAAATTTAGGTATTTATAAAATGGTAAATAGTAAGGTTAATATATACCATGAGATAAATAGTAACTATTTTTTAGTAATTAATGGTTATAACTATATGGTTAATATGGTAAGTTAGAATATATATTGTTGTGATATATTGTTATTTTTTATAAAAATATATCATAATAGGTTTGCACTATTATAGGATTTTTGGAGGTTTTATAGGTGAGACAATATTGGAGATATTATAGGAAACATTAATCATATATATTTATATGTAATGTATGATTCAAATTATTCATAGAGTGAAAGATAATATATTTTGTGTTGAAAGAATTTCCTATTTAGCTTTGCATGAATTGAATTTGTTCATATCTCCTCTAATTATTATCACTCCATAACATATTTAAAGTGATCCCATATAAAATTAAAATCAAAGCTCTTACCAATTTTAGGAGAAATACTTAGACTAAATTTATACCAAGCCATTAGTAATTCAATATTAATTCAATTTAATTTTCAATAGACTAAAGGTTAGTAAAAGATAAAATTAATATTAAATCATGAATCCTAGGTTTTTTTCCATTCCAAATGGACTCCATTTATCTTATAACCTAAAACAAGAAGATCCATTGATATAAAACTTAGACAAGACTAAACCAAATTCATGCACAAATATTCTAACTAAACTAGGTGTGGATGATCTTAAAATACAAATAATTTGCAAACATGTTAGTGACACTCTAATCAAGCAAAATTTCAATTTTAAGTTACAAATTTTCAAAATTTGACACAAGGGTCCCCATTTTTTATAAATGGGGGTATGTTGACCTTAGTTATATGCTCGAGATTAATTTTAAATGATAGATGTGAATTCAATTAGCACCTTAATGTTATAGCCTTTTAACGTTCATGTTCAATTCATGTTCCATTAATAAAAAACATCTAAAAGATTATCATCTTCATTTTATTCAAACTTGACCACCATGGTCTAGTGGGCATGCCACGTAGGATGCTTACTCATTTAGGGGGTGCCATGGTGCTATTCTTTTTTACACTTATTAATATGTGGTTTAGTCAGGAGTTGACAATTACATTTAGGCTAAATCATTTGATTTGGTGAGCTGAGAATTCTAAACAAAAGACTCTAAAGACCTAAATGTTCTTCGAGGAGATTCATGAAACTTCTTGAAAGCCAAAATGTTGAATAATTTCTTGAAGACTGAATTGTTATTCAAGAGGTTTTGTCAGATAAATTTGCCAAAGGTATGAGTTATGAATGTAAGTTGTTGAAGATAAAGTTTTTTAAGAACAAAATGTTCTCAAAGACCAAAATATTCCTAACATAAAGCTACCAAATATAAATTTTCCAACTAAAATGATTCAAAAAATATTTTACCGACATAAATTTGTCGACCAAAAAGTTCCTAAAGAAAAGATCCTGATAAAAAGTTGTCAACTAAAAATTTCCCAACTAAAAGGTTCTTGAAAACCAAATCATAGAAGATCAAAATGTCCATAATGATGAATAAGTGAGCACAAATAATAAATTTTAATAATTAAATCCAAATACCTATCATACATAGTAAGCTTCCACAATTTTCATTAATAGAATAGTTCCAAAAATTCATTCTAATGAAAATGGGTTGCAAGAAGTAAATAAATGCAATAAAGGTACTTTAATTCAAAAATTTCCAAAATTTACATGGATATTAAAATAGGAAAAAAATTCATGTACTAAATAATCCTTCTAAAAACAAAGGGGGTCCCTGCTTCTCCATAGAAAATTCAAGGTGGGTGTGTTGAATACAACAAATGGTAACTCACAAGGGTGAATATTCTTGAGTTTCAAGAACCTAGAATACATGGTCTCAAAACCCCAATATCAATCATGAACCATGCTATAAAATAAATAATTATATCATAAATATGAAAGAGACTCTTGATAATATCATACAACATACTTACTTTACCTATACCTTAGACGAATGACTGTTAGAGTGATATCCTTTAATCCTTGTCAAAGGATTTTAGAAAAGACATGGGATGAGTTGTAGGTTTCATTTTAATTGGGCATGAAGTTAACATAAATTTAAAGATCTTAGGAATTGTTATACTACTAGCTAGGTGTCCATAGTCATGATAGAGATACCTTTGATCACCCCTCTTCCCTTCATATATTTTCATGATGCATGATACATTGATATTATTTCATCATATAGGCTTTAAATCCCTTTTTATTTTATTTTAAACTTTTGTATTATTTCCCTTTTCTTTTTTTCTAGTATTTATTTTTGAATGGAAGAATGAATAAGGTGACCATCACAAGCTACTGCTTTTAAGATTAGGTTCATCAAAATGTTCCTATCAACTTTACTCATATCAATGTTTATTACCGCTAATAAGTATTATCATTTAATGTGAATTTGGTCCAAGAAGATAATAAAAGATTTATAAATTTGTATGAAGCTTTGGGAGAAAATTCTATATACATATTGAAATCATTTGCTTCATAACATTTTTATGGTTAACTCTCTTATTGCTTACATGGAATAGGAATTTTCAAGTATAAGGTGTAACACCCACCCATTCAAGTTGGATTCAAAAAACATAGGTTATTACTTGATTATGCTATGAGTGATCAGTTAGATTGACACTAAATCAAAAGGAAAAATATTTTATAAAGTGGGAAAATACCTAAAACAAATAACTAGATTAAGTAAAATAAAATGCAAAAACCAAAAAAGACTAATCTAGAAAGCACAAATTATTTTAATGAAAAAAAAATGACTAAAAGTAGGAAACTAACTAATAAATAAAATTTAACCTACCCCTACCTCTATCATAACATCTATTTTTACTCAAATACATCTCCAAATGGAGTAACCATGAAATAATGCTTCAAAAATTATCCATTGATTAGATATGTTAAGTCATTACCTTAGAGGTCCTTCAAACAAAAAACATTATCATCCAAGATCTCAAAGGTTTGATAATGTCTTATCCATAGTAGAGTGAACTTATCATGATATTCTTTATTTTTATGGGATTTTCCCCATAGAAGCACTAGGTAATAAATCATGAATTCTTTGTATTTTTCTCTTTTATCAAACAATAATTTGACTATGTCTTGATGCCTTCTGAAATTATGGAAAGCTTTAGTCCTATATTCTTTCATCTCTATGATATAGAAAAATATAGATTCTATCCTTTCACTAGGTTATATGAATTCCTACATGAATTAAAATGTTGGAAAATTAACCATGATTGGGAATACTAATTGTTTCCATTAGACTAGCATATATTGTGTGGCTTTAAGGTCCTACTTGTATTGAGTTCAATTTACACAGAGTGAATATTCTAGAATGAGATGCCACTCCATGGGATTATCCATAGAAAATTTATTGATAGCATGAATGAGGTTCTTATTGGTTTATTTATCCAATCCATTCCCTTGTGGGTAGTGATTGGAGGATAATCTAATTGTGATCTTATTCTCATGGGTCCATTTTGTAAATTACATTTATTAAATTGCTAGCCCATTGTCACAAACCAAATAAATGGGAGTATAAAAACTTGATATGATATGTTATTTAATGAAATTGATCACATCTTTTACTTTTTAATTATTGGTGGTTACTACTTTAGTCCATCTAGTGCAATAATATGTAGTGGTGAGCATAATTTTATGTCCAACTAAAGAGTTTGGGTTGATAACACTAATGAAATCTAAGACACATTAGGAAAATGACTTACCCTAAATTACAAGATATAGGGGCATTATCATGTGAACCTCTCTTTTTTCCAAAACTTGGAATTCATGGCACATCCGTATGTAGGAGTGAGTGTCCTTGAAGATTATTGTCTAATAATAGCCCATTCTAAGTATTATATGGGTTGTTGTATTACCAGATACATGGACACTACCAATATTTTGATGCATATTTTATAGAATCTCTTAGGCTTCTTTGTGTGATACACATCTTGAATAAATGCCTTCATAGTTTTGTATGGAGAGGATTCCCTTCCTGATCATGTAATGAGCATTTTTGATCCTCAAATCTCTCTTTTTCTATATCTTGAGTTCCTAGGGGCACATTCTAGTGAGTATGAACTAAATGATACTTGAATACCATTCTTCTTGAAAAACCTATGTTTGGTAAACTTCTTTGATGGTAATGTGTGGGTCTAGTTCAGTCATTAATGGAATGAAACCTTATCTTCTAATGATCTTGGTTGGTTTAATTTCAATGTCAAACTCTTACAATTTTTATATCCATTTTCCCCTTTCCTCTTCCAACTCATCTAGTCCTAACATAATCTTGAAAGAGGGGTCTAGGATAATAGAAATGGTCTTGTTATTGAGAATATACTATCATAACTTCTTTACTTATTTAACAAGGGAAAATATCTAATTATTAATCAAGGAATATTTGAAATCTTCATCCTTTAAGTTTGTGCTCATGAAAGTAATAAGATGTTTTCTTTCCTCCTTGTTTTGCATGAGCCCAATAATGATTGTATGTTCTAAAGCAAATGAGTATAATAAGAATTTTTTAGTGAAATCTAGGATTACCAATATTAGGGCCTATTATATATCCTTTTTTATGTCTTAAAAAGACTTCTTAACTTATGTTGTCTATTCCACTTTGGCACCTTTCTTAAGCATTATGTTCATAGGCCTTACAATCTCTACAAATCTTGATATAATTTTATTAAAAAATTAATCTTCCCAAATGACTTAATCTCCTTTTTGATATTTGGTAACATTATTTTATAAATTCCATGATTTTTTTCTAGATTAATGGTGATCCCATCTTTGGTGATAATGTGGCCTAGCACCTTGCCTTCAACAACACTAAATATGTTATTTTTGGGGTTCAGTGAGATACCAAACTTCCTACATCTTTCAAATATGGACTATAGATTTTCTATGTGATCAGTTCTCTATTTTTAGAAAATGGTAAGGTCATCCATGTATATTATTATGCATTTATCTATTATCCCTTGGAATACATGATCCATGGCACTTTGAAAATTAGTTCCTATATTGATCAGACCAAATGATATTCACTTGTATGCATAAGTTCAACATTTTTTGGTAAATGTAGTTTTCAATCTATCTTTTAATTCCACCAACACTTGATTATATCCTGAAAATCCATCTAATAAATATGTCATTACAGAACCACTCATAGTGTGTATCACCTCATGTAATGATGGTAGATGTTAGTTTTTTTTTTAGAAGATTTTTTAAGGTTATTGAAGTTGACACAAAGCCTAATTTTTCTACTCTTTTTCCTAACTAGAACTATATTAGCCAGTTAAATTGAATCCCTAGTAGGAAATACTATCTAGGCACTTAGCAACTTCTCTACTTCATTCTAGATTAATGGTTCTAGAATATGATTAACTAGTCTTTACCTCTACCTAAGTGGATTGTGATCTAGATTGAATGGAATCATATGGGTGATGACTTTAGGATTAAATATCCTCAAATCATCATACATCCATGAAATTGCATTGTTATATCAAATGATCAAGTGCTGAACCCTTTATCTCTCCTCTAGAGTGTAGCTTAAGACAATATTGATGAGGTGTAAGTTTCTTTCATAACCCAAATTCTCTGAGCTGAACTCAAACTCATTAACCTTGAGTTTCATTTGTTTCTATGCTTGAGGATCCATATCAAAGTATCACTATAGGGAAACCATCCCCAAGGGGAGATGATTTTCCTTCAGTTTGATGACATCTTCTTCATCCAATTTTTCATGTCACAAGTGGCTTCTTTCCTCATCATCAATTTTTTGGGACTCAAATTATCCATAATTTATCATAAATTAGAAAATATACTCGTCATCATAGAACACTTAAAAATTTTCAATATTATTTGACACTGATAGACAAGTTACTAACTCAATGGATAACTTATATATGTTTGACTTGTATAAGGGTGCCAAAATTATTGCTGAAGTGGCTAGTGATTTAGCATCCTAGTTTTATTATCTTGGAATGGCCACTATATTGAAAGCCTCAAATGAATTCATTAAATCATAGGCTCTATTTTTATATTTATTTAAGTATGAAAATTTACATTAATACTTATTTCTAACCTAGTTGATCACTAGTTTTGAATCTCCATGTACTATCAATTCTTTGACATTATATTTGAGGGAAAAATGCAATCTCAAAATGAAGGATTCATACTTTGCTCTATTGTTGGTGCATGAAAATGGAAGCTTATACACTTCTAATTATTTCTTCCCTTTTAGGTCTACCAAATTAATATCAACACCTGATCCTTTCTTGGATCTTACTCCATAGAAATGGAGAGTCCATAATTGGGAAAGGCCCTACACTTCTTGTGTTTCATGATTTGTAGTAAATGTATAAATTCTAAGACTAGGATATTTGTAACTTAATTATTCATTAGTGTTTTACTCTATCCATTGATCAATCTTAATATGGTTATAAATGCCTATCCATTACAACCAAATGTGAGACAAGTCTATGGAAAGATATCCATTAAGTATCTTTAACCAATATCTACTCAATAGTAGCCTGTACCTTTCAAGAATATCAACCACTAGTATGTCAATAGTCATCTCCAAATGAGTTTCTAATGAAAACTAGATGCATACATCATTAATTTCTCCTATCATAGGTACTATTATTTTATCTAATTATGAAACAATCCTCTTGGATGGATTTGGGGTCAAACCAATATTCTAAAAAATAGAGGTTGCCATCATAGTAGATGAATCTCTAGAATCCACCTAACAATTGTGTATATTCTTACCAAACACCCAAATGGTTAGCAAGAAATGGGGAACCTCAAGCTTGATTTTGTTTATGACATTTGTGTTGGCTATTTTTTACTTTTATACAACGTGATAGACTTCCATAAGAGCTCCTTCTATTTTATGATTTGTGCCAATTCATAGAGAGTGATATTATCCTTGATCTTCTTCATATACTCAATAATGTTATATCCTACCTTTATCTATGCTTCTCTATGTTGAGGATGATCATTCCATTTTTAGGGGAGGAGGATTATTATCAAATTTAAGATTTAGGGGAATAATTATATTATTAGGAGTAGAAGTAGCGAGAGTTTGTTTGTTCTTTAGATTGTATTTTTTCCTATTCAACTATTGAAACTATTTCACTTCATAAGAATTATCCTCTAAAATGTTTTCATCTTCACTTTGTAAGGTAAACTCATAAGTTTGAAATACCATAGCTAAAATTGAGGGGCCAAATTCATGAAGGAGATCTAGGGGATTCATATTTTGATCATGTATGACCATTTTCCTTTGAAATATTTCAAAGGTTGTGTAGAATTCTACATAGTCCAATTCCCCATGTTGTGATGTGTTATGGACCCTACACCAATTATACAAAGTTGTCTCCATGATCTTGATTTTTGGTAGCTTAGTGTACTATTATTGGTAGTTATATTGAATGTCCTATTATATTTTGGGAATCTAGAATTATGGTTATAATTCTGATTGGTGGTATTGTCCATCTTTTTTTGCATATTCAAGAAGTTATTTCTCAACTTTTGGACCATTCTTTGTATAGAATCTAATTCAACTTTAGTGGATTCATAAACCTAAGTGACTGTTGTGTTGGGATGAGTTAGATGTTAATTTTACTAGTTCTATTGATGGTCATTCTTTTGTACTTGATTATTTAGGAAATTGTAATTATGATTTGTTATTTTTTGTGTCATGGGAGGTAAAGTGTACAAATAATTTTGGTTGAATTCAAGGTTATTCTGGTTAGCATAAAAATTAGATTCAAATATGGAAAGCCATTATTAAACATTTGGCCCCTAGATTCTAGGGATTGAGCTACTATTAAAGACAAATTAGTATCACTCTCAAAATTGATGGGGTCACCCAAAAGTTGTGTAAATACAATGCCTCAAATTCATATATGAATTACCATATATACTAGCTTAAGAATGCCTTGGGATCTTGACCCCAATCATTTTCTTAGATAGTTAATATGGTCCATGAGTCTATTTGATATGGGGTATTTAACACTTTAAAAGTAATTAGGAAAACCATCACTATACAACAAATCTCCTTAACACTAGTGGCATGATCTTGATTGGGTGACATATTTGGTAAAAATATAAATGGATATTGTAGATAAGATTTAAATTTATTTTTCCAAATCAATATTTAGATTTATTTTGCCAAATCATGTTGGGCATACCAGGAATAAGTTCGGTTCATCCATGTAACTTAGGATATTTTGGTATTTTTACAAAATGGAAATCATCTTGGATGTTGTATATGGAAATACATCATCTTTAATGGTAAAATGGGTGGAAATGATAACAGAAGGTGGAATAGAAGAAGTGGAAGTAAGGTCACTATGATTAATATAGTGGGATTTTGGATATTTAGGAATTACTGCTTTCTTTTTTTGTCTACAAACTTGGTGATTTTTCAATAGTTGTAATTCCCATACTTAGCCTCTAGATGCTTGGAATTTTGATATGTTTGAATATCACCATGGATAGTGACTTCCAACTTAAAATGAAGGAACTTGATGTCTGATATAAGTTAGAATGTATGGATCATACTTTATGGATACAAGGATGACCTTGAAGTAGATTATAAGGAATTTATATGTCAAGAACATGACACAAATTTTCATGGGTGATAGGCCCAACAATGATAGTAAAATAGATTTTTCATGAATATTATCAAAGCATTATCATAGGCCTTAATTATAATGGTGTTTCATGGCATATATACTTTATTGTAGCCCAAAGTTTGGATCAACTTTAATGATTCTATGATTAATATACAACCATTATATATATGGACCTTGTGATGGGTAATGAAAACTTCAATATACAGAGCATTTTTGTGTACGGGACTAAGGGATGACATGTCTCATTGGTTAAATGTGGGATTTTTTCCTAGAGACAAATGTCCCATAAGTGATTGGAATTGATTTGGGTATATGTAATTAGGCACCTTGTATTTTTTTAAAATTAATTTAATATGGTCATGTGAACTTCAAGCATATGTAAGAGGTCCAAGATGGATATTTATGCAAGGGTTTTACATAATTTTTCACCAATATTAAATGGCTTCTTTGTCTAAATGAGAGATGGTTTGGATTTTTGTAAGGTATAATCTGACATAGGTTTGGGATTGGTATTGGCATTATAATAATAAAAAGGGGATTAAATAGTAACTCTTGGCTATCTAGTTATGACTGCACAATTTTGAGTCGAGGAAGAGTTACTTAAACTAAAGAAAGTTAATAGAGGTATAGGAATGGTAATTCATTACGGTCATGACATAATTTCATTACTCTGACACACATTAGAATTACTAATGGTCAAAGGTGGTAGTCCCAAAATAGAATAATTAGCCATCTGATGAGTGTCAGTTAGTCTATAATGAGTAACTTTAATAGTGGTGACATGATTTCTTGTAATATTCCCCAAGGTATTTCTATAATCATAAGAAACACTCTATATCTAATTTAGTTGGATTGGGTATCATGATCCTAATCATGGTTATTTTGGTTTTGGTCTATGCTTGTCATTGTTTTTGATGTTGGCCCTATCCCTAGTTCTAATTGGTGTATTGTTATTGATTGTTATGCCTAGGAAAAGTTTTCCTATAAATACCCATTTCCTAATTGGTTTTGGGTGCTTGTTTCTCTAATTGAATTTCCTCATTCTCAAGAAAATTTTCAATTAGGTGTCCTACATACAAAAACCTATATATGGAATGATTGATCACATGATGGTACTCAAAATAATCATTATCATGATACAAATATAGTTTGGGTTGGCCCTCTATAAATGGTTTTGGAATGGGCCATACAATCATGTTGGTAGCTGAACACTACTTAAATAAGCTCCCCAAGGTCACAAAAAACATTGTCTATGTGTAATCCTCATCATAAGGGAGATATTTATAGTAGAAGCTAATGGTTAGGTGGAGTGTTTTAAACAAGTTGTGGTTGTATCATTTTTACATGCCTTGCCTTTGTAAACCCATTACTGAACATGTTTTTTTTAAAACAAAAGCATTCAATATTTTAGTTGTAGTGTTCTAAATTGTCACTTCATTTGGTTCTTAGTTCTCCATTTGGCCTTGGTTTATTTTTTGGGTATGAGAATATATCTTGATAAGGCTATTTTTGATAAGTGATTTTTCTATCTGCACCCTTTTATCAATTATTTCCTCAAATGTGTTAGCATAATTTGGTTGTATATTATGAGAAAGTTTGACATTTATATTTTATGAAAAGATATAGGATAATTGAATATTGGGCAAGTTATGTGAGAAATAAATATCCAAATCTCTCCACCATTGTAGTTATACTAAGAATATTTCTCCCACTCTTTGATTGGTGTTTTAAAAATTAACTATCAATTCATGTTCTATGTTGTAATAAATATGGTTAATTTTTTTCTAAGAGGTCATTAAAATTAGTTTGATACCTTAAGTACTTTGAGAATTAATTCTAATTATTTTCCACCTAATGTACATGGAAACATTTGTAATAAAAAAATAGTCATGTATGCTACCTTTTGGATTGATACAAAGAATTCTTGTGTATTTTCTCTTAGATCTCCCATCCCTTTGTATTTTTAGAATTAATGCATCTAAAAGTGAGGTGGGAAAGGCATCATAAGAAATCTAGCATAAAATGAGTAAGGGAATATGTCATCAAACTTGTACTTTTTGGGTGTTTTCTTACCTTCTTGTAGGTCTAAAACTATCCCCTTTATTATGTTCCATTCATTAACATTGGGAGTGGTTTATTATGAAAGGTGGGCACTTTAATGGGTATTAGTGGTTTTTTGGCCCTGGTTGGAATTAGCATAAGTGGAATTGACTCCCAATTACAAGGTTTGGTTTGTAATATGCACCCTCTATCCTATATTTTGTGTTTGACATGGGATTTACTACTGGTTCATATTATAATTAAAATAGATGAGGTGTTTATGTTATTGAGGAATCCATTTTTAGGAACATTAGAGAATCCATTATTGGTATATCATAATCTATAGTTTGTTTTGTGGAATTTGTTATTAATTTAAAACAAGTCATTCTTGTTATTTTTTGTTCATAAAAGGAAATTTAATTCATTGCTAACTTGCAAGAGGAACTTCTTATTATAATTGGAAGAAGTTCGTAATATGTTTTGTGAATGATCCACTATCTACCAAGGTGGTGGATTATTGAAAACCTAGTATGAAGGGTCTAGAACCTATTATTAATCATTACATACTTGTGTTGCATCAGTAAAATTCTCCCAATGGTTAAAAAATGTATGTTTTATATCCAACATAACTTGTTATGAAGCATTCATTAGTATGGATTCTTTTAGGAGGACATAAAGGATTTAATGTAGGACTGGTTGGGTCTCATTACATCTATTCAAGTGGATGGTTTTAATATATAAATGTGACATTATTTAAATATGTTATATCCAAATATTATATTAAGTTAGTGTTAAGTTGATCTACATAATATTGACTGATTTATTGAATGGCGAATGATATAAAGTGACTAGTTTGGGAAGGGTAAATTAATGGGCCTTTCCATTTTCTAGATGAAGTGAGGGTTAGTTTTGGAGTTTAAATCTAATATTTATATTATGTTTTCTCATCTATTTGGGATAGGGTGTGTAATTTTAATGCTATAATATCAAGTAGGATCCGAGCTTAAAATTTTTTAGCCTTAGGAGAGATTCATCTTGGTCTTATAAAAGTTGATTTTTTAATTTAATTTGACTTGATCTCACAAGGGGATGATATATTCATGTAAAAACAAGTGTTCATCCCCATACACACTATATTAAAAACCTCTACTATGTCCTAAGGTATTATAAAAATGTTTTTATTCAAATCTAGGGCCATACAAGGCCCCACTGTGAGTGTATATATGCATAATTAGTATGGTCTTTATTTTAGGAAAGTGTTGAAAATGTGATATTGGTTTAATTTTGAAATTTGGAATGATGTAAAATGTTCACTAAATTTTGGAAATGATTTAGATGTTTTTGACATGAAAAGTGTAAGTGGAAATGGTTTGGATTAAGAAACTCAATGTTTAAAGTGAAACCTAGAATAAGGACAAATGGTCTTAGTTTGGAAATGTTTAGAAATGGTATTGAAATTGGTTGGCCCTTTGAATTTAATTTGGAATGAGATAAAAATATGGTAAAATGGATTAAAAATTGGGATTTTTTTTCACAAGGAAAACACAAGTCTAAATTAGAAACTGAATGGGCATTGTAACCTTACCAAGTGAGATAAAGGCTATTGTTTCAAGTGGTAAGCAAAAAATACATAAATAGCCAAGGTTTATTTTATAAATGTGTATAATGTAATGATATAAATTGAATATTAGTGTTTATGATAACAAAATAAAACCTAACTAAAAATTTAGAATAGAAATGGGTAGTGTAACCTTACCAAGTGAGACTATTTTTTCAAGTTGTAAGCAAACACTATGTAAATGACTAGGGTTAGTTTAGAATATGTGGATAACATAAAAATTAAATGTGTAAATATGTGTTAATGTGTTTAAACATTTTTTGTATAAAAAAATTTATACTTTTTTTCAAACAAGGTCATGAATATAACACATGTTTTAACAAAAATCACTGCAATCAATCACGTAGAAATTAACATGGGTTACAATATAGTCACTGAATCATTTTGACATAATTTATTTTGAGAGGATAAATTTTAAGTTTTATTAAAATAAATTAATTATTACATATTATTGGTAGGGTTTTTTAGGTCCCCTTCTCTCAAAATCTTGTATGTGGAAGGAAATCTTCAGGGGATGTTAACCTTTACACCCCTATATTAGTTATTTATCAACAACAAATTATCTTTATACCATAAATTTTTTATGTAAAAATAGATGTTTCATATATAACTTACAATATATGGGTGGTTTATAATAATCTATCAATTAGATGTGAGGTCTTGAGGAGAATTCAATAAAGGGTCTAGTCCCTTCATGACCAATTTAGTTATTAGGGTCTTAGCTAAGTGTTGCTAGTGTAACTAGGCTTTGAAGTGCATACTAATTAATATACCACTAGTCTGGATCTAATTTTTATAGCCCACTAGACAAGTAGGGTTGGTATGATGCTAAGATATCACTTCCTAAGTCAACTTACCCTTAAGGACCAGTGGGAAGGTGATGAAATCCACCCCACAAGGTTAATAAAATTCAAGGAATAATGCATTTTTAATTTTTATTGTCAAGACCCCATGAATGGGAAAGAGAATATCATACAAAAAAAATCTTTGTGTAAAGCACACAAACACGTAAATCAATGTGCTTTAGGTCACCTAAGCTCCCTAAATGGGGCAAGGAGAGAGCATAAACATAATGATTTACAAATAAAATTTGAAAAAAAAAACCTTAATAAAATGCAAAAATTAAATTCTCTTAGGATCATAAAGGCACTATACATTTCTTCTTTTTAAGCACTATATTCAAATTTTGGATAAAAGTTGCCTTTGTAAGTTGGTTATAAAAGTTTAAAAAAACTTAAATGGATAGAAAAACCTACAAAAAGGGGTTAAATTATCAAATAAAGGTTTTTCTTAGCCAAAATGGTTAATTTTAAGACTTTTAAACTCTCAAGAAATCTACCATAGGGTGACTTCATCATTTAGTAGAGCAACCTCAGTGATTGCAGGTTCACTTTGTTACTTTATAGGAAACTAGAAACATAGTTTTGGTAAATTTGATATTTAGTAGGGTTACCTCACCGATTACTAGGTGAGATCACTGATTTCAAATAAAACATAGAAAATACAAATTTTTCCTTGGGTGATATCATTGTTTATTTTTAAAGTTTACTAAAACATATGGTGACTTCACTATTTCATGGGAATTTGTGAATGAGACTTCACTAATTAGATCATAACCTCATTGAAACATTGGTTGGATTCATTGTTTTATTTTTAAATTCATTGTTTCTTACAAAACACATAGAGAACATAGAACAATATGAAATGACCTCACCAACTACACAAACAACCTCACTAGTCCATAATATTACCTCACCGATACACAAGGCATCTTCACCATTTCAAAGGTGCCTTAGCCATTTCACATGGTGGCCTCATTGATTTTCAAAAAAATAATGAAATGGGAAAATTAGAAGTAAAATGAGCAAATCAACACCACAAACTAGTTTTATTATTTAACTAGAAGACTTAAAGAGGTATAAATGAGGGTTGTAATATGTGAGGTGCCACTAGGAATGCCATTATGTAGAACAAAATCACAAAATGGGTTACTTGCTAAGTTATTATGAAAATACAAATTAAATCATGAAATATTACACTTAAATATTTCTCCCTAGGGTGGTATATAATCAATAAATAAAATAAATAAATACATGATGATGAACAATACATTCACCTTCCTTGAAGACTCCCAATAATGATTTCTAGGTAAACACTTGATCAATTTTTAGATATAAGATTCTTTAAAAATGTGTGTATTCAATTCAAAAACATCTCTCCTTATCCAATATGGATTTTTTTATATTGGATTAAGAATGGTGAAGCTTCTTAGCAATATTTTGACATTAATTCTTTGCATGCAAAAGTTTAATAGAAAATGGTCATGGCCCTTATATTTATATCTTGATTAGAATGATATGGATTGTCCATCTTGAGATCAAGATGCGTGGTCTAAAATAAATTAAATTTTGGAGACAAATTGTAATAAATGTTACAATTAATATTTGGAAGAATGGATCAATTAATAGGCATGGTTTAAATAAAATAAATATATGTTGCATTGATTAAGCATAGCTTGCATTTTGACTTTGTGACTACTTATGTTATGATTATGTTACTTGTTGTTGAATATATAATTTATAAAATTAGATATTAGCTAATTTGATATGTATTTTTAAATTAATCATTTAATTATATTTAATTAGTGTTTTAAGTTTTTAGGGTTGTGGAGTTTAAGCCCTAGGTTATTAAAGAGTCTAAGTATAGTAAATTAGGGTAGAAATGTGTAATAAATATAGCCACTAATTTTTAATAGAATTAACCTAGTTTGACATTTATAAATATAATAATAAATAAGGTAAATAATTACTTAGCTATAAATTGAATAAGATGAAATATATAGAGGCTAAAAACTAGAACATGAGTTGGTGTGAGTGTCACAGATAGGATCCAAGTATAAAAACCCTTTGAAATAGTAGTTACATAACTTCACAATAGTACCAATTGTGCTATTATCCTCCTTTTGGTTCTAGTGTCCTCTTTGTAAAACTATTTTGAGATTTTAGGTGTACCTATGTTTGTGTTTGGCAACACTATTCCTATGCTCATGATTTTTGATTCCTTATCAATGACCTATTTTGAATAATTTTATATGTAAACCCTAGACCTCCATGTTCTTAAGTCATCTAATTACCACAAGTAATAAAGTTTGATGTTAGTTGGGTAGTCTAGACATCCTCAAAACCCTATTATAATGAGAGTTGCCTACATACCAATAATGTAAGGAGGGATCAAGCCCGATGTAGTTCTCCCCACTTAAGTTATGGTGCAAGTGAAAGTGAAGCTAGTATAAATGTCAGATTGAGTTTTTTGAGTGTGACTTAGATTGGAAATATAAGTAATATAAGCTTAGGAATTTTTTAGATGGGTATATGTATTAATAGGGAAAAATAGGGATTGATAACCTTGATTATGCACAACTTATTTTGAGTTAATTTTTATTAATGGATATCATTTCCATCTAGTGAATAATGGGTTAAAATTCATGTATCTATATTATTATAGTGCTTTTATGGGTATTAAAAGAGGTATAGGCTGACCATAGGTGGTTTTTGGTTTGAATATATATATATATATATATATATATATATATATATATATATATATATATATATATATATATATATTCAAACCAAAAACCACCTATGGTCAGCCTATACCTATATATATATATATATATATATATATATATATATATATATATATATATATATATATACACTAGTGTCCAAAGGCATGAAAAGGACAATAACACCCAAATTGGGACACTAACAACATTGGTGGCACTATCCAAATTATGGAACTATTTTCAAGGTGGTAAAACATAAGACACTATGGACCATGATGCTAAAGTGAGGGTATGATAATACTTTAGGTATGTTTAGGGATGCATGTGGCCCTCATGAAGGATGGATAAGTGTCTAAATAGGCCTGGAAATAGGTTTAGGGCTAAGTTATGGATAGGTGGTCTCAAGTAACACTTATCATTCAAGTGTAATTTTTAGATGATTCTATTCCACCCTAAATTTATTTTATAAATGAAACAAATTTAAATGACTGAGATAAAGGCAAAATAAGTGTACCTAGACTTACCTAAGAGGTGAAGATCATGAATCTAGGTCTGATTATGTGAAGCATTCTCCATTGCATATCCTACAAATTAAACATGCATAGGTTAGTCCCTAATTTATATATATATATATATATATATATATATATATATATAAAATAAAAGACAAAAATAAGTAAAGATATAAGGGAGAGGAAAGGAATGAATACACCTCATTGGGTACATGAACTAATGTAAAAATTAGTGACAAATTATGTGTGTGCATGTAGATAGTGATCAAAACAATAAATATATTGGGATGAGCTGATGTTTTTATCAATACTCATATGTGGGTGGATCAAAAAAAATCAATCTATTTATGACTCCATTATTTCTCACCCTTTTTTGGTAGATCATGACATGTGAGTAGGTTGGATTAGACTAATGGTGTGTTTAACTCTCTCATGTAGGTGGCTCAAGAACTGAATTAGACCATGATTCCATCATTGCCTACCCATCTGTAGTAGATTCATATGTAATTAAAAAGGCATAATGTATTTAAAACTATATAATTTGGATCTGGGGCACTCAAAACATCCAAAATGTAAAATGTATTTAGGCCACTCGTGAATGTTAGGAGGCTCTAGGCCACTTAGAAATGCCAACCACTATAAATAGAGTAAGGCACCAATATTGTGTATAACAATTAACATGGGTTTTGGTATGTAAAATTTATAAAACAACATGCATTCTAACATTCCATCTATTCAATCGGTGCATAAGTGAACATATATAAATAATGTGCCATGCACATGTCCCCAAATCTGATATATGAGTATATAGATTTTGGATTGAGTTGTAATAATATGTATCTAAGTATTTATAACTTAAAGAGTAATGATCATGTTAATTATTTCCCCAATATGATAAAATTGGTATTAATCTATTCTAAACTAGTAATCTATAACTGAACCTATGCAAATCTAGATTATACTTACTATACTTTTCTAGCCAATCTAGAATTAATTGAAACTAAGGATACTAGATAGTATCACCATAAATTGTATAGTATCATTAGTGACACTAGTTTCCCACATTGGGTTCTAGTGTCCAACTATACTAAGTTTTGTGCAACTGAAGTTGGTCTCTATGTGACTATTTCCCACTATGTTTTCCTAAAATTAATTTTTATATTTTATGCCTATGTGTTAAAAAATATACTCTAATTACATTCAGATATCTTGATATCTAAGATAAACCTCTATAAATACCTAATATTTCTAGGGGATTTGTTAAACTTGTGTAGTAATTGTCCTAAAAATAAAAATATCTACAAAATGTGTGTTAGCCAAGGCATATATGATATTTGTGTAATAAACCAATATAATGTGCATACATAACATCAATTTAATAGGTCATAATTTTATTGGGTTTGAATTAGGATAAATTAAGGATTATGTATATGATAATTACCCAATTAAGGACATATTGATGTGAATCAATAATTGAACGTGATGTGTGTTGGTGAATCTATGTGTTTCAATTGTTTTGGTCTAATTTGTGTCTTATTGTAGAAAGTTATTTAGACTTGAAATTTAAACATAGAAGTGGTGAGAATTGGATGTCTACAATTACCTTTACTAAATTATTAGTCAATAGGACCAATTTTGAGATACTTTTTATAGCATCTACAAATTGCTTTAAGGAGGAATTTGAAGGAACTATTTATAAAACCAATCATGAGATCATGCAATTGATCAATTTTTATAAAGATAGAGTGATAAAATATGAAGCCATTGGAGTTGAATTCAAGATATCTAAGGTAGAAGTCACAAGGTTGATGGTTTAATCCATCAAAATATTCAAGTGTACCATACTCAATTTGGATATTATTAATAAAGAGTTTGATATAGCACATGAATTATTTTAAAAACTTAGATTTGCAAATGGAGCATCAAGATCATCACCTAACATGCAAGAAACTATAAGTACTGCCATGTCATCCTAAAGTCCCTAATTTTTTATAAATTTAGTAATGCATACTACAATGGGGATAATTTTGATTCCTCAAGGGGTTTCATCATCTTTTTATATTTTGACAACTATTACTCAACCATTTTCCTCTATTGGTGGTGCTACATTAGCACTACTCTAAATATAAACATGTATTTGCATGTTTTAGTTAATTTTAAACTATCAATTCTAAATATATTTGGTGTGTGTGCACATGTGCACACACACACATAGACATACATATTAAATTTTAGATTAGTAATTTTATTCTAGGTAAATACTTTTGTACATGCATGCTCAATATGATATTAACACATAATTCTATTTTTTGGAGATGTAAATTTAGACGTCAATTAGAGGATGAGGAGACCCCTCTCTAAGCATATATATATATTTGTATCTTCCCTATCTCAAAGGGAGGATAATTTTGGCTATTAATATTAATATTAAATTCTATGGATTATTTTGAAATTGGTCTTAATGTTCAAATCTAGTTTTTATCTAAACTTGTGAATCTTGTAAGAAGTTATATCATTCTAGTATTTTAGTCTCTTTTTTGTGCATGGGTTTTATTTTAAATAAATTTATTCATATTGTGATATTTCTAATTTGAATTCATTTTGTGTATTAATCATAATCTCCCTTTGTATATGTGCAATCAAAATCTCACATCAATAATAACCTTTGATTATATATGTTAAATTTTAATATATTCATGTTTCCTTGGACTCTTAACTATGTTTGATTATTGGTGTTCTTATAGAAACTTTCAACAAACATTGATTCTTGATTTATTATCTAATCACTTGTTCAAGATCCATATTAGAAAGGTTCCATCTTTTTTGGTCCACATGACTTCTTTTATTCCCTACCTTTCCCTCTTATTGAGTTTATTTTGGCCAGAGCCAACTTAGGTTAGATCCATCATCTATCCACCCATATTAATTACATCTATACTCACATACACAACTAAAACATATATGGTAAACAATTGCTCTTTTCACTGTTATTCCACCAATATGTTGTTTAAAAAATGTAATACCTCATAACTCATACCTTGTAGGTAGTTTATTTCATTATTCTTAAAATGTTAGAGGCTTTCATAAGGTTTCCTTGGGTGCATAAAACCCACATCAACAAGAATTTATTTTTGTGATAGAAGGAGAGAATGAACCTTTACCTCTATTTATTAGAAAATAATCACTTTAGTTTCACTAGATATACTTAGAATATTAATAAGTCCAACCACAAAAACTAAAATGATATACCAATTTCACAAATCCATGTAAAATTTTGGAAAATAAAGATGAATTGAGAATATCTCAGGCTCAATCATACTCTCCAAAAATATTACCTTGTATTCCTTTGCATCCAATGACCTAAACTTTTCTAACTAGTTATGATATCAAAATCATTGGAAACATGCATGATTTACCTAGAAATGTTGAAAATTATCTTCCTTCCTTTTCTCATTTGGGAGCTAGGACCATTGAATGATGTAAAGGAATTTAAAACTAATTTGTTAATAATAAATGTGGTCCATGAAAACATGTCATGTAGAATGTTTCACTTTACATTGAAATATGTTTCCTATGACTAGTTTTTTAATGTCTAAGTAGGTTCAATTACATCTTGGGATGAATTTCAAAAACACCTTCTTGGCATAGCTGGGGAAATTCACCAATGCAAGTGTTGTATACCAACACTTTGAAAGCATTAAAAGAGAATTGAATGATATATTCCAAACCTTCAATATTAGACTACAAAATATGTACACCATACTTGAAATTGATTATCAACCCAAGGAGTCATTGGACCTTTAAATGTATAAAAATTCCCTATAACATATGATTGTTGCCTTTCTCCTTAGATATACCACAACATTACCTTTGGATTAAATTGAATATGTTAACATCAATAAACAATTGAACCCTCAGTCATAAGGTCTAACCCCACTTAATATTGGTCATATATTTCCATCCTTTGTCCCAATTTGAAATACAAATTAGAATACTATAGTCTAAAACCATAACTAGGTGTTGACCCATTTACCTTTACCCCATGGTCCACTTAACCAACACTTTAGCTTCCTAAATAATTCTATGTTTGCATCTATCCAAAAAATACAAATTTAGCCTTTGATATCAATTAATAATTATACTACATAAGGTACTAATTTTGACTCCACAAATATATAATTGGAATTTATCTAGTGGATGGTGAAAAAATTAAGTAATGAGTTTATGAACATATATAAATGTATGGGCAACACTAGGAGACAAAATAACAACTAGAGATTTAGATTATATAGGTATAATAGGGATTTTAAATATCCTAGAAATAATATAGACTACCCACCACCTAATAATATGCCAAAGGCAAATATCATTGCATCAACCCTTCCTAGTTGGTGTCAAGTTCATAATACAACACAACACGGTGAGATAGACTACATAGAGTTCTACACTCCCTTCAAAATATTTTAGAAGCAAATGGATAGATATGATGGTTTTTAAAATCTAATAGAATCATATTCTTCTACTTTTATAATAAATCCTAATACAATAATGGTCTTTGAGACCTATAACTTCCCATTCCTAGTGGAGGATGAGAATGAACTAGATGATAATACTCATTAGATCCATGTTTTCCAATAGTTCCATAGGAATAATTATAATTTCAAGAACACGAAACATACTACTACTTCCACACCTCTAAAAAATAATGTTACCACTCATCTAGATCCAAATACCAATAATGATACACACTCTCCAAAATGGGATGATCATTTTTAGAGTGCATATCTAAAAAAAGAATAAGGTAAAATATTATTGAGGACACGAATAAGATCAAATGTGAAATTTTTATTCATGAGTTAGGATACATCACTAAATAAATATATTTTATACTTAAATATTATTGCACAAACTAAATCTAATAATAAATCAAAATTAGTGCATTCAAACATGGTGGTCTATAAGGAGAAGCCAAAGGTACCATATTTTTATGTTAACTATCAAAATATTAAGAAACAATCTACATAATTATTTTATTAACTCATGTGCCTCAATAAATGTGATGCCTCTGTGTGTGTGTGTGTGTGTGTGTGTGTGTGTGTGTGTGTGTGTGTGTGTGTGTGTGTGTGTGTGTGTGTGTGTGTGTGTGTGTGTGTGTGTGTGTGTGTGTGTGTGTGTGTGTGTGTGTGTGTGTGTGTGTGTGTGTGTGTGTGTGTGTGTGTGTGTGTTTGTGCGTGCGAAAAAAAAAAAAGAGTTTGATCCTAGACAAGTCAAAAAGAATGGTCCTAAAATTATACAAGTCTTTTGCCCATGTGTCAAAAAATTGATAAATGTGTACTATCAAACTTGCATTTGAGCCACATGTATAAAAATAAATAGAGATTATGTTCATTGACATTCCATAAGCCTATAATTTAATGATCTATCATGATTGGTCAAAGACACTAAATGGGTACATGGACACAAACTTATCACGCAAGTGGATACCTTGTAAAGGAGTACCAACTAGATATAAGTAGATAAAGAGCTAAAGATTAAGTAATTGATCACAAATTACATTGATAAGAATGAAAATGTTGACTTTGCAACCTTGCATGAAAGTGTGTATACTTTCACTACCAATAAATAACCTCATGAAGAAGAATTTAAGTGTCCTTCTTAGTTATCAACTCTCTATTTCGATGGATACATACAAAAATAAGGTTTAAGTGATGGCATAACCCTAATCAACCCAAATGGGAATAAATATTTAGATACATATAGACTAAAATTCTCATACACTAATAGTAGAGCTAAGTATGAATCTCTAATCCTCATCTTCTAGTTTACATTGAGGCATAACATCAAATAATTACAAAGATGTAGTGATTCAAAACTAGTTGTTAACCAAATCAAAAATGAGTATCAATGTAAAATCACTTAATTTAAGAAGGATAAACACTAAGAATGGGATATAATAAAATAATTTGAGAAATTTAACATCATATCAATCCCAAGAGAAATAAATCAAACTATATATTCATTACAATATTTAGTTGCTAATATGGTACCACTCCCAAGAAATAATTTTTTTTTATGGAACTAGTTCCTTTCCCCTCTATCCTAGATAATGTGAACAACTTCCATGTATTTGAGTATGACCAATATATTATAAAATTCATGATTAGTTATGAAACCTTTAGATCTCATATGCTAGATGAAAATGATGTTGATCCCATATTTGTTGAAGATATGGGAGAAGATGGTTTCCTACACCTAAATGATAATTGCATCCCTCTGGGGATGGTCTCCACAAATGGATCTTTTGATGTAGATCCATAAAATATAAATAAAACTTGGATTAAATTAACTAAGTATAATTTTATCAAGGATAATTTGGGCTTAGACTAACATCCAAAGTATTTAATCATTAGTCTATATTTCACTAAAAGTGAGAAACAAAATTCTAAGAGTCTAATAATAGAAAATAAATTTGTTATCAGCAAGACATATGAATATTTGAAATTATTCAACCCTAGGGTCATCACACATACCATCCCATTGAGGAAATCACATAATAATTTTAGGTAGAGAGAGATACCAATAAATATAATTATATAACCTATCATACAAATAGAGGTACAAAAGTTATTGGATGTTAAGATTATCTTCCCAATTAGGCACTCAACTTGGGTATCCAACCTAGTATTAATCAAATATAAGAATGAGGAAATCAAACTCTATGTTGACTTCATGAATCTAAATTGAGCATTAGAAAAGGATAATTATCATTTTGCATCTCAAGTGAAGGTAATTAAAATAGTTAGTGGATCTGATATGTCATCCTTTTTAGATGGATTCTTAGGATACAATAAGGTGCTAGTGGAAGCACAAGACATAATGAAGACTACCTTCACAACTAAGTGCAGAATTTTTTCATAAAAAAATGATTTGATTTCACCTAATAAATGTATTACAAACCTTATAATGAGATATGTAATTTTTATTTCAAGGACTCATTGGAAAATAGTGTAATGAAAAATAGAGTTGATCATGTGGATCATCTACATAGGGTGTTGGATAGATGTAGAATGTATGGATTATCACTAAATCAAAAGAAGAACATCTTTGGATTCACTGAAGGGAATATATTTGACCATTTTATCACTAAATATGGGATCTCCATTGACCCAGAATGAATCCAAGAAATTTTTAACATAACACCTCCCAATAGTAAAAAGGAGTTGAAGTCTTTATTTATATGAAAGTTAATTTATGGATTTTTAAAGATTTTCAACACATTAAATTCCATGTTAAAATAAAATTTTAAAATATAATGGACAAAAGAGGATAATAAATATTTTTGTGACATGAAAAATACCATTGCTCAAGCTCCAATTTTGATCAGTCAAAACTTTAATAAGGACTTCTTACTTTATTCAATTGGCTTAGAGCACACTATAGATTTTTTTATTGCACAAAAGGTATATGAAAATGAACATATGATTTCCTTCATGAGTACCAATATAAATGATGTATATTTGAAGTAGTCAATGATAGACAAAAAAATATATGCAATGATCAAAGATATGAAAAACTTCATGCATTATATTTTGAGAAACAAGATGTACAGCATAATCTTAGACCTAGTTATCCAACTCAAACTGAGCTATAATGAATTAAGTAAAAGAAGATGTAAGTGGATTGAAAATTTATAATATTTTGATCTTGAAATTTGACCATCCAAGATGGTTTTATTCCAAGGAATAATTTATATCATGATTGAAACTAATCCATGCATTTGTATTGAATAAATCAATAAGACTCAAGTAGATGGTGGTGAATGGTATGCTTAGATCATCCATTATTTTCTCATATATAGATGTATCTTGAGATAAATAAAGATCAAATATAAATCTTATGCTCAAATTAGATCATTTTATAATAAAAAAAAAGGACTCTTAAATAGGAATAAATATTAAGGCATCTAATGTAAGTATGTTTCAAAAGAATAAGTTGAGGACATGCTCAACAATCTACATCAGAAGATAGGTAGTGGTGTTTAACCCTAATTTGGATGTAGGAATCCTACTTTCATAAATATGGTTAAGAGTATATAAATGATACGGAACAAAGTTTAATATCATATCTACAACATGCTAATTAATGTTTTTAACTTGGATATACCATATGCTAATTTTTGTAAACTTAGATAAGCTATTAATGGAAAGTACAACTATGATAGATATATAAATGACATAAAAGAGAGTACTTAGATGATTTTTATGTTAATACATATTTGGATCTAGTACAAGTTAAAAGCAGGTAGAAAGATAGTTCTATAATAATTTTTAGATTATGGATATGATGCATCTAACTCTATGGATAGTTGTATCATCTTGGGGTAGTTACATCGACACTACTATCTAGGTTTTATGCTAGTGTCTAGTATGAAATATAAGCTAAAATAATATGTGACCACCTAAATGCTTATGGGTTATCTATGACTTCACTCTAGTACATTCAAATCTATGTTTTGGTTTATCACTCCTGGTGAAATGGCAAAACCCTAGTTTAACACATTTAATTTTACCATGGGGAGGAATGGTTTAGTGAGAACATGATGTCGAGATGACCCATAATAACCTTATTCTCAAAGTGTACTACCTAAATAGCCAATACTCTAGAAGAGGTCCCTAGGCTCATGTAGTTACCTCTTATGTGTTGGCATGTTGTGTGAATCATGCAATGTGTAAAGAAAGTACAATAATGACCTAGCTTGTAACTTGGAAAATATGACCTTATGACTGATCCTTTAGTACTTCAAACCTATATTTGGGTTGTTATTTTGACTAATATAAAAATAGGGTAGAATAGGAAGCTTTTGGTAACTTGAGTGATTATTTAATTTTCTTTTGGTCTAATTTCTAGGTGTTCCCTAGGTGAGGAATGAATTAGGGTTGATATTTTATTTATACTAATCTTATAAAGAGATAAATCCCATAATAACACTTAAACTGACCATTGTGATATGTTCATTTGTAAATTTAATGACTTTAGGGTACTATACATTTGTGTCATGGTAGGGCAATAATGTCAACACTACTATCTATCTTATAGGTTGATGTCTAGGGACCATGAGATCAGGTATAGGCTCAAATGTTATATAGGTGTAAGATAAGTACATTTTAATAATTCTAAGCAAGATGGGATGTCTATATCATCAATTTAAGTTGGTTAGACTAAGATATAGACCAAAGGGTAAAATATAGATCATATGTAAGGCTTGTTGAAGTAAGGCATGCATATAACTAATATGAATAACTAGGTTCTAAGTTTGCCAAGTGTGAAAGACCGAGGTGCTACATAATCACAAAATTTCATCTATATTTTTCCCCTTTAATCTAGTAATGAAATTGCTAGTTTAATGAAAATGAATAAGTACTTGGGTTCGTTATAAAACCTTTTCTTTACTTGAGTTGAATTTTTTTGATTCACTAAATTTTAATTTAAGTGTTTTACTAGTGACTTACATAGATCTGTAGGCACACCTTATAATTTCTTGAGTTGAATTTGTATGCTTTGTTAGAGTTAAATTTGAGTGTTTTACTGGCGACTGACCTATAACCAAGAGCATGTTACTATTTAAAATTAGTGCATATAATTTGGGTTAAAATTATTTGAAATACATTAAAATTTAAAGAGCAAGTTTTAGGAGTACACGTATGTGTTGATGTAATTGCCTTACCTATTGACAAGTGTTTTTGAAAAATATGTATCATTTTAAGTCTCTAAAACTGATATTAAGTTAAATATAGATAAAATATTTAAATTTTATATATCCAACGATATAGAGAAAGAGATTAGAATCAATATTCCCCAAAATATTGAGCAAAATTGGGTTTTTACTTGATAGTTGACAAAGCTCAACCATGAAACCCAATTATACTTATAACTTGGTGAAGCTGGATGATCAAGTCCAACCTAAAAATTAGGAAAGATTGAGTGATTTAGTCACTTCAATCATACAAAAATTTGAACCAACTATAATGGTAAATTTGTTTGATAAAGTTAATAAAATTCTACAAGGTATCAGTAAATGTAATTTTTTTAGAATTTCATATTGATTTTGATTTTACAATATTAGGCACATGTTTCATATCATATGTACCTTATATATATTTTTATGTTACAATTATGTATAATAATGGTATCATGTATATAATTTTATGAGAACTATGAATCTAAATCATATAACTAGGTGATTTAGTCAATTTAAATATGTAAGTGTGGAGGACATGATTCCAAAGCATTCCCCCACTATATATGGAGAAGTCTAAAATTTATATAAGTACCAATGTGGAGGACATGTTTCTAAAACATGCCCGCACTATAAACAATAGATGTTAAATATTAATTAGGTGTGGAAAACATGCTTCTAAAGCATGCCCCTAATGAATCTATGAGCTGATATAAGTACCATAATGAATGAATGTGGAGAAAATGATTCAATAGCATTCCTCCACTGAATTTGAAAACTATGAATGAGTTTAATCCATGTCCATATGACATGTCCCCACAAAATTTACAAACTATATTATATGCCTAAATTAACTTGCTTCATATATCAATGCTCAAATTATTATTAGTTATTTATCTAACATCCCCCTTAATTTGTATTCATCCATTAACCTTATTTATACCCCAATTATTAATTACTCCACCTAATCCCATATTATCAACTAATTAATCCCACTTATCTAATATTTGGGAGTTTAAAATTCACATAACCCATGTACCTACTCCTAAGATTTCCTACAATCCTACCACCCATAGATTCTCTAGAACCCCCTAATCACATGACTAATCCACTAATAATCATGATTAGAAGTAACAAAGATATTTTAGAGGCTTCTACCTCTAGAACCTTCCCTCCTCTAGAATCATCCAAGGAATTTTTAATTCTTAGGATAATACTCCACCCTTGATCCTCCTACACCCAAATTTAAATGTTGGCTATTGATCTTCCCTCCATACTTATATTTAAACATGTTCATTCCTCCATGAAACCAACTAATGGGAGAATGACCAAATCAATCCATCAATCCATCTAAGTCTCTTGAATAAATGTATCATCATGATGCAAATTTTGAGTTAACTTGTAACCAATCTCAATCCATAATCCTTTAGTCTTTTTATTATTTGAGTATTCATTTAGAGTGATTAAATTTTAGGATCTAATTTTGGTATTCATGTTTTCATTTATCTTGGAATTTTATTCCTAAATGGCTCTAGATTTTAAGGTTAGATTTATATTTTGAGTGATTTTGATATAATTTACATATCCAAATCCCTTTGCTCAAAAATTCCATCTTAAATTTGGAAACCATAATGGGATCCCTCTTTTTGATTTGGCATTGTGTGTTTCAAATGTGTTAATCAAGATTACAGGTTAAATTAAAGACATATTTGTGCTTAAAATCTTAAAAATCTCATGTTCCAGGTGAAGTGTGACATTGTTTTGCAAGTTATGGTATTGCATAGGTTATTTTGACTTTTAAAGTGTGGTTTTTCACTAACTTTACCCCTTTAACTACTAATGGTTAGCTTCTTATGGTAGGTTTTCCCGTTTTCCAATACCACATCTCTCAATAGGTAGATTTTTTTTTTATTTATAGTTTTAACCATTAAACTATGGTTTCAAAATAATATAGTATTATAGTAAAAAAATAGTTTTACATACATCCTTTAACTTTCTGTAGGCTTACACTAACTCATTTTGTCTTACAGGGTTAGGATTAAAACTTGCCAATCTTAAAATCAATAATTATTTTATCTTAAACAAAATTACATTTTTATAGTTGTGATATTGAGTATGAGTCATGGTTTTGCCATCATAAAGGGAGATTTTGAATTTTTGTATTAAAATTAGTAATCTACACTACTAAACCTGGTTTTCTAATAGTTTTTTTGTGTTTGCTTGATTATAATTTTCTTACAAGGATGGGAGGTGCAACCTAGGTTGATATAAATCATCCTTACTAATATTCTTAGTTATTTATCTGACACCCCCTTCATTATTATTCATCCATTAACCTTATTAATATCCCACTTCTTCATTAATACACCTAATACCCTATTATCCACTAACTAATCCCAATTGTCTAATATTTGGGAATTTAAAATTCACATAGCCCACCTACCTACCTACTCCTAGGATTTCCTACAAGCCTACAACCCCTAGATTCTATAGAACCACCTAATTACATGACTAATGCAATAAAAATAATGATTAGACTTCCCAAAGAGATTATAGAGTCTTGTACCTCTATAACCTTCCCTCTTCTAGAATCATCCAAGAAATTAAAAGTGATATTGACAAATATAGTCAATTTTATACATTAATAATCAGTTTTGACCTAAGTAGATTCAATAATATATGTGTAAATACAATGTTAGTTTTATTCATCTTAAGTATATTTTGACATTTTTTGAACATTTTAATCACCTTTGTAAATATTCTATCATTTTATTGATAGATTTAGTATTTTTATTAAAGCCACAAAAATGCATATTTCAACCTATGATATTTCCTTTTGAGTTCTGGTGTTGCTTAACCATTTGTGGTTTTGAAAAACTATACAATTACAGTTAAGTATAATAAAATATTAGCAGTACCACATATTATATCATTTTGGTATTACCAAAAATCTTTAGTTTTATAATTTTTGGAGTCCATTTTTCACCAACTAACATTTGTCTATGGTTTTGATCATTCTAGTTATGATTTTGATCTTTATTTTTCCTTTAATTTGTCCTATTTAATTACATTTTAAAATATCATTTTAAGTACATTTTGAGTCATTCCAAGCATCCCACAAGTCCCAGATTTATTTTGGCATCAAGGGAACTACCCCTTGACCCCATCCTATATCGTGATAGGGAGTGTGCCTAGGGCACTACCCCTTGACATTGCAAGAGGAGCTTCCCCTTGATGCCACTAGGGGATGCCACTCCCAGACCCCCAAGTTGTGGCCCCTCATCCAAAGAAGTTATAGAGAAAAATCATGATTTTTTTTTGTCTTTATTAAGTATTATTGGACTAATGTTTTATTTCTTGCATTGGTGAATATAATAGAAAATTTGAATTTATAACATATTTTATTGTAGGTCATATCTTTTATCTAATATATTGTTGCAGGTTGTTCCTCCAAGATTTCCAATTGAAACTAATAATCACTTATCTTATAGGTCATATGTTAAATATATTTTGACATTTTTAAAAATATCATCTTATAAATATATTCTATATATTTTTTATATCTCACATTTGAATTAATTTGGTTAATAAATATTTTTTGATTACTTTTATGTGTCACCTGAGGGCTGCAGTGGTATATGATTTTTTCCCTGTATCTTGATAGTGAGTCTTGTAGGATAAAAAACCACTTAAAAGCCTCCCATTTTTATCTTTTTAAGGGAAACATAGAATGTAATTGATCATATATTTCACTACCATTCACTAATACACACTCTATGTTATGATAGTGTATAAATATCATGGATAGTTGTCATTAGGCTAACCAGTTGACTACATACATAGTTAATTCTATAAACTAGGCATTAGACATCACACTACATATACTTTGGCCCCATTATACCTATAATATATTGGGGACACCTCTATAGATCTTATTAAACCTAGATTAGAACCATTAGTTGTAGGAGGAAACTTGTTTTTAGATTTAGTATCATTTCCTAAGTGACCATCATGTGTAGATAGCATTGATAGGGTTTGGTAGATTCTATAAAGGGTCACCAGCCTATAACCTCACCTAAAAATACATTTTATGGTGTATTAATTAGGTTATACACCCCATATTTCAATAATATTAGGAATTTGGTCTGCTTACTTTGGTGTGTGTCATGCTTGACTAATGTTATTTTTGAATTAATTCATCATTTCAACCAAACCTATACATGACTATTTAGGCTCTCTATATCATCATATTTTATATTATTATGGTTTATCTTGTGCATTCATAAAATTTTAATATATCATTATCTACTTTACCCATCATTATATCTTGTATAATCTTATCTATCTCGTATATCCATATGATGTAGAGATAAAACACCTTTCTTTCCAAAACTCTACTCCTAATATCCTTCACCTGCATTTACAAAATCATACCTATAAACATTTCCTTTTATGTAAATTTCATAATTATCCTCTTAATCAACTTTGAAAATTATTATTCTCTATCTTGAGGGTCTATACACAAGGTAATCTCATTCATACAAACTCATACTTTTCATTTTATGTTCCTTTTCAAACTTACACTTAGATAAGTTCCTTTTTTACTTAAGGATTCATTGGATCAAATCCACTTAATTATTCATTATTAATCTAGGAAAGTTTCCAAAAATAAATATCATTTCATACCTATCTTATTACCCTCATTATTCATCTAATAACTATTCATTTCAATCTCTTCATTACTCAAAACATTCACTAGGTGGATAGGTTTCCTAAGAACCTTGTTTTTAGGGTTTTCTCTATTATATAGATGTGTACAAAAGGTTCATGGAAAAATAATCATCAATATGAATACCCTTTATCCTCTTTTAGTTTTCTATAAAGTTTCAAGACAATACTCATTCATTAGGTGACTTTATTAGACCTTTTTCACTCTTTGATTAGGCCTATTAGGGTTATTAAAACCTTGATTAGCTACAGTCCTCCATAAAGGTACCCTCCTATATAGAAACAAACTAAAAAATCCAAAACCTATTATAACACTTTTTCAAGCAACAAAGATAAAAATTTTGCCTTTTTTTACTAGTGGGAACTCCTATAATAGAAAAAACACTAATCTTAGGGTTAGACTAGCCTATAATAGACAAAGAGGTAACAAAATTCAATATATTGAGACATAAAAAAATTCAAGAAAAACTACCAATTTATTTAAGTATATATAATCTTATCTCAATTTTATCCTTCAATGATCAAGCTCTCTTAATCCTTAGGGCATTCATACACAATAAATCTCAATATATCAAGATTGTATTTTACTAGTTAGAAGCATAGTAAGAAAGGTTTCATTAACTTTTCAACACCAATAGTATCTATATTCAATTAAGAGGTTATATTGACGTTATATTTACACATTAAAACCTTCTCTATTACTCTTTAATTAAAAATAAGTTACCATACAACAATACTTAGTGAATAAAATTCCAAATTTGGAGGACTACGTGCTTTCATGATTGTGAAATATTATTCGCAAGTAACAAAGGGTTGTCAATGATAATATTAGAGGATAAATGAGTTTGTATAAATTTTCTCATAATTCATTCACTATGAATTCATTCATTACATAATAAACATATAATAGTTTTTCTTTTGAAATCTCAATCTTACTTTTGTAGACAAGGGTTTGCCCTATATTCTAGGCTCTTACACAACCACAAAATTTCTCAAAAGAAATATATTGAAAATTAATAAATATTAATCATTTTAAAACCTTATACAAATATTATTTATCAAGAACCATTCCTCTCTCCTCATTTTATAATATATCATAAAGTTTCATCATTGTAAAATAAACACATAATCTATAAATATGTCTTGTCACAACACTCTCAGGGAACATCAAGCCTCAATACAAATATATTATTTTATAAGTAGATATAACACTAATATTCCAATGCATTAAATATAAAATAAATTGAAATAAGATAGTATTACCATCAACACCATTGTTATGTTCATTATATGGATTCATATAATCAACAATTAACATTCAATAACTATCATTCACTAAATTCTATAAGATGAATAGTCATGGAAAAATGATCATTTATTTAGTCTTTACTCATAACTATATAAAGGACTTATATCTAAATATTAAGTTATTAAAAGTCTTATAACTCTTGATTCATCAATAAATAATTCTTGAAATTCCTTCCACGTAAGGATCTTGAACAAACTTTAGTTACAACATACCCACTATGCCAAGACCATGTCATATAAGACTACTGAGACTTAAGGACCCTAAATTACTCCATAAAGTTCCTAGACATATTAATCATACCTAAACCACCATAAAAAATATGATCTAGCCCCTAAAAAATCTCATAAGAATTCAAAATTTTGAATAGTGTTTTTGGTGGGAAACCATGAATTTTGAATTTTAAACAATCTAGACACCTAATAAAGATTCCTAAGGATCAAAAAAATATATAAGACACTTCATATTCTATTTTAAACCAAAAATGACTTCATTATGACATCACTAAAGGGTGCCCCTATGTCATACTACCAAGCTAGAGAATGTTTCTCACATGCTCTTGTAGGTGTACTTGATCGATTCTCCTTGTTTATCTATCTCCTATCTTTCATAAATGTGTTCATGTACTTGGGCCACACATTTAGGCCTCCACTTTCTTAGATTCTTGATGGATATACCTACACACAACACAATGGGCTTATATAAAATAGTTTCCATACTACCTTGAGATTGCTTTGAAGGCCTATTCCATCTTGTCTTGTATGTCACTTCCTCATGTTCTATACATGCTTCATATTGTGGTGAATACTTAACCTAATACTCATACCCTTTAGTGTATTATTTCTCCTATTTCAAGGGATGTTTATATATCTCCCTTGTTTCATTATCTTCCTTTAAAAGTTTAACCCTACTTTATTCTCTTGATTATTACCTTCTTGATCACTATTTTGTGATTCCTCATTTTTCTTTTCTTGGACCTATTGTCTACATATCAACCCATTGTCCTCTTCTTCTTCAAAATAACTTCCTCAAATAAATAAATTTCTCCACAAATCCTTATATGTATTCTTTACTATAAATCACTATCAAATGCTTAGACAAACTTGTAAATAGCTAATTCACATACTTACTTGATAAAAATGAATTATGCCATGACTTGTCACTTTCTTCTTGGGTTGCTATAGTCTCCTCTGATTGAATTCTTGTATCCAACTCTTTTTCCTACTATACCAACTCCTTATGACTTTCAATCAACACTCTAAATACTATACCAATAACATTTTCATTTTCTTTATGCTTTACTTCATCCATTTCTTGTAAGTTCTCATGTGCATTAGAAAAATTAGAATATTCAACGAATTGATTTACCTCTTGAGACCTTTCATGTTTTATTGGGGTCAAATTTTCCTTATGGATGATTTTAATGTCTTCACTTTTCTATGCCATGTCATTTAACTATTCAACTTTGTCAAGATAACATACATTTGTGTTTGCATATTCACATGCCCATTCATCTTCCTTTTCATCATACTTCTCAAATCCTTCAATCATCTCCTATAACTATTTTCCTATATTCATAATTTCCTATTATACTTTTATATCCTCCATTTTATCCTAGAATGCATAATGTATCCTCTTTCTGCTCCTGATACTAAAATTCCTTTTGCATGCTATCATCATCTCTTTCAATCTTTTTTCCATACCGATGAGCTCATTTCTCAAATCATTAATTTCCTTATCCATATCTACTTATTTGTCTTTTACTTTCCTTTTCATCTTTATTTGGTAATCTTTTTACATCAAGGCCATCATTCTCTTTCCTTTATTTTACTTCACCCTTTCTTGACAAGTTTTTTTTCACACTTACCTTCTTGACCTCACTTGGGTCACCTCTCTTGGACTCACACTTGGAGTCTCCTATTTTCCTCACTTGGGAATATTTACTATCTTCTTCTAAATCTCTCTTTATGATCTTGTCTCTCTTTAGATATTTCAATAGCTCTCTTGTTATTTTCAACCTTGGATTTTGGATGCTTTACCACATAATTTATTTTCACTCTCTTTATGGAAATGCATTACTACCTCTCTCTCACATACACATTCATCCACTTCATTCCATGCCTATAATCCTCTCAAAATAACATTCACATACTATATAAACTAAATCAATGAAACCTCAAACATACCTTGTCCAAATATCAACCTAATATGCTCTATCTTGCTCTTTTATTCTCACCTTTATCTCTTTTCCTGCTTATTCCTTGTAATATTCATCAAATATTGAATAACATCAAATATTTATCATGCATGTCAATCACATATCTGAACCCAACATATCTTGATACTCTAAGACCAAATATGATGCAATGATAAAACACTTTTATTTCCAAAACTCTACTCCTAATATCCTTCACTTGCATTTACTAACTCTTGCTTATAAGCTTTTCATTTTATGAAAATTTCATAATTATCCTCTAAATCAAATTTGAAAATTATTATTGTCTATCTTGAGGGTCTGTACACAAGGCAATCTCATTCATACAAACTCATACTTTTCATTCTATGTTCCTTTTCAAACTTATACTTAGATACATTCCTTATTTACTTAAGGATTCATTGGATCAAAACCACTTAATTCTTCATTAGGATTTTAGGGAAGTTTCCAAACATAAATATCATTGCATACCTATATTTTTAGCCTCATTATTCATCTTTGATAACTATTCATTACAATCTCTTCATTACTCAAAACATTTACTAGGTGGGCAAGTTTCCTAATAACCCTATTTTTAGGTTTTTATCTATTATATGGATGTGTAGGGTAGGTTAATAAAAAAATAATCATTAATATGAATACCCTTTATCCTATTTTATTTTTATACAATGTTTCAAGATAATACTCCTTCATTAGGTGACTTTATTAGATCTTTTTCACTCTTTGATTAGGCTTATTAGGCTTATTAGAACCCTGATTGGCTACAATCCTCCATAAAGGTACCCTCATGTATGAAAACAAACTTAAACATCCACAATATTTTATAACACTTTGTTAAGCAATAAATATCAAAAAATTTCCTTTTTTTACTAGTGGGAACTCTTCCAATAGAAAAACCTTAATCCTAGAGTTAGATTAGCCTGTAACAGATCAGAATGTAAAAAAATTCAATATATTGAGCCATATAAAATTTAAAGATAAAATAATATTTTCTTAAGGTATATATAACATTCTTTCAACTTTTTCCTTAAATTATCAAGGTCTCTTTATCCCTAGGGCATTTGTATACAAGAAATCTTCGTATATCAAGACTATAGTTTACTGGTTAGAAGTAGGGTAAATAGGGTTTCATTACCTTTTCAACACCAAAAATATCTATATGTGGTTATGAGGTTATATTCACCTTATATGGTTACCTTAAAGGCTTCTATATTACTCTTGAATTTAAAAAAGGTGCCATACAACAATATTTAGTGAACAAAATTATGAATTATGGGGACTAATGAAATCTTATACACAAAAAACAAAGGGTTGAAAATTATCCTATTATAAGCTCAATGAGTTTGTATAAATTTTATCATAGTTCACTCATTGGAAATTAATTCATTACACAAGAAACATATAACAAGTTTTCTTTTGAAATCTCAATCTTACTTTGGTAGACATAGTTATGCCCTATATTTTGGGCTCTTACATAATCAAAAAGTTACTCAAAATAACTCTATTGAAACTTAATAATTCTTAATCACTTTAAAACCTTATACATAGATCATTTATCAAGAACCATTAATCTCTCCTCAGTTTATAATCTATCTTTGTTTCATCACTATAAAATAAACATAGAATCTATAAATATGTCTTATCACAACACTCTTAGGGAACATCAAGCCTCAATACAAATATATGCTTTTCTAGGTAGATAAAACACTAATATTTTGATGCATGCAATATCAAATCAATTTAAATAATAAATTCTTAACATCAAAACCATTGTTATGTTCATTAGATGGATTCATATCATCACTAATTAACATTCAACAACTATCATGTACTAAATTCTACAAGATGAATTGTCATGGAAAAATGATATGTTATTTAATATTTCCTCCTAATTGTCTTGATGAATTCTATCTCAATATCAAGTTTTTACAAGCCTTATAACTCCTGACTCATAAATAACTAATTATTGATATTCCTTCCATGTAAGGATCTTGAACAAACTTTAGTTACAACATACCCATTATGCCAAAACCATGTCATATAAGACTACTAAGACTTAAGGACCCTACATTACTTCATAAAGTTCCTAGACACATTCATCATACCTAAACCACTGGCAAACATATGATCTAGTCCCTTAAAAGGGCTCACAAGAATTCAAAAAATTGAATAGTGTTATTGGCAAGAAAACATGAATTTTGAATTTTAAATAATATAAACACCTAATAAAGACTCTTAAGGACAAAAAGAAACTCTAGGACACTTCCTATACTATTTCAAACCAAAAATGACTTCATGATGACATCATTAAAGGATTCCCCTACATCACCACATCACCCTATCTTGTAAATACTTATCTTATCATCCCCATCTTGTCTAACCCTATCATATCTTATCCCAAAACACACCTAGTTGTCTCTTTAGGTCACCCACTTTTCCAAATCATAGTCACCATCATTAAATTACCACCCTTGTCCTAATCTTAAATTCCACCATCCTTGTTCCCTCCATTTTTCCTTAATCACATAATCTTATCCCATCCCACCTTAAGAAAATCAATCTAAGAATTGAGATATTCCTTATGTACTTATATATCATCATATTATCCTAGTCCACTATCATCTTAATAGATTTCATACTTTGTCGATAACTTGTTAGCCACCTATCACTTTGTTAGTTTCAATCTAACATCCTATCATCATCAATCTAGTTGCCTCTAATCCAATCATCTTTCCTATTCATAACTAGCACCCATATAATCATCATCTTTCTAGTTTGAATGTATGCACTAATCAAATACCCATCCTTATACTAGCTTGAAAACTAGGCATCATTGACAGATTTTTATCACCTATCATATTATCAATCTGAAATATGATCCTAGTCTTTTTAGTCTATCTTGTACTCACCATCACCTATCGTACTAGCTCAATCATTTAGACTTAATTTATACAAGGACCATAATTTTCATTTTACTCCCTTTTATCCATCATCTTCTCAAATGGATTTGGACCCTATTCTCATGGAATAATACCTATTTTACAACAAGGATGAGAACCTTTTGAGATCTCTAAAAATGGGTGTTTACCTACCTTCTGACCTTGATCCCATCAATCCTAAACTAATGTCCCATTCCCTTACCCATAAATAATCCCCATTTTCACTTAGCCCATATATTATCCCATCATGGTCAACCCCATAATCTATTCATCATAACCATAATCCTCACTATATAAGGGATAAAGTTAACTTATTTAATGAATATATCTTATCTAACAAGAATGAATGCCTTTTATAAATACTAGAGATGGGTGCCCACCTTCCTAATGATTTTGAGCCCCATAAGTCTAAGGTTATCCACCAAGCAAGTACTTCATCAACCCTCATCCCCATTTAATTCCATTCCACCATCTACCATCCACTAGTCCTAATCCTAATCATGACCTTTCTAGTCAAAAGATTTCTTTATTTAATAAGTATATTACTGAAAACAAGGATGTAGTCCTCTTACAGCTCTTTGAGATGGACACCTAAGTTTTCAAAGGTATTGACCCCATGCATTTAACCTTACCTCTAGTTTTAATCCATCCACAGTCAGATCCTTCATTCACTAGTCACATTCCATCATAAATCCCCTATTTTACTAGCAAAGGGAAACCTAGCTTGTCAACCTCATCCAATTCTAGTTCATATCCTAAACAATTTCCTTACATCATGACACCACCATCACATTATTCCACACCTCAATCCAAAAATTCAACATCCAACACTATAGACAAGCAATATACCCCTCTCACTATATCCATGGAAGCCATATTTTGGAAATTGAGGTCCATAATCATGATTGCCCACCCAAAAATAAGACATCTATATTTTTATAAACATGTACCCTCATGGTATCAAGTCAAACAATTTTGTATATACCATAAAGTCCCTGGGTATTATATAAATTGATGTTTCCCATTCATTTATTATATCCAAAAGTTAATTGATAATGGTGACATTAAAATTGAGGGTGAATCCAATGTATCCATGCCTAAGAAGGTGTAAAAAGGGTTATGACAATAATTTCTTCCTAACCATGACCAAGCCTCTTCCCTTCTCAGCCAAGGTTATGAACCCAATCCCCACCATACCAAAACCATCCTAGATCAAACCATCCCTATATCCTTTCCACATCAAATTCTCTATCTTCACAAATTCATTAACCCTACAACATCCATTCCTAAACCCAAAGGTAAAGAGGTACTTATGGATAATAATATGGATATTATTAGAAAATCATCCGTTGGTGACATCACTTCACCAACATCCCTATTGGATTTAACAATAAAATGGTCAAGATCACGTTCTAAAGTAGAAAATAAATCAACACCCATGTCATAAGCATCATCCCTTTTAGAATGATCATCCATTTTAGATAATGAAAGTCATGCCAATACCTATCTCTTTTAGGATGCCTCTCATTTGAATTTTGACTAGTTAGAAGGCATGATTATTGATCCATATTAGGATGATGAAATTATAACAAAATTTTTAGATGATTTATCAGTCATAGATCATCAAGATAGATATGAATCAACTTTAGATGCTAATTTTTTAAAGATTTTTAGTGATCCTTTTGAGATCCTTGAGGATACTTTCTCTAAAATTGAGGTTAGGTCTCCTATTATCTCTTATGAGGACTATACTTCTCATCATCCCCTTAATTTATTCCTTTTATCACACATCCACTATCATCTTCTTTTTGTTAATAGTCCATCCATTCCACTCCATAAATGATATAAATAAGAATACACATCATTGGATTCCCTTCATCATGTAATATCATGTGCTGAATTTAGAAGGATATAATTCAATAATCAATTAATCAAGCCAAATCCACAAGTCAACTATGATCTAAAAATTATCAATCAAAATCAAGATGACCTTCACAATCATCCAAGTCAAAAAGTGTCATTCCCTAGTATAAATATCCTTGAGAATCTAGGGTACCATCAAAGTCAAAATCATCATCATCTTCCAAGTCTAAAAATAAATTCCTTTGGTGAATCCCAGTTACAAGTACCAAGGGGAAATCAAAGTCAAATCCAATCAAATCAAAACATTATCAAAATTTATGTGGCTGATAATCCTCTTGATGTTTGGATTAAAGATAAAAAAATCTAAAATATCTTTGATCCCTTAATCTCATGACACCAATCTAAAATGTCCCCCTAGCCATATCCAATGGTGTATATAACTATTGAACCCCATTTCTACTCCCCTTCTATTCACATTATTCATTAAAACCATATCATTCATTCATATCATATACCCCATCATTAAAATCAAGACATAATCCTATGTTCACCATACATCAAATACCTTGGCAACAACATCTCTTTTAAGGGTTTCAAATAAACATCACTTAGATTTTTGGATGATGTTAAATCAAGAATCAACAAAGGTCACAAGGACATCAATACATCTAGTGTCAAAAACAACCTAGTATCACTTATCTATAGAATAGGTGTTCATTGAAGATCATGAAAATGTTTGCATCCTACATCTTGACTACCTTTAATAAATTGAGATGTTAAAAATTTAAAAAAAAGAAAAAAAAATAAATCATTCATTTAATGGTGAAAACTAGTCTTCTGACACCTTCCGAAAGTACCATGATGAAATTCTATTTTTGACATCATGATAAAATAGTCTATTATCCATATTGTACCACAAAAATTGGGTGAAAATCCAATCTATCCATTTCATTTCCCCATCCATTTTATCCATCATCTACCATGATACCTTATTTTGACCTACGTAAGGAATCAAAGATATATTGGGAACTATTATGGAATCATCTTGACATATCCTACAATAGACACTCAAGTAAATAAATATCAAGTTACTTCATGATGTGGTCATTGAATATCTCCAATACACTATTTTTTGGTCCTTCCCTATTTTCCACATTGCCATCCTACTTTTGTCATCCCATATATTATTCCATCCATCCTCATACTAGTTTTTAGGCTTGGTATTCCCTTCGCTAGTAACCCCATTTGTATAGTGTATATACATATTCTAAAAAAAACCTATAATTATAAAATCCACAAAATATGAAAACATCTAAGTTGTCTTGTCATACGTCATCTTTTATTATATCTTAAATTTCCTAATAATCCTATTTAAATACTTATTCATCTTATCATCTTGTCATCTATCCTTGTCCCAACATCTTAGTCATTTTGGTATATGTCTTTAGTAGCCTTATCATAGTCCTAGTCCCTTATTTATTCCAAACCCATACCCTTGTCCAAATTATATAACCTTACTCCAAAATCACATCATCCTAACCAACCTAGTATAATTCATCACCTAATCAATCACCCCATCAAATATCATCAAGATAATTAGACAAGATACAATAACATTGCATGTATATACTTATTTGTGTTACTTTTCTAGTCTTTGTTGTTTGACTTATTTGCATGTATTGTATCATGTATATATTTGATTTTATTATGTTTCATTTGTTATTATTTAATCATGTATCCTTTTATCTACTGGGAAATGAACAAGGATGTTATGATGACACTAAAAGTTACCATGATGCTTTTAGGTGCCCTCACTAATGCAGAGTTTGTTTTTTTTTCCTTTTTTAATCATGCACTTTGTCATAATGTCCACTTGGATATACTTATATAATTGGGCATACTACCTAGTGTTATATTTCAATCAAATTCCTTAGATTATGACCATCCTTATTACAATAATGATGGCTTAATAATGGAATATACTTATCAATCCTTATAACCTACCTAATAATCTAATCAATCATCATTCCACCATTAGTTTTGTCCAATCATTCCTTCAATTCATTTTATCACCACAACCAATCATCTATCCTCTTTCTAGTCATCAATATCTAACATCTCATCTCCCATTATTTATCTTTGTCTAAAATATAAGTCAAATAGCCTATTTAAAAATTAGCATGTCTAACATCCATAATCATCATGTATATTTTTCATCTATCATATATTCTAAATTACATTAGCTTGAGGTCTTTTTAGACTATATAAGAAGTGCTTAGTCACATAACATGTCTAAGGTTAGCTCAACCACTTTCTTCTCTTTCACCAACATTTTTCATATCTATATTTTTCATCATCCTCCTCAAGTATCAAATCATTAGAGTCATTGATTTATAATATTAATCATTAATTAATAGGTCTAGTGATCAATCACCATGCCCATAATCATCTCCATAATATTTTCACCAATCACCCACACATGTCAATTAAAATTGATAAATCACAACATCCATATTTTATTTCATCAATATTTAATTGTCATTAATTTATAAATTCACCATTTAAAGTATATAACTTCCTCCCTTGATTAGGGCATGGATATAAACATAACCTTATCATCTCTTTATCCCTACATTTATCCTTGTTAGGGGCATTATCTCTATTAATCATGTTATAGCTCATTAATTTAGTTCTTTACAGTTTTAATTCTTCCCCTTCATATTTTGGTCACTTGATCATATCATTTATTATCTCTCATATTCATCATCATATCACTTGACTTCAACCTTGAGATATAATCATCATTAATCTTCTCAAATCATTGTCTTATCCTAGATTAACATTTCTCCCTTACATGTGTTCTTTTTTCAGTTACATTGAAAGCTTACAACCTTTTGACTTATCATCTCATGTTATGGTTTATTCCCCCTTGGGATGTGTTGATCACCATGACAAGATCATCTCTATTATTAGTACATGTGTCATTTCCACAAGCATCGTCAATTTATAGCTCACTACTTAGGTCATGTTCATCATGTTCATAATCTATCTTGCATATCTCATCCCATCGCTTTGTCTATTCATCGCATCCCACCCCTCATTTATTATTTTTGAGTGTCCATATATCTCCTTATTCCCCACATGTCCCCTCGAGGGGGAATCATATCCCCTAACATCATTTACTATCATTCATCCATGAAATTATTTTTTCTTTAAAATACCATTACTCCTTACACTTCATTCACTTACAATGCCATTTCAAAGAGGGGAAAATATATGCACCTAAAATCACTCACTTTTTTTTATCATCACCAATATTATTATTAGTTGACACTAACATCACTAAATTTTTCTAATGATCACTAACCTCATCTAGTTTTATCTAAATCATTCTTACTAATCTTCTTAGTTATTTATCTAACATCTTCCTTCATTCTTATTTATCCATTAACCTTATTCCTACCCCACTTCTTCATTATTCCACATAATCTAATATTATCCACTAACTAATTCCACCCGTCTAATATTTGGTAATTTAAAATTCCCATAACCCACACACCTACCTACATACTCACATGATTTCCTACAAGCCTACCACACTTATATTCTCTAGAACCCCCAAATCACATTACTAATCCACTAATAATCATGATTAGAATTCCAAAAGAGATTCTATAGGATTATACCTATAAAACCTTCCCTCCTATATAATCATGCAAGGAATTTTTAATTACTTTAATAATCCTCCACCCTTGATTCTTCTACACCTAATGTTGAATGTAGGCCATTGATATTCCCTCCATCCTTCTATTTAAGCACCTTCACTCCTCCATGAAAACCAACTAATGGGAGAATGATAAAAGCAATCCATGAATTCATCCAAGTCTCTTGAATCAAGATATCATCATGCTAAAAATTTTGATTCAACTTATAATCAATCTCAATCTATAATCCTTTAAACTTTTTATTATTTGAATCTTGATTTATAGAAATTAGCTTTTAGGATCTGATGTTGGTACGCATGTTTTAATTTATCTTGGAATTTTATTCCTAAATGGTTATATATTTTAATGGTGCATTGATCTCTTGAGTGTTTTTTATATAATTTTGATATCTAAATCCCTTTGCTCAAAGTTTCCATCTTACAAGTATAAGTATTGAATGATGACTAAATGTGGAAAACATGCTTCCAAAGTATGCCCTCAATGTAATCTAGAAACTTTAAACATATCAAATCCATGTACATATGGCATGAAACAACTAAATTTAAAAACTAGAATAAGTACCAAATACTAAATAAATGTGGATAAAATGACTCTAAATCATGCCTCCATTATAATCTAGAAACTATGAATGTTTAGAAGCCATGTCCATATGCATTCCCCCATTGAATCTAAAAACTATTAAAATTGTGGAGAACATGCTTCCAAATAATTCCCCCACTAATATTCCCCCCCTACTTTGAGGTGAGGAAAAAATAAGTAATATAATTTATCTCACCCCAAAAGGGTAAGATAAGTGTAAAATCTATGAACATATCCATGTAGCATATAAAAGGAAATATGTCTAGGTAAATGTATCTTTTAAGTGTATAGGATAAATGTGATCACATGTAGGCCTAATATGCATGATAAATATCATGGAAATGTCTAAATAGTAATATTATAATCTCAATAAACAAACAAGAATACACACAAGATCACTCAAAATCAAGTCAAGAGGCAATAGTCTAAGGATACCACACATAAGGGGCATGTTCAAATACCGCACAATTGAGTGGACACAACTTAGTCAAATTTACATAAAGTAAAAAATGATATATTAAAATATCCATAAAATAATCAATGACATATTCAAATGTCTAAGAATTAAAACATAAGCATATCAACTACATAAAAAGGATTGTATTTAAATGTTAATACAAGCAAGACAATAGCAAGGAAAAATAATCAAGGAAATGTATAAAGAAAAAGCATAAGAAACCATAATAAATGTGTCATAGTGGCCAATGGGTCAAATGTGTTATCAAAATGGGTAAAGTACATATTATATCGAGTACCATGTTCAAGATATAAGTATGGATAAGTCATGTGTAAGTACATATGTAAGGTCAAACATGATAATGTAGAGTGATCATCAAATCATATAGGCTATGTGTATCAAAATCATAGAAGATGGATTCCCCCAACATTCTAGTGATGTGAGTATAGGGAAATACAAACACCCATAAGTGTATCATGTATCTATGTATGCCTTTATATGTGTATTTGGGAGTAAATTATATGATATCCCTCAACATAAATTTAAGACATAGATGCCAGTGAACCAATAAAACATGTAGGTGCCAAAAATGTTTTTAGATTTTTGAATGTTTTTTTTAAAAAAAATATATTTCAATAAATAAGATAATCATATGATATCACCTAAAGGATGATCATATTTATATCCCCACTCAAAACTTGGTGCAAAAAATTGGTGGTATTATTAGGGAACATATATAGGTAAAATATTTGTCATCATGGTATCTGTAATGTTCAACATATGTATCATAGGACTTTGAGGTTATGAAGTACCAATATAAGTACTAGGGGTTATTGGAACCCATATCTATGTACTTCAAGGATTTTTTTTGAATAGTAATAGTAGGAACATGTTTAGGTGCTTTGTATATCTGAATATGGTGAATAAAAGATGAGGATTCCATGGAACATATTGTCTATCTATAATGTAAGGGTTTCTCAAATACTTGTCACCTAGTAAATGGGATTACTTTTTACTTACCCTTTTTTAGTGGATTAGCCTTAATAGGCTTGATAATTAAATTCTTGGGTATGAATTTATTTTTTTCATGAATATTCTCATATGGAATAACAAAAATCAAAATTCCCTAATTAGCATGAATGTACTTAATATAACCATGCATAGTAGAAGGAATCTCTCGCAAAGTATGTATCCAAAGTTGTCCCAACTATAAACACATAATAATTTAAAACTTTATCAATTAATGATGATTTATCTCTTGCAAGAACCTATCGATTATCAATCTCTCTATGTGTATGTCTTAAAGGGTGCATCCAAAAAGGGGTTGGTAGACCATTGGTACTTTCCAAGGTTGTTGTCCCTTATAATACCACTTTATATCTACACAATATCCTATCTTTCACATTAATCATAGCATTAACCACCTTAATTAGCCCCTTCATAAGATTAAAACTCTTTTTATGGTTTATATTACATTGTGGGCCTCATTAACCCTATATTAATTTTGATAAAACACATCATGGGTCTAGGTCAACTCTTTACCAAACTAGACCAAGACCTAACTTATATTTAATAATTAATGATATAGAGTTAATTAGAATGACCTTATTGGCCAAACTTTCAAAAAGGTTTAGGGTTAGATTTAACTATTATAGATATGAGTTAATTATTCATTTGCACTTCTTTACAATATGCTATTCCACCATTATACTTGAAGAGTTATAGATTGGGGTTTATAATTGGAGAATAATATTGTCTTGTGTAAAATTATTGGACACTTTGGAATTTATTAGAGATCCTTACAGACCAAAACAACCTCTTGTGAATAACCCTTGGCCAAGGGAGAGATTGAGTCTCAATGGGTTCATCTTCAAGGTAAGTATCTCTAATTTTACTCCTATATTTTATTATATAAAAGTAGAATAAGTATTGGCTTTTGAATATATTTCTCTCTCAGTGCATTAGGGTTTTACCTATACATAGATTAACTAGGATTCTTTGATGAATGTTTAATTTTATGTTTATTATCTCAATTTTATGGCACTAGTTTTAGTGAGCACTAGATTAGATTTTACTTTCCTTGTCATTTACTTAGTGAATATGAGAACATAGGACCTAGATAAGTTTATTACATGGTGTTGCTTGACTAAAGGCTTTCAAACCTTATCTAGTGATGTTATTATGGTAAGAGATCCCTTTGCTATGTCTATTAGATCCATCTTGGTCATTGTCACAAATATTTGATGTATCAACTATTGGAAGTGTAATTACGATTTATCTTCTCTGATCTAGGATTGATTAATAGATCAGTTGCATTCCCCTTTATATACATTATGGTGAACTTGACATAAATCAAACCCTTGTATATTTTCTTTCATGATTTCATTTTATCATTAAATTATATAATTATATTTTTGAAGTATAGTATTAAAACTTTCAATATAGTTATAACAATATGTGCACATGTTTCACACACAGTCACTCCAAAATGACTTTATTTTATTTGTGTAGGTCTTGTCCAAATATAGGTGACTAGATCAATTAATTTGACATAGTCTAATTTTTTAATTATATATTTACATACATTATTGAATAAGTTAAATTTATTTTCAATTGTTTTCATGTAGGATACAAGTCTATAAACATAGTCGAGTTAGTCAAATCTATTTACATCTTTTTTAGCACATAGGTTTTGTCAACTTTGTCAAACCAATTGTATCTATTAAAAAAAAATTTGAATCAGCATTTGAATATCACAACATAAAATTTTGTAATATAAACATCTTATAACCCACCAAGGTTCATTCTTACACTCTTTGTCATTTTAGTTCTTCTCTTTTAGTACTATTTTTCACAAGTTTTTAGTCTATAAAATTACAACCCTATAGCCAATTGGGTTCACCAATTAGATGGATTTTTGTATCCTATTGTCAATCTAGAAGACAAATTCAACCTATTTAATTATGTTTTTTAGATCTTGCTTATGTATAATAGTAATGACCTGGTTGACTCTATTATACATTATTTTCATACAGTATCACCTAAACTGATTCTATACTCTTCACAATCAAGGAATTAATCTCTTTTTTTTAGTAGTTAAATCACTTTTACTTTTAGTTTATTGCATGCTTAGAGTAAAAAATATAAATTAATTATGTGTTTTTTCAAATTACTAACTATCACACTATTTTTTATCTTTTGTACACACTTCTTAATTAATTTACACATAAAAAACATTAAAAATTTGGCTTCCCAAGGTCTACCTACTTGAATTTCATCACCAAGGGGGATGTTGACTTGGTTTCCTGACCAAGTATAAATATGTGGTTGATGGTATATATTATCAAATAAACCAACACCTTTATTAGTGTAGGATTTTGAATTGATGGAGTAGGCCTCAATACCAAGCTAGTTCTATCACCAATACAGATCCACTTTAGTTCAAACTTCTTAAAACTAGCCTTAGATTTATTTTTAGTTCCCTATTACAGGTAACTTCCTAATCACATTAAAATTAAACTTCATTATAAATTAATAAAACATTAGGAATGATTAATTATTTATAATTCACTTTCAAGTTTCTAATTTCTCTTTAATTATTGTATTTTTATTTTAAAACTTACACTAGATAGCATTCGTGCAAGGTTGTGTTGTGTGTTCTAATTAGATTAGTCACATTGATCCAATTGCTTGTGTGCTTAAATTAATTTTCTTAGATATTATCTTGTAAAAACTTTTTATATTTACATAACAATGTTTTGTATGTCTACAAGTCTCTTATAGAATGTTTAACATATCTACCTATAGTACACAGTTAACCAATCTGACGATGTCTCTTTATCTTCTTGTTTAGTCCCTTATCTAAGTAGTACACAATCGATCTACCTAGTTGTGTCTTCTTATTTCTTAGCCAATTCCCTATTCAAGAGTACACTATCAATCCATATGAATTTTTATCTCTTTAACTATGTAATTTTGTTTCTTATTCTATGAATTTTCTTCACATACTCTACCAACCTAGTCGACTATATACCTATTATCCAACATTGTTCCCTATCTAGTTAACTTTGCCTCTATTTTTCATTTTTAGTTCTTAATCATAGATCCTTTCTTCAAGCATCATTATTAGAATATTTTCTGACAACTTGAATCGTCTAGATTCTATATGTGATGATATTTTATTCCTACTTTATTTCCTAAGAGGATCCTCATTCTTGGATTAATTCTTATACTTCCTCATATTTTGATTACAACATAGTTGAAATCACTAAAATAGATGAGATTGGTGGATTGAATCCTTTTAATACCTATCAAGACAATTCCCATCCTCAAACATCTCACCATAATTTGTGGGAAATTGACACAAGTATAACCAATAACCCCATAGGGAATCTACCACCTCCCCTAATAATAATTTAGGGAATACTTATACAAATACTAACCCACCAACTAATATAAATTATATTCTTGTACAAATAGTGAAATAAATGAAAAAAATTCAAAACTCTAACACCTCTCAAATGATATAACTACAACATCATTTGATCGACATGACTAATTAACCTCTTGTTCTTCTCCCTCAAAATAATCATAACTTTGTTCCTCCACCTCTTAGAGATGTCATAGATAATGTCATCCCAAAACCTATCATGCATAACAATATGATTCAACACATAAAAAATGAGCATTTATCCCCTTTCATTATTTCTATTGACATTGGTAATATATCTCCAACTATTAAATATGATGGGACTAAAGACATAACATATTTTATTAATGGATTTGGTAATATTTATAATGAGTGGATCCAAACTAATACTTTCACCACAACCAAAAGTTTAGTTAAAAACTTCACTAGTGATGTATTGGAATGGTATAAAAAACTTCCCCAACATTCTATATGGAAACTAGAGGATTTATTCAATCCTTTAGTTAAAGAGTTCCAACATATTGATCTTCATAAAAATTACCATTGTCATTTCATCAATTATAATCAATCTCCCATATAATCAACTCATGATTTTATCAAATGATAGAAATCATTGGCTCACAAGGCCCATAACATCATGACTTATGACAACTTGTTTAAACTCTTTTTAAAAACTTTAATACCTTCACTCCAATACAAGGCTCAAAATTCCACTCCTCAAATGTTAAAGTTAAGCTCTTGATCAAAATAAGTGCCAAGACTTCCTAATGAGATAGATTGAACCTAATATTAAAATTGTTAAGGGATATTTTAAACATCAAACCAATGTAATAACTAGCAATCCTACTCAACCCAAACTAAGAGTAGATAAAGCTGACAATCCCTAACCTTCTCATACACCATTAATTGTTAAACAAATGAAATAATTTCTAATGCCCTCTAAACCATTCACATACCCCAATAATTCCCCTAAATCATATGATCCTAATCAAATTTTATTTTTCCATGCCGATATAAGTCATTTTAATGAAACATGTAGAGGACTTACAAAATTTTCCATTTCTTTTATGCTTGGTGATTCATTTAATCATGATGTCATGATTAAAATTTGTCATAAAGATTACAATAATACTTCTCAACATAAATAAAATTCCAAATTTTATTCTACATCTAACCCTCAACAAGAAAACAAGGATATTTGTGAGATTGACACTAATTATGATCAATATTTCACCAATTCCCAATATATAAACATGACTAAGGTTAGTTATTGATGTAAACTAGCCCATAAAGATCCCACCACCAAACCTAAGAAACCATCTTTAGAAAAACAAATTCTCAAATATACTACTACTAATCACTTTTATTTGGAAACTAATGAGGAGCTAACTTGTCCCTCTATAACTCTAATAACTTCTCTTCTTCCTAAACCTATTTTATGTTCCAAACCTCATTCTAGTTCTTCTTACAAAATGCAATGGAACTTCATAGAAGAAATCAACTCTATGTATTGAAAAAACGTTCTCATGGAGTTAGTTAATACCTATCCTTATAAGAATAAGTTCCTAATGCAACAAATTTAATAAATCAAAGATCCTTCTCCCCCAGAAGAGGAATCTTGTTCTCATGAGCCTCAACTAATAGAAGTGCATACCATTGAATTCATTTATCCTTCTTCAAAACCTTGCATAGAATTTCGTGAAGAAGACATGATCAATGATGAAATTTTATTTCATTTCAATGATCCACACCTCTTTATTAAAATAGACATTAATACCACCCTCATTCATAAAGTATCAGTAGATGAAGGGTTTAGCATTAATGTGACATCTCTTTGGCTCATTCAATAATTTAGCTATAGAAAATACTATCTCAAACAAACTTGTTTGACATGTGGATTTGAAAATAATAATAAAAATATGGTTGCTTGTATTTGTATCCCTCTTAATATTTGACCCAAGGCTATAGGAACTAAGCTTATGGTACTCAATTTATCGTTATCTTACAATATACTCCTAAGATTCTGATGGACTCATCATATGAGAGATATCACCACTTTTAGAAGCCAATGTATTAAGTTCATTAATAATGGAAAAAGGTATAAACATGAGGTTAATCCTAAACCATGGAGTATTCACCTCCCAAATCCCAAATCTTAATATCAAATTCCCACTATTTTGAATATTAATAGTTTGCCTTTATCTAGATTCATCAATATGAACCTAATTTACATATCACCCTTGTTTATTCTGATAATAATGAACCTAATTTCTTTAAAAATACATGCAATAATACTAAGTTACCTCATTACATCTTAAAGTGGCTACCTCCTTCTTACTACCTCTTGATCATACCATCCTTCTTATCTATGAGATCATTGATTTTACTCCTCCATGCAATGCCCATGAAGAATCTTATACAGAAGATGACTTCACATGTAATGATTATGGAGTGGCTAAATTATTTTAAAATCTTTTAATTATGTCACCATGTAAATTTATCAATTTACATATCTCACCTTCTGAAGTTCCTTTTGAGTCACAAGAATATATAATTTATCTAACTTATGATAATAACTATAGGATGGCCCAAGATCAATCACAAGACTTAGATGTTCAAAATTATTATAAAATTTTATCTAAAATACATGATTTAAACCATGATTCTCATACCATTTCTACATATTTCAAGTTATAGATTAAAGGTTATGTACCCCTAGTTAATTTTACACTTCTTGATACTCCTTGGGTGGTTGAATAAATATCACCCCTCACATATTTAGAACTTTTGGAACCTTCTATACCTCATATCGCATTGGTTATTCTTCCTGATCCTTTTCCTATCCATGATTATAAAAATAAACCAATTAAATCTTACTAACCTTCCTCTACAGTTCCAGCTACTCCTAAGATCACCCTTGATTCTAAGACCATACATGTACACCACTTACATTATAAATAAAACCACCATGGTAAAAAAATTATTGGTATTGAAGTAGATGTGGTATATTATGTCACTCTACCTATGTTTCCTCGTGATGTAACCATCCTTGAATTTCTCCATGCCCTAGAGCCTCAATTTCCTTAGTAACATCACAAACTTAGGAGTTTTAAGAAAAAGGCCAATCACTTTAACAATTTAATTTATAAAATTGATCCTAAAAAAAATTTAATTTCATCTCTTCCTAACTCACCATATCATTTTTAGGATGGAAATGTTTTGCTTATTTGAGGAATCTATAAGAATAAAATATGGCATCCCCTCATGATCTTGACTATAACAGTTTATAGATAACTCACACCATATAAAAATGATAAATTTATTTTATTCTTGGATAAATATCATTATAAATCTACTTGTTAATATGAGGACATGCTTGGCATTGATCCTAATATTTTTGTTCATAACATCATCACCTATTTTGACACCAAATTTGTTTGATAAAAATAGTAAAAATTTCCTCCTAAAGTTTATAACTTATGATATAAATAAATAATTAAAGTTTTAAATGCAAAATTTATCAAAGTAGTGGACTATTCTGAATGGGTCTCCAACATTATCTCCATTTACAAAAAAGTCACCATGGTCATTCACATTTGCATTAATTTCTATAACCTCAATCTTGCTTGTCCCAAGGATAACCTCCCATTACCTTCAATAGATGCCATCATCGATTCCACTAATAGATATGATATGTTATTTATTATGGATGGTATTTTAGGTTATAATCAAAATATTTCCCACAAATATCAACACAAGATAAATTTCACCACAAAATAGGACACCTATTACTCTGTTAAAATGCCATTCAACCTTAAAAATATTGGAGCTACCTATCAATGAGCTATGACCCACATTTTTCATGACCATATTGATGATATTGTGTAAACCTATGTGGATAATCTTATTTCAAAATATACTAGTATAAAAAATCATATGTTTATATCTTGTTATCATCTTCAATCAACTCATTAAATATAAAGCTATACTAAACCCCTAAAATATGTCTTTGGTATCACATATGATAAATTGATAGGGTTATTAGTCTCTCTTAATGGTATTGATGTTTATCCCATTAAGATAAATGATATTTTTATCATGCCTATTCTTCATTCCATTCCAAACATTCGTATTTACCTTGGCCACCTTAGGGAAATACAATCATTTGTCTCTAAAATGGATTATCACATTTATTATGTTAACTCCCTTCTTAAAAAAGGTAATGCTCTCAAATGGACTAATCCTTGTCAAAATTATTTAAAAATATGAAATAATCATTACTCCATCCACCCACTCTTCATCCACCCTCCAACAACCATCCTTTAATCTTATAACTTCTTCCACACATGTATTAGTTGGGGTAATGTTTTCCCAACAATATGATAATGGAAGAGAGTATGCCGTATATTATATCATTCAAGGTCTCATTGATTACGAAAATGTTATACCAAAGTATAATATGATTACATCATTATCTATTTTATAGCTAAAAATCTCCGTTATTATATTATTTTTCAAATAACTTATGTTATATTTAATTTTGATCCCTTTCATCACTTTTTATCTGAATCCTTTCTCCCTAGAGACATAATTGACAACTATATGATTCTTTTAATATAACTTGGCCTCTACATGATCATGCAAAATGTTATCAAAGGCCAAGTCATTATTGACCAACTAATAATAGCACCCATACCTACCACCAATCACCTTCACAATAGTCTCCTCGATGATAATATCCTATATATTGAAGTTATTAATTAGTCTATCTCCCTTAAAGATTACTTCCATAACTTATTTATTAATTTAGAATCTAGTAATCAAGAAGATTCCTCTACCATTCTTGATACTATTAAATCTAAAGTAGGGATTTAAGAACTTCCCAAAATAAACATTGATTTATTGAAGACACCTAAACCCCTAATTTTAATGGTGTTAAATGCCTTCAAGGAGTTGGGGCAGGTTACATTCTCATAAGTCCTTATGGTAAAACTATTCCTTTGGCATTCCACCTTTTTTTCAATGTCACTAATAACATTGTAAAATATGAAGCATTAATTCTAGGCATGAATTAACACTTGACTTAGACATTGCATATCTTCATGCTTTGGGTGAATCCAAACTCATCTGGTAATAGGTTAATGGTGATTATCAATGTAAAAGTGAAAATATTAATGCTTATCATCAAATTACCACTACCCTTTCTAAATAATTTGATTCTTTTACCATCGATCCCATCCCTAGAGATCAAAACTCTATCATTGATTCATGTGCTTCTTTAGCATTCTTATTTCATTTACACCATGTTCTTACTAATCATATCTTTCTTATTAAAATAATAAATTATCCATCCTACATCTAACCACAATATTCACTTATCTATCATATTGAGGCTATCACCATTCAATAGAGCTTATGGTAGAAAGGTATTATCTAATTCCTTGAGCATCAAACATATCTTGTGAACATGGATTATAAAAAAACACTTCAATTCAATAATAAGATTTAAAATATGTATTTCAAAATAAGACCCTTTATTATCACAATCCTAAAGGTAAACTTCTTTGTTATGTAATGAAATAAGAGGTTCTTCCCCTCCTTGAACAAGCATATGGAGGGATTTGTGGTGACCACTATAGTGGACATGCTAAAACACATAAATACCTATGTACTAGATACTTTTGGCCTAGTCTTGAAAAGGATTCTATCAAGTTCACCAAAAATTATACTACTTTCCAATTTCATGATGATCTAATCCATTATCCACTAGTTTAGCTTTAAACTGTGGAATATTCTTATATATCTTCCATATGGGGATTATATATCATAGGAAAACTACCTAGATAATAAGATGGTCATGCCTTTATCATCATAGTTACTAAATATTTTACTAAATGGGTTGAAGTCATACATCTCATTAATGTCATGAGAACCACTATTTATAAATTCATACTCAATCAAATCATTTGATGCTTTGGATTTCCCCATGTCATAATTTTCAATAATAGTTGTAATTTAAAAAATGAGGATAGGAAACAAATCTATTCTAAATTTAAAATATCCCACAAACTTTCCACACATTTCCATCCACAATGCAATGACCAATCTAAGGCCACTAATAAATTTCTCAATAAAATCCTCCAAAATAAAATATGTGAAACTTGTATAGATTAACATCTTCATTTATATCCTTCTCTTTGGGCCTATCACACTAGTATATGCACTATCACTAGGGCAACACCATTCTCACTAGTCTATGGTTTTGAATCTATCCTCCCATTATAATTTGTGCTTCCCTCTTTACGTATATGTCTTCACAATATCATACCCAATGAAGAATCACGTTAATATTGCCTTCATGCTCTTGATCTTCTTGATAAAAATCATCTATCTTCTCTACAATGTAAACACCAATACAAGGCTTGTATCACCAAATAACATAGAAAAAGTTAAAGTCCATAATTTTAGTATTGGCGATATAGTCCTTAAATTAGATTATACCCATGATAAAGAAGGAAAATATATTGATGGGCATTCTATATAGCTCATTATATCTCATATAAACTATCCATAATTGTTTCCTCTTGGTTATATATTGAATTAAATTTAATATTTAAGGTCTCATCTAAGTAAAAAATGATTTAAATTATCTTTTGTTTGTGTGTGATACATTGTTGACTCTCTACCTTATTATTCATGTCTAATTTAGATGAAATGATTATATATATATATATATATATATACATATATATATACATATATATGTGTATATATATATATATGTATGTATATATATACATATATATATATATACATATATATATATATATATACATATATATATATACATACATATATATATATATACACATATATATGTATATATATATGTATATATGTATATATATATATATATACATATATATATACATATATATGTGTATATATATATATGTATGTATATATATATATATGTATATATATATATGTATATATATCTATATATATATATATGTATATATATATATGTATATATGTATATATATATATATATATGTATGTATGTATGTATATATACACATCCCTATGGTGGGATCATTTTGAGAAGTCATCAAAAAATTTGGAAACCTTTTTTTTCAATAGTTTTGAAGACTTAACAAAGAACACATTGAGCTCTAAATATCCTTAGTCAAGCTCTAGATATTTAGCTCCAAAGACATTCTGAAGACTTGTCTAGCTATACTTCAAAGATTCCTAACCATGATTTGAAGATGCCCAAATATACCCTACAGATTAATATAGTAACTCCAAATATATCTACTATATAAACATAGATTTTCCTTTTAAATATATTTTATTTTAGACATTACTATTCATAGTAATTATCTAAAATGATCTAGATATAAATGTAATTCTACTTTAAAAAACCAGACATAATATATTTGTATATATGTTAGTTATGTTTGATCTATTGTTAGTTGAATCAGTTCCAATCCCCCCTATAAGCATGGATCTACTTCCTAGATTTTTTATTTTGAATAAGTGGATTTGGCTATTTAGATTTCCATATTTTGTATTCTAAGAATAGTTGTTGAGATTTGCTTTAAATACATGTCTCCTTCTCATTCCAAATAATCAGTGATAAAAAATTAGATAATAGAGAGTAGAGAGAAGAAAAATTCAAGTGTAATTTCTTACATCTACATATGTTCCTGTTGATAATGAATTAAATTTAAGCACTCCTCATTAATTAGTAAAATCTAATCATGTTCTAAGGAAGGAGCAAGTCAAAGATCAGGGAAATTGGTATTTTTAGTTTATAGTTTAAAAGTATATTTATTTAATTCAAGTATAATTTATTTTATTACAAAGTGTGATTTCCCTATTCAGTGCAAGCATGATTTCCCTTTCAAAGAAAAGTATGGTTTCCCTTTTAATGCAAGCATGTTTTCATTAAATGGAAAGTTTGTTCCAATTCAATGTGAGTTTTCTTTATGAAAATTTTGTATTTCAAATTTCATAAGAGGCCAAGTTTGTTAACTTCTCCATATTAAGAATTTGTTAAGAAGCAGTATAGGCGACAATAGGAAATCAACATTATCATAGTCTAATATACCACACTGTCCTACCTAGTCATGACACTATAGTTTCTTATGCCATATGTTTAAGTTATAGATGTTGATGGTGTGAACCAAAGAATAATTTTAACAAAGAATGACATAGGAGATATTAAATTAGAATGACTTTATAGATTTACTATACTACAACATAAAATTAGAATCTTATTTTTTATCCTTAGGATTTAGATAGTAACAAAAAAGTAAACACCCCACAAACAAGGAACCAGTAGTTCAAATATTCACCATCTCATTTCATATAGCCTTAGACACTAGACATAATAGAAAATGAAACCAATCTATTGATTAGTTAAATTAGAGGTATAATGGTAGCCTATCATTTTTGGCACCATTATTGGGGACATTAATCAATAAGTATTAGTGATATCCTATATTAGATTTATATAGGGAAAATTCAAAAACATTCATAAACCCCAAAAATACAAAAATAATCATGGAATACTTAGATTTATGAAATGCCCAAGTGATTCTCAAGAATGGTTTATCTCTAAAGGTTCCTAAATAAAACAAGAAGAAGAGAGGATCATATCCTTACTAAAAAGATCAAGAAGTGAAATAAACATAATTAAAATATGTATATAAACTTTTTTTATTCTTCTCTTGAAAAAAGGTTCATCCTCACAAGCAGATCCTACAAGAAGGGTTTTATTCAGTACATCTTCCCCTATAGGATGAATTGATCTCAATAATCCCCTTTCTAGAGTAGTTGGATTTGATCCACTAGCTCTACAAGAAGAAAATCTCATCACTAATGAAGATTTTCCTTTTGAGGTAGACCATAGGTTGGAAACCCAAGAAGAAAAACTAGACTAGATTGATAACCAAATTTGGGAAGAAAATATAGGAGATGAACATGAACATGTAGAAAACCTTGATCAATAGGCTCAATAAGACAAAAAAAATTCCTATCCAATAAGCTTAGGTCTTGATGATAAAACATCCATGAAAATTATCTCACCATATATTTTTTCTACTTTATTAGGTAAATCCTTAGAGGATCCAAATCATTTCCTCTTTGAATTTCATATTCTCTACCAAATATATGACTATGTCATTGATAATCAAAAGTTAAAGTTTTTCCCATCTACACTTCAAGATGTAGCCATGAGATGGTTCATGGGCCTTGAGGGTAATTTGATAAGTACTTGGGAAGAAATGGAAACTAAATTTCTTGATAAATATTAGGTATATTATAGTTAGATAATGAAAAGAAGATTTTTTCAAGATCAAATAAAATGAAGATGAAACGTATAAGATTACCTTGATAGGTTTATATTTAATCATAAATGGAGTGGTTACCAAATAATTGAGGATGTCATCAAGATAGTCTTTGTTAAAGTCCTAGATAATGATGCACATGATGCTTTGAACCTAATGGGAAAGGGTGGCATTGATAAGTTAACCTTTCATCAGATTTTAGCATTATGTACTAACTATTCTAGGTCAAGACCTAGCATAAGGAAATCAAGGTTAGGTAAATAACCTAAAGTTGGCCAATTAATGGAATAATTTTCTAATTTAAAACATATATTATAGTACAGTTGACATTCAAATTACATGTCCTCAAAGAAAAAAACAATACCACCAATACTTAATAGTTGTCAATATATTATCCTAGATTTAGAATCAAACATGTGGTAAAAGATTGTCCTTTAGACAAAACAAAGGTATGTATTATTTGTGACATATACCATGACACAAATAAATAAAATAATCCTCCTACCATGAGAAAGCAAGTAAAATAAGAATTATATACAATTAAAGTGAACTTTATCTAAAGACAAGGAAACTAGTCCCCCCAACCTCAAAATCAATTTGGTCTAAGATTTCCTCCCAATCCATGGATGACACCTTGGGATGGATAAGCCACACCATAAATGTGTACACCACTACCATAACCAAAACCATGGGGTACTCAATAATATATGCAATAGATGTGGGTAATGCCTCAAAATCCTTCCCAACCTTGGGCATAATAGTAGAACTAACAACCACATTAGATATAACAATCACCACCTCAATGGCCAAATCAAAAATATCAAACAAAAATAAGGTTTTTTACATAGTAATATTTGATGCCTTCACAACCTTAACCACCACCAATTTAATAACAAGTTAACTAAATATGGTTACCTTACCAACTAGTGGTAAATCCTAAGAATAGGAAAAATACTTCTATTTATGGAGTTGATCAAGAAATTAGCATTTCATATGGTTCGGTTGAGTGTAATAATGTTCGTATTAGATCATGAAAGGTATTAGGAGATTCACCCTTTACCTTAACCAAAATTCCCAATGATGAAAACACTCATGAGTCACCTATAGTTCAAGAACCAAATGAAGAAAAGGTAGAAGCCACCACAACTCCAATCACACGAACTAAAATTCAAAATACCCATATTGTTCCATTTCTTGAGAGACTTAAGGAAGAAAAACCTATGGATGATTTTGAATTGATATAAAAATTGAGATAAATGAAGATAAACATTATAATATTAAGAGACATCAAGGATATTACTGAGTTAAATCAAATCATTAAAGGATTATGCATCAAATCACTAGGTATAAAGAAATAATATCTTAAAATAATTTAACTAACTAGAAAAGTTGTTGATTTACTAGCAATAAACAAACTTGTTCCAAAATACAGAGACCCTAGTAGTCCTATGATGACTATGAAAATTGGGAATAAGTCCATAGAAAATGTGCTTATATATTTTGGTGTTACCATTAACATAATGACTATCAACCCAATAAAATCTATATCCCTCATAGGGATTCAACGTACCACTACAATCTTACAAATGGTAGATCAATCCACTATTGTGCTTGAGGGAATCATATAATTTGATCCAATCACCATAGAATCCTAGGAATATCTTGTGGATTTCACGATCCTTCAACCTAAACCCAAGAGGGTAGGATATTAAATCATTTTTTAAAGACCTTGGTTAGCTAAATTCATAGCCCAAATTAACTATAGATCTCGAAATATGACTATTTTCAATATAATTCATACCAAACAAATATCTCTTTATCCACCTACTAAACCTTGAATGGATCTATATGAATATATATGGGTATATTAACCTAAATAAAATTAGACCAATGTGTCTTCCTTGGTCATGGTTACCATAAAATAAAATTTCCAAGAGTTTAAGGAATAAATAATAGAATATTTTGATCAAGACAACCTATCTTCAAAGTCTAACAACCTATCTTTAAAGTTTGATATCCTAGCTCTAAAGTCTAAAAGCCTAGCTCTAAAGACTAATAGCCTAGCTTTGAAGACTAATAGCTTATTTCCAAATATTGATAGCTTAGCTCTGAAGATGAAAAATAATGAATGGGAATAATTTAATTCCACTAATAATCAAGATAATTTCATTAGTTTCCCAAACATGTTATCTAGTCCACAAGACATTCGATGAGCCATAGTTGACTAGGCTCAAAATAGGTAAAATTCATTATTAAATGATTTTCATTGTCCATTGACTAATATTCTCTCCACAAGTGAAACCTATTACAAGGATTTGAATATATTTCAAATGATACTACCAAATATATGAAAATTTATTTCTTTTATGAGTGAATACAAATAGGTGAATTCCATCATTCTTGGTAATAAACAAATTGCAATCCATCCTAGTAAATTATTGAATATCAATAGCTAGTTAATTGACCATCAAGAAAATAAAGTGTTTGATATATTGGTATAACACATAAAATCCTTTGTTTGGGGTTATAGTGATATGAAAGGAATACATCCTAGTGTCTATATTCATCACATATACATGGAGGATGTTAGACCAGTCAAACAACCATAATGAAGAATTAACCTAGCCTTGAAAGAAATTTTAAAGACAGAGATAGAAAAACTATTGGAAGTTGGTTTCATTTACCCCATATATGATAGTAAATGGGTTCCACATATGGTTATTATGCCTAAAAATAATGTAAAAATGAATATTTTACATAGATTATAAATAATTAAATAAAGCCACAATGAGAGATTACATTCCTTTGCCTTTTATTGATCAAGTTTTAGACAAGTTGGCAAGAAAGTAATACTTTTATTTCTCAGATGGATTTATAAAATAAATATAATTAAAATAGTTCCTAAATATCAAGATAAAACTACATTTACCTATCCCTATGGAACATTTGCTTATATATTCATTCCTTTTGGATTGTGTAATTCACCTACTATTTTTTAGAGAGCAGTGTTAGCCATATTTTATGATCTTACAAATGATTGTGTGGAATTATACATGGATAACTTCACTATCCATGGAACTACATTTGAAGAGGCATTGCGAAATTTAGATAAAGTGCTCACCAGATGTGAATAACATCAAGTATTTTTGAGTCATGAGAAGTGTATAATAATGGGTGATGAAGGGATAGTCTTAGGACATCATCTCTTCTCAAGGAATAAAAGTGGATCCCATGAATATTGAGGTAATTTTTAGTCTCCCCATTCCTTAAACATAAATATATGTCAAAAAATTTCTTGGTCATGTAGGATATTATAAAATATTTATTGAAGATTTTATCAAAATAGCTACACCTAATTTTTCCTTTCTAACAAAAGATAATGAATTTGTATAAACTGATAATTGTCAAGAAGATTTTGAAACATTAAAAAAAAAACTCATGACTAGTCTAGGTTTGAAAGGACCTAATTAGGAAAAGATATTTCATATCAATACTTATGATTTAAATAATTCACTAGGACTAGTCCTAAAACAAACAGATGAGGAAGGAAAAATGTATGTCATTTATTAAATCAACAAAAATCTTAATCCCATAGAGAAAAACTACACTACCATAGAAAAGGAATTTATTACTATTTTTTATGCCATAAACAAGTTAAGGAATTACATTAATAGGTATCAAGTATTTATTTATATAAATCATTTAGCTATTAATTACTTAATGAATAAACCAATAATAGGTGGGATAATTATTATATGGATACTATTGTTGAAATATTTTAACATTATTATTATAAACAAACCTGGAAAGTATAATGTTCTTTTTGACTTTTTGTCTAGATTGGTCACTACAAGTGAATATGAGCCTCTAGAGGATTCTTTTCTAGATAAACAATTATTTTTTATATCTACATACTCCCCATGGTTTATAGGCATGGAAAATTACTTGGAAATAGGTGAGTTTCCTCATTCCTTTACTTCTAAAGAATTTTTTTTTTGATTAAAGCTAGTTCTGATTTTAAATGGTTTAAAGGCATGTATTTAAAACTCTATTTGATCATGTACTTTGCATTTATGTTAAATAAGATGAAGTATTTGACATCATAAGAACACGCCATAGTGAACTAGGAGGAGGACATTATTCAACAAAGAGGACCATTCATAAGATCCTTAGTGTAAGTTATTATTGGCCATCTCTTAACAAAACTATAAAAAGGTTTGTATGGCAATTTGATCCTTGCCAAAGGATGGATAAACCCACTTCATCCTCAAAATACCTCTCCATCCTCAAATAAGTTTAAAACCATTTAAGAAATGGGGTTTGGATTTTTTTGGACTAATAAACGCACCATCTCAAGGAAAAGAGCATTTATTAGTATGTACTAATTATGTTACTAAGTGGGTTGAAGTACTGGCATTCAACTTTTCTACGGTGGAAATGGTTGTTGATTTCATATATCATAATATTAGAATGAGATTTTAAGCTCCTAGATATATTATTTTTTATCAAGGGCCCCAATTCATGTCTAACATGATCAAGGAATTCATATAAATATACAAGATCAATCACTAGAAATCCTCACCATATCACCCCCAAGCCAATGGGTAAGTGGAGGTCACTAATTGAGAGCTTGAAAACATAATGACCAAAATAGTGAACATTAGTAGGAAAGATTACACAAATAGATTACCTCAATTAGTTTGGGGATAAAATATAACATGGAAGACTACCACAAGATTCTCTCCATATGAACTTGTGTTTGGAAAGAAATATTTGTTACCAGTTTAACCTAAAGACACTAAAGCCAAAAACTAATTGTTAGAGAGTTGTAAATGATGTCTCCAAGATGGCCAAGGATGTTTGAATAAGTGTCATGTGTGTTAGAATGACAGTGATAAAGTGTGGTTCAATGTGATTTAGTTTTCTTGCATGGTTATTAAATGTTTGACCTAGTAAAGTAGTTGATGGGTGTTATTGATGGATTATTCATGTTACATAGACCCTATGGGGTGTTATTAGTGCTTGTGGAAGTGAAAAGAATTCATCAGAGTGTTCATATGAGTGTATAGGTTCACCTAGTCATCTTGGATAATCAGTCTTAGTGATAATATTGATGATGTCATCCTTCAAATGTGTGAAGGTGTCTAGAGAAATTGGTCACATGGGTTTGTTCATATTTGTTCCTAGATCATGTGGTTCAAATTTTAGGTCTTGATATGGTGTCTAGAAAAAGATATCATGGTGCAAAGTTGGCCTTCTAGGTAGAAATCAATGTTTCCCATACTTGGACAATGTTTCTCTTGCAAACTATGACTTTCCAAAGAACATCAATTTTAGGCTTAAATAAATAGATATTATAGAGGGTAAATGTAGGGTTACCAAATGTCAAAATCTAGCTGAATCTGATCAAATATTAATGGCACGTGAGTGATCATGAAAATTAAGATCTAACATCATACATTTAATTGTAGATAGTGATTTAATGACAAGAATGAGGTCAATAAGAGAAAGGATTCTAAGATTGCAACTAGGAATGCCAAGTATTATAATCATATAGAGTCTAATAGAAGTGTTCATAAAAGGCATATAGGGCTATCAAGTGTCTCAATCTCAGTAGCAAGGATCAAAGATCAATGGTCAAAGATTAAAGGTATAGACTAAGTGACTTGCAAGGATATAAATGAAGCATGTTTGATCAAGTTTCAAGAAGGCATGAGATGGAGACATGTGTTTTAAGATTTTACTTTACATAGTGACATTTGGAATTTAAATTAACAAAAGAAAACTAGTCTATATTAATTAAGATATAACTTTTGATATATGATTAATTTTTTGATGGAGTAAAAAGAAAAGTTATAAAGGACTAAAATAAACATTTATAAAAAATGGATAGAAGGCTGTAATATTTGTATAATTTCATATATTGAGTTCCAAAGTTGACTATGGATTTGACATTCTTCTATGAGTGACCTGAGAAGAATTTTTGAATCTATTTTGATGGTGTTTTGATGTTTCATGATGAATTATATATTAGAGTGTTGTATATTAAATTAGGATAATTTGTGGTTTGATGGTGTTCTTATGTATAAGACTATTTTTTGAGTAGGTTTTGCATTTACAAAAGAGTGTAGTGATGGATGTAATCACTTGAAGGTGTATTAAGGGTGATATAGAGTGGAAATACATATTTAAAAGTGGTATTTTTCTTATAATTTTCTTGATGAAGTGCTAAAAAAGTGAATAGATCTCTATAAGACCTATAATGGCTACTCAGGCCTAATTGAAAGGTATAGCTACATAAGGGTGACCCATGAATGCTATGGTTAACCTATGAGGGTGGTATAGAGCTATGTATTAGTGTGATATAAAACATAAGGGTTAATTCAAGTATCATGGCTGACTAAGAACATAATATTCATGAAGTCTCTATAAAGAGTGAAATCAAAGGAGATGGTTTCTAGTATCTTTAAGTGTTGAGAGAGTGGAGCACAAGAGAGTGTTGAGTAGTAGAAGATAGTGTTGTGGTGAAAATGAAGAGGATATATAGTGTTATAAGTGGATGGATTGAATAATAGAGTAGGTTAAGGACTATATGTTTGACATGTAGGTCATAATTCTAATATAAGAATAGTGTACCTACAGGATTGAAGAATGGATAAGAAGAATAGAGAGTTCTAATGTGAAGTGTTGAGTAGTGAAGGAAGAGGAGAGTGATTGTGTTTAGTGGATTGATTGAAGATAATAATAATTTGAGGATTGTGTGTAGGTAATAATTCTAATTTCATAATAGTTTACTTAAAAGATTGAAGATTGAGGATAAGTGAAGAAATCTAAAGTAATCCAAAAGTGTGATTTGGATGAATTTCTTGTGTGTGCAAGCTTAAGAGAGTGAAGGGTTGAAAGAGAAATTTTATACATTATTTATCCATAAAATTTAATTGAAATAAGATTTATAGATATATTGATTTGATATGTGTTGTGTGGGTGCACAACGTCTAGAAAAAGTTGGTTTTTGTTTATGCTTAGGGGTGGGTACTCCTTGTGAAGTGGGTGCTTCACTAAAAGGTCTCATGTTTGTGATAATTTTATAGGACCATTAATCCATGTGTTTATAGTATTTAAAGTGATTTTTATTCCCCACAAGGGTTTCCCACATATTTCTAGTTCACTGTTATGAATGATTTGTATGCTTTATGAATTCTTGTGATGATTGATTAAGGATTAAAAGGATTGGAATTGAAGTTTGGATTATCTTGCATCACTAATTCACCCCTCCTCATTGATTTCACCTCTAAAAATTGGTATAAGATTAGGACCTTATTTTCAATTTTAACAACTTGAAGGTGATCCAAGGTACACTATGGGTAGTCATCAAATGTAAGGAGGATTTTCCACTAATAAAAAATCAATGTTCAATGGGTCCAATTATGTTTTTTAGAGTATAAGGATGAAGACCTAAATCATGTCACTAATATTTGACATTTGGCTATCTGTTGTGGATGGATATTCATCCCCCCTACTCCTCTAACTAGTACAATTGATAAGAAGCTATATGAGATCAATTATAAGGTAATGAATTCCATCAATTATGGTCTTTCATAAACTGAGTACACCAAGGTAATGCATTGAAAATATACCAAAGAGATATGGGACAAACTATAGATAATTTATGAAGGGGATTTAAAGGTTAAATTATCCAAATTGTAGACTCAGTGAAGATAAATTGAGATCTCGAAATCAAGGAAGAAGATTTTACAGTATCCTTTCTACAAAGAGTTGATGAGATTGTGAACATTATCAAAGGTCTTAGAGAGAAGATCAAATAATAAATTGTAGTAAAAAAGGTATTAATGTCTCTCTCTCCCTCAAGTTTGATTCAAAAGTATCTACTATAGAAGAAAGTCATGATCTTACTTAGATGAATATAGATGAATTGCATGGCATTCTTACTACCTATGAGATGAGAGTCAATGATGGTAAACTACCAAATAAGGAAGAAACATTCATGAAAGAAATAAATCCAAAGAATAAGAGAACTGAAATTAAGGAACTCAAGGAGGATTACATGTATAATATTGATGATGATGAACTAATTACTTTGTTTACAGGGAAATAGAAAATAGGTTTAGGAAAGTATAAGGGTAAACTACCCTTCAAATGCTTCAATTTTGGATAGGTAAGACACTTTGTGAATAAATGATCTCATAAGAATAAGAAGAGTGATTATTATGGATATGAATAAGGTCATGATGAAGACAAGAGAACATTCAGATTTGATAAGATCAAGAAAGGATTCAAGAAGTATAATGATAAGAATAAGTCTTTCAAGGATAAGAAGAGTCTTTACAATAATGAAGATTACAAATTATTAGATGAGAGTGAAGACATTAATTCTAAGTTTTATAATGAATATGTTGGTCTTATTGAAGATAAAGGCCCCTTCATTTTTGAGGAAGGAATCTACTCACATCAAGAATATTCTACATGGTTAGGTGATGACTCATATGATGAAAAAAATGAGGTGAACTATGAGACTAAATTGAAGAATGCCCTTGAAGATATAAACAATAAGAAGAATAATACTAATTAGATGAATTAACAAATCAAGGAATATGAGGAGTAATTTAGTGTGTTTGAGGAAAGAATGGATGAAGACTCAAAGGAGCATGAAGGTATAGTCAAGCATCTTAATAGTCAATTGAAAACTATGTCTACAAGCCTAAAATCCAAAAAAGATGAGTGCTCAAGGTATGTGATTGAAATTGAGTCATTTAAAGCTAAATTTGATAAGATATATAGTAAGGCAAAGTCATTTTTGAGGTTTGAAAATATCTAAAATGATCATGAATTTTTTTTGAGTAGCCAAAATCATGAAATTAATAGAACTAATCTTGGAAACAAAGAATAAAAAAAGAATGTAACTCAAGAGAAGATGAAGACTAATGTGAACAAGGACAATCAGACCTTGAAGATGAATAATCAATCAAGGATTGAAGGTTTTGATAGAATGAATAAAAATCAGATCAAACAACTAAATGTCATGAGGTATGCAAGTTTCATTTCTTACTTTTACAAATGTAATCAATTTGGTCATAGTCCTAGAGAATGTAGAAGACCTACTAAGAATGATTGGAATCATCAGTCAAATACATGAGTAGAGTTGAGTGTTTTAGTTATTGTAACATAGGAAACATTGATATATTTTATCTAAATCTAGTAAGTCAAGCTAAGTTTCTTTCAAGAATAGTGGTTTTATATAGCTATGAGAAGATTGGTCACATTTCTAGGTTTAGAAAGTAGGGTTTATCAATTCAAAACAAGTTTTCCCAATCTCCTAAAGTGCAAAGAAGAAGTCTAGTTAACTCATGGAAACCAAAATTAGAAAGTGTGAGTCATGATTAGTCTACAGGTCTAAGTGGTCTATTTTCTATGGTAGAAAATGCTTAAAAGTTTGAAGAGTGCCAAGATATCTCATTGTCTACTCACACTATGATTGATGAGACCAAGCTCAAGGAGAAGACCAAGATGCTAGTTGAGGCTAGTTTTGAGGTATCTATGGATCTAACTAAATAACCTACTATTGTTGAGCAAGTTTCATACATAGATCATTAGTTGTCAATGCTTAGTGATGAGGTTTTTAAATAAAAGATGAATACTTCAAGTGAAAAGGTATGTCATAAATCTATGATGTCTCCATGTCTTATTAATTAAATCTTAGAAGAGAAGGATAATGTTATAGTAGATGAGCAAGTTATTTCTCTTAAGCATAGTAAAAAGAACTATCAGTTTTAGATTTCTAAGAGTGAGAAGGAATATGAGGAGATATGGGCAACTCTTAGTTTCACATTGTTCTAGAACATTGTGGGTTAAGGTGTCTCTATATATGCTTCTTAGGAGATATATTTCTTATGGAGAAGCAAGTATGTGTGCTCAAGGTGTGTTTAGAGATTTTGGTCCTAAAGGTCTATAGGTAGAGTATGGAGGTTTTCAGGTGTCAAAATATAATTTATTAAGAAGACATGTTGAAGATGTCATGATACAAGTGGAGCATGAAGCTAAGGGGAGCTATTTTAGATAGTTTGAAAGGATTGAAGAGTTGTGTGTGATGTGAGGGGGAACATATGTGAGATGTTATAGTCATGGTTGGAGATGGTTTGAAGGTGCTCAAAGGGTGCCTAGGCTTATGTGACTTAGGGGGAGTCCCTCTTAATGTTTTTAAGATGAGTTTAATTAATTTTTGGTGTTCATGTGTGTTTTATCTTCATAAGAGTTGTGTATGGTCCAAAAGAGTGTTGAATTTTGAGCATGTTTGAGAAACTCAAGGTAAGATGATGTATGCATATAATTAGGGGGATTTTGTATCATCTCTCAGAGGTGGTTCTTTCGTATTGTTGGTCCTTGTAGTCTTTTTAGGTCCTTGAGATCAGTTGGTACCCACATTGTCATTATGTCAAAGGGGGAGAAAGAGCTTTAAGAGAGAGAAAGAGTTTGAGCATAAGCTTTATGATTAGTGTTGAGAGAAAGGGTTTGAGCATAAGATTTTTAATTGGTGTTGACATCACTAACAAAGGGGAATATTGTTGGATATTTGTCAATGATGTCTCCAAGATGGCCAAGGATGTTGATGAGCTGTCATGTGTATTAGAATGATAATGATAAAGTATGCTTCAATGTGCTTGAGTGTTCTAGCATGGTTCTTCAGTGTTTGACTTAGTAAGGTAGTTGATGGGTGTTATTGATGGTTTTGTAATGTTTTAGAGACCTTATGGGGTGTTATTAATGCTTGTGTAAGTGAAAATAATTCATCAGAGTAGTCATATGAATTTCTAGGTTCTCTTAGTCATCTTGGCTACTCAAACTAAGTGAGAAAATGTATGATGTAAAAAGTCACATGTGTGAAGGTGTCAAAATAAAGTGGTCATATGGGTTTGTTCACAAAATTTCCTAGATCATGTGGCTCAAATATTAGGTCTTGATATGGTGTCTATTAAAATATATCTACATGAAAGTTGACTTTCCAAGTAGATTGTAGTGTTTCCCACACTTAGCCAAAGTTTCTCTTATAGATTTTGATCTCCAAAGACCATCAATTTCAAGCCTCAAGAAATTATTTTTATATAAGGTAAATTTAGGACTACCAAGTGTTGAAATCTATCTCAATCAGATCAAAGATCAATGGCACATGAGAGATCATGCAGATGAAGATCTAATGGTATGCATTTAAATAGAGATGTAGATGTAAAAATGAACACAAGGTCAAAAATTCAAAGGATCCTAATATTTTACATGGGATTTCCAATTGGAATAAGTGCATAGAGTTTGATAGAAGGGTTCACATAAATCACATAGGGATGCTTAGTGTCTTAATCTCAAGAGCATAGATCAAAGATCAATGGTTAGTAATTGAAGGTAAACACCAAGTGAATCATGATGAGATTGACGAAACTTATTTTATAAATTTTATATAAGGAATTATATGGATACATGTATTTGAATATTCTTTTTACATAGTGACCATTGGAATTTAAATTAACAAAGGAAAATTAGTATATATTTATTGAGTTGTAACTTATGATATATGATGAATTTGCTTATGGAGCAAAAGAGAAATTTGTAAAGGACTCCAAGACAAATCCAAAAAAGCTGGTAATAAGGTTTGAATATATATAAAATTGTATATATTGAGCTCCAAAATGACTATGGATTTGAACTTCCTCTATGAGTGACCTAAGAAGAATGTTTGAATTTATTTTGATGGTGTTTTGATGTTTCATGATGAATTATCTATTGCAGAGTATTGTAGATTCTATTATGATCATCTGTATAGATTTTTGAGGTTTGACCAATCCATATTTAGTATGATCAAATTATTAGAAGTTGATTGTTTGTTCATTCTTGGTGTTCTTTTGTACAAGACTATTGTTTGAGTAGGTTTTGTATATATAGGAGAGTGTAGTGATATATGTAATCACTTGAAGGTGTCTCAGGGGTGATATAGAGTGGACCTATGTATTTAGAAGTGGTCTTGTGTTTATAATTTTATTGATGAAGTTATAAAAGAGTGAATACATCTCCATGAGACCTATAAGGGTTACTAATGCCTAATTGAAAGGTTTAGTTGCTTAAGGGTGACCCATAGATGCTATGGTCAACCTATGAGGGTCATATGTAGATATGCCTTAGTTTGAATAAACCTTAAGGGCTAATTCAAGTGTTATGGATGACCAAGAACATAATATTCATGAAGGCTCTATAAAGAGTGAAATCAAAGGAGATGATTTCTAGTGTTTTAGGTGTTGAGAGAGTGGAGCAGAAGAGAGTGTTGAGTAGTGGAAGATAGTGTTGTGGTGCAAAGGAATATGAGATATATTGTTCTAAGTGGGTGGATAGAATAATAGAGTAGGTTGAGGGATGTGTGTATGACATGTAGTTTAAATTATAATATGAGAATAATGTACTTGTAAGATTGAAGAGTGGATAAGCAAAATAAAGAGTTGTGATGCAAAGTGTTGAGTAGTGAAAGAAGAGGAGAATGAGTGTGTCTAGTGGATAGATTAAAGAGAATACAAGTTTGAGGATTGTGTGTAAGTCATAATTCTTATGTCATAATAGTGTACTTATAGGATTGAAGATTGAGGATAAGCAAAGATATCTAGAGTGATCCAAAAATGTACTTTGGATGAATTGATTATGTGTGCAAGCTTGAGAGAGTAAATGGTTTAAATAGAAGTGTTATACATTATTTCTCCATAAGATTGAAAATTAATCAAATTTCTAAAGACGTTATTTCATAGGTGGTGTATGGGTGTTCAACATCTATAACAATTTGGTGTTTGTTCATACTTAGGGTTGGGTACTCCTTGTGAAGAGGGTGCAAAGGTATCATGTTTGTGATCATTTTATAGGATAAGTAGTCCATGTTTTAATAGGATTGAAAATGGATTTTATTACCCATAAGGGTTTCACACATAATTCATGTGTTTCATGTTTGATCTTGCATCATCTTTCTAGTTCACTTTTATGAATGACTTGTATGCTTTATGAATGCTTGTGAATATTAACTAAGAATTTCAAGGATTGGAATTGATGTTATATTATATTTCATCACCGATTCATCTCCCCTCTCAATGATTGTACCTATAATAATTGGTATCAAAGTAGGATCTTATTTGTAAGTTTAAAAACTTGAATGTGATCTAATCTACAATATGGGTAATCATCAAATTCAAAAAAGCTTTTCCACTAAGAAATAATTGATGTTCAATGGGTCCAATTATGTTTTTTGAGTCAAAGGATGAAGACCTACATCATGTCACTAGGATTTGACATCTAGCAATCTATTGTGGATGGATATTCATCCCCCCTACTCCTCTAACTAGTGTAGTTGATAAGAAGCTATGTGAGAGAAATTGTAAGTCAATGAATGCCATCACTTATGGTTTTTAAAAAATTGAGACACCAAACTAATCCATTTTAAATATACCAAAGAGATATGGGATAAACTGTAGATCATTTATGAAGAGGATTAAAAGGTTAAATTGGTCAAGTTGTAGACTCAGTGAAGATAATTTGAGAGTCTCAAGATGAAGGAAGAATATTATATGTCATCCTTTCTACAAAGATTTGATGAGATTGTGAACATTATCATTGGTCTTAGAGAGAAAATTGAATAAGATATTATAATATAAAAGTTATTAAGTTCTCTCTCCTTCAAGTTTGATTCAAAAGTTTATATTGTTGAAGAAAGTCATGATCTTACTCAGATGAAGATGGATGAATTACATGGCATTCTTACTACCTATGAGATGAGAGTCAATGAGGAAAAAATACCAAAGAAGGAAGCAACATTCAAAATATAAATAAATCCAAAGAATAATATAAATCAAAGGAACTTAAGGAGAATGACATATCTGATATTGATGATGATAAACTAATTGCTTTGTTTTCAAGGAAATAGAAAATAGGGGCAAGAAAGTATAAGGGTAAATTACCATTAAAATGCTTTAATTATGGATAGGTAAGACACTTTAATAATAAGTTCCATCATAATCATAATAAGAATGATGATGATGGATATTAATAAGTTCATGATGAAGAAAAAATAACATTTAGGTCTAATAAGATCAAGAAAGGGTTTAAGAAGTATAATGACAAGAAGAAGTCTTCCAAGGATAAGAAGTTTCTCAACACTAATGAAGATTACAACTTATCAAATGAGAGTGAAGATAGTGATTATGATTTTTATAATGAATATCTTGGTCCTATTTAAGATGAATTTTTCTTCATGTTTGAGGAAGGAATTTGCTCACATTAAGAAGATTCTACATGATTTGGTGATGATTTAGATTAAGATAAAAATGAGGTGGCCTATGAGACTGAATTAATGAATGCCCTTGAAAATCTAAAGATTAATAAGAAGAAGACCAAGAAGATGAAGTCATAAATAAAGGAATATGAAGAGTAATTTAGTGTGTTTGAGGATAGAATGGATGAAGAATCCAAGGAGCATGAAGGTATAGTCAAGCATCTCAATAATCAATTAGAAACTGTGTTTACAAGCCTAATAGTCAAAAAATATGAGTGCTCAAGATATGTGATTGAAATTCAGTCATTTAAAGCTAAATTAGATAAGAAATCTAATAAGGTGAAATCATTTGTGATGTTTGAAAAGATCTCAAATGATCGTGATAATATTCTGAGTAGCTAAAATAATGCAATTAATAGAATAGGTCTTGGATACAAAAAAAAACAAAAGAATGTAACTCAAGACAAGATGAAGGCTAATGTGAATTAGGAAAATTAGACATTGAAGATAAATCATCAATCAAGGAATTAATGTTTTGATAGAATGAAAAAAAATTAGATCAAACAACCAAATTCTATGAGGTATGCAAGTTTAAATGGTTATGGTTACACATGTAATCAATTTTGTCATAGGGCTAGAGAATGTAGAAGACCTACTAAGAATGAGTAGAATCATCATTCAAATACATGAGCAGAGTTTAGTTTTGAGTTGTTATAACATAAGACACATTAAAATATTTTGTCCAAATCAAGTAAGGAAAGTTGAGTTTCCTTCAAGAAGAGTGGTTTGTTACAACTGTGAGAATATTGGTCACATTTTTAGGTTCTACAAGTAGAGGTTATCAATTCAAAACAAGTTCTCCCATGATCTTATAATGAAAGGAAGAAATCTAGTTAACTCATGGAAACTAATATTATAAAGTGTGATTCATGATGATTTTATAGATCCAAGTGGTCTATTTGCTATGGTGGATAATTCTACAGAGGTTGAAGAGTGTCAAGATCTCTCATTGTTTGCTCATACTGTGAATGACGAGACCAAGCTCAAGGAGAAGACCAAGGTGATAATTAAGGCTAGGTATGATGTGTCCATAGATATAAGTGAACAACCTACTATTATTGAGAAAGTTTCATATAAATATCATTAATTATCAATGCCTACTGATGAGGTTCTAAACTACAAGATGAATACTTCAAGTGAAAAGGTATGTTATAAATCTATGTTGTCTCCATATGCTATCGATTCAATCTTAGAAGAGAAGGAGAATTTTGTATTTGATGAGAAAGTTGTTTCTCTTAAGAATAATAAGAAGAACTATTAGTTTTAGATGTCTAAGAAGGAGAATGAATATGAGGAGATATGGGAAACTCCTTTTTTTCACAATGTTTTAAAACATTGTGGGTTAAGGTGTCTCTATCTATGCTTCTTATGAGATATCTTTCATATGGAGAAGTAAGTATGTGTGCTCAAGGTGTGTTTAAGGATTTTGGTCCTAAAGGTATGTAAGTAGAGTATGGAGGTTTAAAAGAGTTAAAAAATAATTGGTTAAGAATACATGTTGAAGATGTCATGATCCATATGGAGCGTGGAGTTATGGGGAACTAACTTAGATAGTTTGAAAGGATTGAAGAGTTGTGCATGATGTGAGAGGGAGCATATGTGAGATGTTCTAGTCATGGTTGAATATGGTCTAAAGGTTATCAAAGGGTGCCTAAGATATGATGACTTAGGGGGAGTCCCTATCAATATTTTAAAGGTGAGTTCAAGTAGTTTTTGGTACTCATGTGTGTTTTATCTTCATAAGAGTTATGTATGGTCAAGAAGAGTGTTGAATTTTGAGCATGTTTGAGAATCTAAAGGTAATAAGAGGATTTATAGTGTTAGGTGGAGTTTGTATCATTTCTTAGAGGTTTTCCTTTATTATTATTCTTTGAAGTCTTTTTAGGTCATTAGGATAAGTTGGTGTCCACTTTATCATTGTGTCAAAGGGGGAGAAAGTGCTTGAAGAGAAAGAAAGAGTTTGATCATAAGATTTATAATTTTTGTTGAGATAAAGGGTTTAAGAATAATATTTTTAATTGGTGTTAACATGAATGACAAAAGGGAATATTTTTGGAGAGTTATCAATGATGTATCCATGATGGCCAAGGATGTTGATGAGGTGTCATGTGTGTTAGAATGACAATGACAAAGTGTGATTCAATGTTATTACATGGTTATTTAGTGTTTGACTTAGTAAGGTAGTTGATTATTGTTAATAATGGTGTGTTCATGTTGAAAATTCCCTATGGGGTGTTATTAAGGATTCTATAATTGAAAGGAATTCATCAGAGCAATCATATGAACGTCTAGGTTCTCCTAGTCATCTTAGATAATAAGATTAAGTGAGTAGATCTATGATGCCATCATTCACATGTGTGAAGATTTCATAATAAATTGGTCACATGGGTTTTTTAATATTTGTGCTTAGATCATGTGGTTCAAATTTCAAATCTTGATATGATGTCTATGAAAGGATATCAAGGTGAAAAGTTGGCCTTCCAAATAGATTGTAGTGTTTCCAATACTTAACCAAAGTTTCTCTTGTAGAATGTGATGTGCCAAAGACCATCAAGTTCATGATTGAATAAAAAAATATTATAGAGGGTAAAAAAGGGCTGCCAAGTGTTTAAATCTAGCTTGATCATATCAAGGATCAATGGCATGTGATTGATCATGTAGATGAAGATCTAATGGAATGCATTTAATCATAGATGGAGATCTAAAAATGAGCACAAGGTCAATAAGTCAAAGCATTCCAAGATTGCACAAATTATTTCTAAATGGCATAAGTGCATAGACTCTAATAGAAGGGTTCACAAAATGCATGTGGGGATATTAAGTATATCAATATTTGTAGCAAAGATCAAGGATAAATCATAAGTGATTGAAGGTAAAGACCAGGTGAATCATGATGAGATTGATGAAGCTTATATTATAAAGTTTCCAAAATGAACAAGATGGAGACACATATTTAAATATTTTTATTTATATAGTGACCATTAGAATTTATATTAACAAAGGAAAACTAGTCTATATTGATTGATCTATAAATTTTGATATATGATGAATTTGTTGATGGAGTAAAAAAGAAAGTTGTAAAGGACTACAAGATGAATCTAAAAATATTGGTTATAAGGTTTGAATATCTATATAGTTGTATATATTGATATCCAAAGTTGATTGTGGGTTTAACCTTTCTCTACGAGTGACCCAAGAATAATGTTTGAATTTGTTTTGATGTTTCATGATGAACTATTTATTGGAAAGTGTTGTAGATTCCATGAGGATCATTTGTATGTATTTTAGAGGTTTGACCAATCCATATTTAGTATTAATAAATACTTATAAGTTGATTGTTTATTTATTTATGGTGTTCTTGTGTATAAGACTATTGTTTGAGTAGGTTTTTTATATATAAAAGATTGTAGTGATGGGTTTAATCACTTGAAGGTGTCTTAGGGGTAATATAGAGTGGACCTATGGATTTAGAAGTGGTCTTATGTTTCTAATTTGCTTGATGAAGTGCTAAAATAATGAATAGGTCTCTATGAGACCTATAAGGGATACTAAGGCCTAATTGAAAGGTGTAGCTGCTTAAGGGTGACCCATGAATGCTATGGTTGACTTATGAGGTTGGTATGGAGATATGTATTATTGAGATAGAAAATTTAAGGGTTAAGGCAAGTCTTATGGCTGACCAAGAACATAATATTCATGAAGGCTCTATAAAGAGTGGAATCAAAGGAGATGGTTTTTAGTGTTTTTAAGTGTTGAGAAAGTGGAGCATAAAAGAGTGTTGAGTAGCAGAAGATAGTGTTGTGTGAAGAGGAAGAGGAGAGATAGTGTTCAAAGTGGATGGATTAAAGAGAAGAGTAGGTTGATGACTGTCTGTATGACTTGTTGGTCAAAATTTTGATATGAGAATAATGTACTTGTAGGATTGAAGAGTGGATAAGAAGAATAGAGAGTTGTGATGCAAAGTGTTGAGTAGTGAAAGAAGAGGAGAGTGAGTGTGTCTAGTGGATGGATTAAAGAGAAGACCAGTTTGAGGATTGTGTATAGGTCATAGTTTTGATATCACAATATTTTACTTATAGGATTGAATATTGAGAATAAGTGAAGAGATATAGAGTGATCCAAAAGCATTATTTAGATGAATTGCTTGTGTGTGAAATATTGAGAGAGTTAAGGGTTGAAATATAATTTTTATACATTATTTTTCATCATATTGAAAGGAAATCAAAGTTTTGGAGTTGTTAATTTGATAGGTGTTGTGTGGGTGTTCAATAGCTAGAACAAGTTGGTTCTTGTTCATGTTTAGGGGTGGGTGCTCCTTGTGAAGTGGGTGATTCACTAAAAGGTCTCGTGTTTGTGATCATTTTATAGGATAAGTAGCCCATGTGTTTATAGTCTTTAAAGTGGGTTTTATTCCCCATAAGGGTTTCCCATGTAATTCATGTGTTGTGTGTTTGATCTTGCATCATCTTTCTAATTCACTATTATGAATGACTTGTATGCTTTATGATTGCTTATGATGTTGATTAAGAATTTCAAGGATTGGAATTGAAATTTAGAATATCTTGCATCACTGATTCACACCCCCCCCCCACTCTTAGTGATTGTACTTATAAAAATGATATGGGAATTGATATTGATGAAGAACAGAAGGAAACAATCATGCAACTAAATGGGTTGGATGAACTCAGAATGGATGAACTCACTCAAACCAATATGTTTCAAAAGTAGAGATATTAGTAGAATGATACTCACATAAGAGAAAAATAGTTTTAATAAGGTGATTAAGCACTTATATTTGATTCTAAATTCCAATATTTAAAAGGTAAACTTAAGACAAGATGGTTGGGGCCATACCTGATCATAACCATTTACAATAATGGCTTTGTCCAACTTCAACCAATTAATGGTGACCAAAGGAAACTTTTGGTCAATGGTCATAGACTTAAAGTACATAGAAGACCTCTTAGTAGGGAAGAATTCATTGATAATAATCAAGACTAATTTGACCTTATGGAATAACCTAATTCTTCCACTAAGGCTGAATGATATTGGTAGTAGACATCTAATAAGGGGGTGATATGAGAACCAATAAATTGTAGTTTTCTTCATTTCAAAAATAAAAAAAATAAAAAATAAAAAAGTATAAAAATATTAAAATATAAAAAATTACTAAAAAAGTGAAAACTAGGAATGGCATTTTTAGATAATCATGAACTATTGTCTTGTCATCTAACTCATCTTCTCAAAAGTATTTATCCTTTCAAAACACATGATATTTTTTGGAGATAATCATGGATCCTTAAAAGCATAGGTACAATTTTAATTCATTCTAAATAGGTTAGGAATTTTATATTTTATGTTCTACATGTATGACCATTAGGTAGATAACACTTTTCATTATGGTTAAGTTATTTTTATGCCATAATAATGTGATTGAAGCTAGTACCATATTTGCATTTTTATATTTGATGTTAAATTATTTCAAAGACCATTTCCAAAGGATATGACCTCATGTGGAAATCATTGTATAAATTATTTCAAGTGCAACCAAGTGTGATCTCTCATGCCATGTCATTGAAGTTGACCTCAAAAAGTGATTTCTCATTAAAACCTCACGTGTCTCGAAGTGCTTGGCCATTATTTTTGCTATAATTTTATGATACCCATTCATGTTCTATTCGTTACTACATCATATCCCAATTTACTTGCCTTCCTCTATACTTTGTTCAATTTTGAGCTTAATTTTTCATCATGTAAGCAAGTTTTTGAGATTTCTATGAACAACTCTGAAGATAAGAGGTAAAAAGAATAAAAGTGAACTAGAATTGGCATAACCCTTGTTACAAGATGAATTCACTAGGGTTATTTTTAAAATGGTAGGATGGCTCAATTTTCTAAAAACATTTATGAGTTTTCAATAAAATATTATCCAATAATTTTTAGAAAATTTTGATAAGGATCATTATGTTGTTTGAGGTGAGAATATTCCTATGAATTCCTCTGTGATCAGTGAAATTTTAGGTATTCTTAAAGAGGGTTTGGTTTTCACTAATAAATTAATTTTTTTAATCTACATAAAATGTTTACTGATGGCAATAAACCCCATCTCAAGTAAGACAAAACCTCGTAAGTGATGGCTAGAGGAATCATTTAAGATAGTCTTCCACCACCATGGCATAATGTCATATATTGGGTCATGAAGTACCTCACTTGTGATGGCCAATTCACTATGGTAGGTGGAGATACAATGTGTCTTCTCATTTATTTGAGTAAATGAGCCACTAGATCTAAATGTTAGGTAAACCTACCATCTTTTCTCCATCATGATATAATTAATGTGGCTCAAAAATTAAAAAGGAGAACTACATCAATCAAATATCATGGTTTGATTCATCTCATATGTCAATACCATTTTTTTTAAAAACCTAAGGGTGAAAAAGCTTTGTCCTCATTTATGCAAAAATCATCCCAAATTTATGATAATAAATCACAATGTCCTATTTCTCCTCCTCCCACTATAAAAAGAATAAAATAAGTTCTATCTTTAGTACCCTTAACTTTGAAGATATTGCATTGAAGGTCAAAAAGAAAATTGGGGATTTCATCAAAAACCCTAATCCATTAGTCAAACCCAAATTAAGTCATTACCTATTATGAACAACTCTAAAAATAAGAGGTAAAAAGAAGAAAAGTGCTCATGTGTTTCGAAGTGCTTGGCCATTATTTTTTCTATAATTTTGTTATACCCATTCATGTTCTATTCATTACTACATCACATCCCAATTTACTTGCCTTCCTCTATACTTTGTTTAATTTTGAGCTTAATTTTTCATCATGCAAGAAGGTTTTTGAGATTACTATGAACAACTCTGAAGATAAGAGGTAAAAAGAAGAAAGGTGAAATAGAATTGGCATAACCCTTGTTACAAGATGAATTCACTAGGGTTATTTTTAAAATAGTAGGATGGATCAATTTTCCAAAAACATTTATGAGTTTTTAAGAAAATATTATCCAATAATTTTTAGAAAATTTTGATAAGGATCATTATGTTGTTTGAGGTGAGAATATTCCTATGAATTCCTTTGTGATCAGTGAAATTTCAGGGATTCTTAAAGAGGGTGTGGTTTTCACTAATTAATTATTATTTTTATATCTACATAAAATGTTTATTGATGTAAATAAACCCCATATCAAGTAAGACAAAACCTCATAAGTCATGGCTATAGGAATCATTTAAGATAGTCTTCCACCACCATGGCATAACGTCATATATTGGGTCATGAAGTACCTCTCTTGTGATGGCCAATTCACTATGGTAGGTGGAGATACCATGTGTCTTCTCATTTATTTGAGTAAATGAACCACTAGATATAAATTTTAGGTAAACCTACCATCTTTTCTCCATCATGATATAATTAATGTGGCTCAAGAATTAAAAAGGAGAACTACATCAATCAAATATCATGGTTTGATTCATCTCATATGTCAATACCATTTTTTGAAAAAACCTAAGGGTGAAAAATATTGGTCCTCATTTATGCAAAAATCATCCCAAATTTATGATAATAAATCACAATGTCCTATTTCTCCTCCTCCCACTATAACAAGAATAAAATAAATTCCATCTTTAGTACCCTCAAGTTTGAAGATATTGCACTGAAAGTTAAAAAGAAAAATGGGGATTTCATCAAAAACCCTAATCCATTAGTCAAACCCAAATTAATTCATTCCCTATTCTCTATAAGTAATAATAAATCAATTTATATATATCTAAATTTATGATAAGTTTAAGTTCTCCCATAAAAGTCATGGATGTTGAACAAATAGTTGAAGAAACCCCTACACAATAAAATGTACCTTAAAGAATAAGAAAGAACTTTAACCTCTACAGTTGATAAGGGTAAATATAAAATTATAGAAGAGGACTTATCTTCTCCTCATCTTTTTTATGAAGATACAAAGTTGCAACATCCCCTGACCCTCTCATAACATGAAGAAACCATTCAACAATAATAGGTAGAGCTAGATTATCTTTGCTTAACACTGCAAGGCAATAACCAAACCATTTCTAGTTTGGAAATAAGATATGAAGATTATATTACTCAAGTTTTAGCACAATTAATAATAATATTAGTTAATACTAAATAGACTAGAATGCACAATCAGTTATTTTCCTAGTCTTGTGAACTTAACACCTTACATAATTCCCTTACAAATAAGGATGCTCAGATTGCTAGTCTAAAAATTATATTAATAGTAAGGATTCTCAAATTAATAATTTAAAACATTATATTTTTGGTAAAAAATAATTTCTTGGTCAACAAAATATTCACATATAGGAGCTAAAAAATTAGAATACTGAGTTACAAGCTTTCATACAATCTAGGTAGAGGAAAACTAAGGAAATAGTTGTACAGACTGAAGGACCCATAAGGGTTATTGCTTATTTCCCTCTATCACTTCATGAGATGATTTTAGTTATTAATAAATATCAAAATAATATTTATAAATTATAATAATAAAATTCTTGGATAAAAGCATAGTCTTAGCAGTAGTTGTATAAAGCTTAGACTTCCATTCAAAATATTTGTGAAATTACTAAAAAAATGTTATCTTACAGAAAACCTTCTTCTTTTTATGTTATATTTATTAATGAATAGTTTTATAAGTGGTAGATTAAATTCATTTATCTTGGTTTTCCCCATGTTATTGAGGATTAATATATGTTCATATATGTCTTTCTTAAAAGTACCACAGAAAGACAAGATCAAATTTTTGAATTATGTCTTTATAACATGTTGTTGTGTTACCAATCTAGATTTTTTATCAACTTGTTTTTGTAGGAAACAAAACTATGTTCTCTCCTTTATAACATGATAAATCAAATGGATTCATATCAATAACATAGTAAATTCTTGGAAGTGTAGAACACTACAAGCCTATGCATGAGACCTTAGTTTCTAGAAGCTCGTAAACTACTTGTTTCCTTCTAGCCTATGTATCATATGTACATGAAAATTAAATATCATGAATTTATGAGAGAAAATGTTGTATCCTTTCAATTTTTTTTATCTATCATTCCTCTAACTCCATCAATGCAAGTATGGCTAGATAGGAGACTTTGTCAACTGCTTTGAAATATAAGGAAGTTATGAGTCCCACCACCATTCACTGGAGTGTTTGGAGAGATAGGGTGGTTACTTAGCTCCTAGATGAAGGAGGATTATATTTTTGTATTGGAATGATATTTCATCTAACCATTCTTCTTTGTCTTATGTCCCATTAGCAAAATTGGCACAATTAGGTATAAATAGAATCTTAGGCATGACTACATACAATGGTAAGAGATTTGGTATTTTCACCCAAAAATCATCATGATTGGGGAAATAAATTTAAAATATACGATCTCAATTAATGGTTGGAATATAAATTATTGGATTGAATAATACGTCTCCCATTGGTTTGTAAGAGGACTTGAAAAAGGTAAAGTGTGGGGGAAAAATGATGAACATTCCATATAGCTCAATATATCTCATATAAATTGTCAATAAGTGTTACCTTTTGTTTATATATTACATTACATTTAATAGTTAATATCTCATATAAGTTGGAAATTATTGAAATTTCAATTTTTTTGTGTGGAATACATTATTGATTCTCTAATTTTTTTATACATGTCTAACTTGGATGAAATGAGGATAATTTTGTATATAGAAATACATCTCTATGGTGGGATCATTTTGAGAAGTCATCAATAGTTTGGATAACCCTTTTTGGTAGTAATTTTTAAGACTCAATGAAGAACACATTAAAATCCAAAGAACCTTAGTTTATCTATGAAGATATGTAACTTTGAAGATGCTCTAATGACCTATCTAGATGTGCTCTAAAGATGCCTAGACATGCTCTAAAGATGTCCAGTTGTACCCTATCGATCAAGATAGTAAATCCAAAGATATCTACTATATAAATATAGATTTTAATTCTATAAATAACTTATTTTAGGTATTACTATTCATATTAATGGTCTAAAATGATTTAGATATAAACATATTTTTATTTTGTAAAACTAGACATAATATCTTTAGATATATATTAGTTATGTTTGATTTATTTTCAGTTGAATCAGTTCTAATTCCCCCCATAAGTGTAGGATATGATTCTTAGATATTTTATTTTGAATAGGTATATTTGTATATTTAGATCACCATATTTTATATTCTGAGAATAGTTGTTGAGATGTGCTTTAAATACATGTCTACTTCTCATTTCAAATAATCAGTGTTCAAAAATTAGATAATAGACAATAGAGAGAAGAAACATCAAAGTGTAATTTATAACATCTATATATGTTCCTCTTGATAATGAAATAAATTTTAAAATAAATTTTCATTATTGAGTAAAATTTGGTCCTATTTTGAGGATGAAGTAAGGGCCCACTTTTATATGAAGATTAGGATAATTGGTATTTTTAGTTTATAGTTTAAAAGTATATTTGTTTAATTCAGGTATAATTAATTTTAATTAAAAGTGTGATTTCCATTTTAAACACAAGCATGATTTTCCTTTCAAATCAAATTGTGATTTCCCTTTTAATGCAAGAGTGTTTTTATTAAATGTAAAGTTTATTTTAATTCAATGCAAGTGAGTTTTATTTATGCAAAGTATGTCTTTCAAATTACATAAGAGACAAATTTTGTTAACTCATTTACATATTTATAATCTATCAAAAATTAGTCTATGTGACAATATGAAATCAACATTCTCATAGTCTGAAATAACACACTATCCTATCTAGTCATTCAAGTTGAGTGAGGACACTGTAGTGTCTTATGCCAAATGTATAAGTTAAGGATGTTGATGGTGTGAACCAAAGAATCATTTTGAAAATTAATGCCATAAGAGATATTTAGCTATCAAAAATTCTATATTTACTTTTTGCAACATAAAATTAGAATCTTATTTGTTGTCTTTAGGATTTAGACATCAACAACAGAGTAAACACCCCCCAAACAATGAATTATTAACTCAAATATCCAACATCTCATTGCATATAGCCTTGGATAATAGCCCTAGTATAAAATGACACCAATCCATTGATTTTTTAAATTAGAGGTATAATAATAGCCTATCATATGCCCAAAAATGGTGGAGGCCTTATTTAGTAAAATGCATACTTTGTCCTAACACCTTTTTCCTCCAAACTAATGAAATCCATATTTTCAAAGATCCTTCCAATGCATACTTTTTAAAGAAGTCATTTTATTTTATCTTTTCCTTATTATCATGATTTTTATATGATATCCTACTAACAGTTTTTGAAGTAAATCTACATGGGTCACACCCTTTTTAGCCATTTCTCTCTCCACAAACTTTAGTTCCTTCTCTTGGTCCTTTGGTTTCTCTTTCTCATGAGTTACATTATAGAACCATGGATGGGATCCATTATTCATCATGAATTTATTTTATCTTATTGTTTGTTTACTTCCAATGCATTTTACACCCCTTGAGTTTTTATTTTATGAGTTGTAGTGTAAGACCATGTATAGGACCAGGCCTTCCTCACAAATATCATCTTTCTCTCCTATTTAATTTTTCCCATGCTTTGTTCACCCTCTTGGGTTTGTATTTCATAATTTTTAGTGTAATACCATGTAAAATACTAGGTCATCCTCATAAAATCACCATTTTTAATTAATTTAGTGCTCCTTCTCTAGAATGTCAAGTAATGGCTATAAGTTTATGATCCCTTATTCTCAAATTTATTTATTTTTTATTTTTTTAACAAAATTTCCCAACAAAATATGCTAGTATATTTCCCTAAATTTACAATGTTATTATGATAAGGAATCATACTTACCTATAATTTTATCCCTTTTTCACCACTACAACATTTTTTTTTGCAAATTGAGGTAATTTAAATTGTTTAACATTTCACTCCTCTTGATTTCCTTCCCTATCATTCCACTTTATGATAAAAAAATTTCAAAGTCAAGATATTTTATTTTATTCCACCTAAATTAAAAAGACTCTTAGATACCATGCTCTTGAAGTTATCTTTCTCAATAACCAGTCTAAAGTTTTTAAATGATAGTCATATTTAGTACCTATTTGTTGGTTCTCTAAATCTGTATGGGGGAGGAATAGAAAAATACATAAAAATTTAAAATCTAAATCATTTTAAATAAAACTCAATGATCTAAAGGCAACATAAAATGTCAAAAGTAAAAATCACACCAAAAGACATGATTAAAAACACATCTCTTATCTCCAATCAAAGATCAAACTCCATAATTGGACTCATTATAGAGTTGAGGTCCTTTAGAGAGAGTTAGGATAGTTGATTTGGATAAGATAATTCAAAATAATATATATTTCTACCTAATTTATCACACAAGTACCCAATATTCACAATAGACTGATGACTCTGTAAGGGGTCCTGAGGAATGGGGAACACATTATGGGAATAGGTCCATTTTAATTTCATGCATATAGACTTCATAGGATTATATTCATACTTCATTTGATGACCTAAGATTTTTGTGGCTAGGATAATTTATTTAGAGTCCTTAATTCCAATAGTCCTCTTATTTTGACAAATATAATTTAAGTGCCTTGACTTTGATAAAGAGTTTCTCTACCTTAATTTTTCCCTCCACCCATTTGATTTCCCCCTTGATAGGCAAGTTTGATTCTAAACCTATTTTACCAATTCTATATTTCCTCTTCTTCACATATTAAAACATGCTATCACTAATTTATTCTTAGCTTTATCTATCTTTAGAACAAAAAAGTATGCTTAAACAAATATGGATTACTTTATTTACACCATTGCTTTACATTTCTAGAATTACCTTGGGTTCTTTTAAAAAATTCCATTGTTGTACCTCCTTTTTTGGATACTTGCATTTTTTTATATTTTTCATGTACTTTTTCCATTATTGGGTGAGGTTGGATTATTAATTCTCACTCACTAATTTTGTTTTCCCTTTCATGCACTTTTTCCATTAATGAGTAAGGATTATTACTAATCACTCAACAATGGTGTTTTATCATTCACTTGCCCATATTTGTTTAAATAAGAATTGTTAATAATGTCACATTGATGTTTGATTACCATTTTTTGACTTGTATAATTGGTTTGACTTGGTTTATTCACCTTTATTACTTAAGGTTTACTTGTTTGATTTTTTTTAAGCAATTAGTAGCTTTAGATTTTTAGTTACCTGATTTACTCTAAAATTTTAACTTGGTCATTTGGTCCTAACCTAGCATTTGTCACCCTAGCTTACCAAATTTCCTAGTACATCATGCCTACACTTATCTTGGATTTCCTATGTTTTTTTTCTCTTTAGTTTTATATCCTTGTGTTTTTCTAAAACATTCTCTTCACCCTCCACAATCAAAGTTACAAACACAATAGACAACTATCCAACAATAAAGGTGAGTAAATGTATGCATACATTACTTTTATTTTTAGTTAATTCATTTCATCCATTTACTTTCATCTATTTTATGCTTTAAAATAATATAATTCATTTATCTTTACTATGTTCTTTTCTCTAAGCACCATCCCCTACTACACCTGAGTGACACATGATGAGTTTTGAGTGGGGAATATATATATATATATATATATATATAATATTTTAAAACTTTATCAATTATTGATATTTTATCTCTTGCATGAACCTATCTAGTCTCAATATCTCTTAGTGCATTCCTTAAAGGGTGCAATGAGAAAGAGGTGGGTAGACCATTGGTGCTTCATAGGATTTTTGTCTCTTATACCACTACTTTATATCTACACAATATCCTCTCTTGCATATTAATTCAAGCATTAACCACTTTCATTAGCCCCTTTATAAGCCTAAAACTATGCAAATGAAGAATTAACTCCTTGTCTCTCTAATAAATGGTAAAATGAATGTGTATATATAGATGAATATAACCCTAAATTTTTTTAAATGTTTATACAACAAGGTTATCCCAATCCATGTTGTATTATTAAATTTTAAAAATAAGTTAAGACTTGGTCTATGTTGGCTAGAAGTGGACATAGACCCCTAACATGATTTATCAATTTGAATACAGGGTCAATAGGGTCGACAATGTAATGTAAACCATATAGAATATTTTTAGGCTTATAAAGGGGCTAATGAAAGTGGTTAATGATTTAATTAATATGAAAGAGAGGATATTGTGTAGATATAAAGTAGTGGTATAATAGACAACAATCATGTGAAGCATCAATGTTCTACCCACCTCTTTCCCATTACACCCTTTAAGGAATGCACTAAGAGATATTGAGACTAGATAGGTTTATGTAAGAGATAAAATATCAATAATTGATAAAGTTTTAAAATATTTTATATATACAATATAAATTTGCATCATATCCTTTGGGTAGAGGTCTATTTACATCAACCTATATAATATGAATGATAAATATAATATGACACTCTAGTATCTATAGGAGTAATGAAGCAATATGATCATGTAAATGTGTAAATTATCTCCTTGGTGAATTATCTAAGGCAATTTGATTAGGTTGATGTGTAATTATGTTAACTAGGGTATTTGTTTTCTTTTTAAGCTCTGGAGGTTTTAACTTATAACTTGGTTTAATTATAAATTTTATACAAGATGTAGATGTAAATGGTGTGTTTGATAAATAATTGAGCATATTCAATGACATAAGATTCATTTCATGGTCCCGCATAACATGGCATAAGTCATGAAAATATTGTAAATTATTGAAAACAATGGAATAATGTAATAGAGCAAACAAACTTTACTTGAATAATGTAATGTAATGGAATATTAGAACTTATTGAAAATAATGGAATAGATTTGTTTGCTTTATTAAATTATTCCATTATTGATACCCATGTTGATAATGAAAAAATATTGATAAGGTTATCATAGAAGAATATTTTGATAATGAAAATCCAAAAATAAATGAAAATGGCCAAGTAGACAATTACCAAGTGCATGAAATTTTAATGTTTCATATGCACATTCAATAAAACCTTGAAGATATCAATAAAATTCTTAAAAATATACTTGAATCTAAAAATTCAAAAACATTATTGGATACATCCCTCCCCTTGAACACATTAAAACTCAATACATCTAATGGGGGGAAAAATTATGTATTTTAACCTTTGTTCCATGAAATTAATATTGATACACATATTTTGAACATACCCATTATTTCAATAAAATTTTTGGTTTTAATGCCTATTACTACTCAAAAAATGTTTCACTCCCATTTGGTGAAACATGCCATAGATTAACAAGATAATCTAATGCTATTGGACATATAGTTCAATAACTCCTTCAAGTCATAAAGACTTGAAATATTTTTACACCCTTTACCAACTAGATTTGTTTCACCTAAGTTCACATTTTATGATGGCAAGGGTGATCCTAAATGATATCTTTAACCTTATATTAACATGCATTGAATATGCTTCCAATGATAAAATTTTGACCAAGTTATTTCCAAAGAACCTCAAGGACTATGCTTTTAGGTGGTTTTATGACTTACCTCTCCAATTCATGAAATAATTTAAACATTTTATAGATTATTTTTTGTCACACTTTTCTATTAACATTATCAAAAATGTTTCATATGCTTAAATTGTAAATATTTAACAAGGAACCAATGAACCTATCAATGAATATGTCTTGTGATATAAGACAATTATAGCTAAAATCACTAATTGTATGGAAGATAAATATTATTCTATGATAACCTTATCAATATTTTTTCATTATTAAGATGGGTATCATCATGATCTAAGGTATGATATCCCTCATTGGTTTGATACATCTTGGATGGGTTGAGGGGAAGCTCAATATGTTCAATAGACACCCCCCCCCCCCCAATTTATGTATATGCCTAGGTTGCATGAAAAATAGTACTAATAGAAAATTAAAAAGTACAATAATCTAAAACCCTAGATGATTTAAAACCTTAAGAATAGAAAAAAATTCAATCACAGGTTGGGTTCACTAAATGTTTACCCCTAATTTGGATGTTGGAATCCTACTTGGGTAGATAGGGTTAAGCATATAAAAATGATAAGGCATAAGGGTGAATATCACATCTATAAAATGTCAGTTAATGTGTTAAACTCATATGTATCATATGCTAAATTTATTAAATTGAGATAAAATATTAATGGAAAGTAAAACTATGATAGATATATAAATTTTATAAAAGAGATAACCTAATTGATTCTAATGGTAATGCAAATCTGGATCTAGTGTAGGATGAAAGTAGGTGGGAAGATAATTTTATAAATTTGTTAGATTCTAGATCTGATGCATCCAACTCTCTAGATATTTGCATCAGCCTAAGACAATTATGTCAATGCTATTGTCTAGGTTCTATGGTAGTGTCTACTATATAATATCATCTAAAAATTGGATAAAACCACCTACATGGTTCTACTTTTATCTTCACCTTCACTCTAGTGTATTTAGATATGAGTCATGGACTATCACTCCTAATGAAATAGTAAAACCCTAGCTTTCCATCTTTAATGTGACATTGGGTAAAAATGGGTTAGTGGACACACACTATCAAGATAACCTATAATTAACCTTATATCAAAGGATGTTTCTTACATAGATAATGATCCCAAAGAGGGACTTAGACTCATGTATTTCTCCCCTATGTGTTAGCTTGTGTGTAAATCAAGTACAATAATGACCTAGCTTGTAACTTGGAAAATATGATCTTATGGCTGCTCCTTTAGTAATTCATACTTATCATTGGGTTGTTCCTTTGAATTATATCATAATAGGGTAGAATATAAAATATTTTTGTAACTTAAGTGTTATTTTGGTCCAATTTTTAGGTGTTCCCTAGGTGAGTAATGAATGGAGGTTGATATTATATTTATACCAATTTTATCAAGAGATAAATCACATAAAATTAATTAGGATGACCATTATGATAGGTTTAAAATTTGAATTTAATTACTTTATGGAATTATACACTTAATTCAAGGTGAGATAGTAATGTTGATGTTACTATCTATCCTAGACCTTAATGTCTAAGGAATAAGAGAGTAGGTACAGGATCAAAACTTGAAGAGGTGTAATATAAGTAAATTTTAAGAATTAAAGGCAAGATAGGATGTCTTTGTTATCAATATAAGGTTTTTAAAACTAATATATATGTTAAGGGTAATAAGATAGAGTATAGGTGAGGCTTGTAGAAGCAAGGCATGTGTAGAACTAAGAGAAATAACTAGGGTTTGAGTTTTCCAAGTGTACAATATTGAGGTGATACATAATCAAATAATATCATCTATAAGTGGACATCACTCAAGAAATTTAACAACTCAAAAAATACTAAAGATGAGATACTACTTACCTACAATCTTTACATATTCACACAACCATGTTAGAACCTACCATAAATGATAGGTCTTTGGGAAAAGATAAATGAATCCTTACATGGAACTGTAGCCATTAATTGAAGGACAATTTTTTTATAAATGGGGTCTTGAATTTATTGGGGTGATAAAACCAAACTTGAGTAAATCACAAATTTATCCTAACATATATTGATTATTAAACTATATGGACATAAGTTGTGGACATAAAGAATTACATAGCACTATATGTTATTAAATTTATGGAGGATAATATATTGACCAAGTTTTATACTTAATTTTAATTAGTTTTTGATAATGATCCATCTTTACAATCTAATAAATTTACAGAATCGGCTTACAACAACCAAATCACCATTAAGTTCTCTTCAAACTACAACCCATAAGGGAATGGAGTGGTTGAATCTACCAACAAGAACTTGATGGATTACATCAATAATTAATTAAAACACAAAACATGAGAATGGTATTTAATACTAAATTATGTGTAGACATCCAATTCTCACCATTGCCATGTCAAAATTACAAGTCTAAATGACTTCTTAAAGTAATACATAAATTGTACCAATACCATTGAAATGCTCTAATTCATCTACACATGACACGTGTAATTCTTGATTCATTTCAATATGTAACTAATTATGGAATCACCCTATACACAATCATTATATTATTCTAATTCATTTCTAGTCAAATTGTGACCTAGAAAATTTACATTTTTGTCCTATAATACATGGTAATTAGTCAAATTCTAGAAATTACAAAAAGCCTAATTAGATTCACTTTACTAGTTAAATCCAATTAAATAATTAAGTGAAAAATCCATAAAAAATTATCTAATATCTAATTTTATAAAATGAAAATTCAACAAAAGATGACATCATCATGACACAAGCAGTCACAACGGGTAAAATGTAAGCCATACCTAATCAATGCAACAAATATCTAATTTTTTTAAGTCATGCCTATTAATTACTCCATTATTTTAAATACTCATTACAACATTAATTTAATTTGGTCTCCAAAATGTGGTTGATTTTTGACCATGCATCTCGATCTTAAGATGGATGGTCCATATCATTTCAGTCAAGCTATAGATATAAGGACCATGATGATTCTCTATTAAGATTTTATGTGCAAATAATTAATGATAAAATATTTATAATAATCTTCACCATTATTAATCCAAATTGAAAAAATACATAGTGTAAAATAGGATATTCTATTGGATTGAACACACACATTGATAAAGACTTCTATAACCATAAGCAAAGCATGAGCATTTTCCCTACAATCACTACATAGAGTCTTCAAGGAAGCTGAATGTATTGTTCATATTCTTTTTTATTTTTTTTATTTTTTTAGTGATTATATCTCACCCTAGGGAGCAAGATTGAATTTTTATGTTTCATGATTTTTTTTGTATTTGAATACTAACATACAAACTAACCCATCTTGTCATCTTTCTCTACATAATGAAATGCCAGGTGAGACTTTGCATCTTAAAAAACTCCTTTGGACCTATTTATGTATTATATTTAAATAATCAAACCAAATTATAGTTTTGAATTACTTATTTTTCCTCTATTTTTAATCTATTTATTTTTTACAAACAATGAAGTCACCCTATGCATTGGTGGGGTCTCCTGCATAATGGTGAAGTCACCTTATGGACCAGTGAGGTTACGTACATAATTAGTGAAGTCAATATGCATATTAGTGATATAATTTTATATTATTATATGAAATCTATTTATTTTATATGAAATATAAAATTTATGAAGAAAATAATGAAGTCAACTTATATATCAGTGAGATTGAAACCTAATCAGCGATGTCAAATTCACATATTTTGATGAAAATAATGAACTTGATTTTGAAAAAATGAATTCACCCAATATTTTAATGAAATTGAAATCTTAGTAATGAAATTTTACAAGTTAAAACTCATTTTTTTTACATTTTATTAATATCAATGAATACATCTAGTAATCAATGAGGTATCCCTAATAATTGATGAAGTTTCTAAAATCGTGTTTTTGGTTTCCTATATAATGATGAATCTGACCTATAATTCATGAGATAACTCTATTAAATGATTAAGAAGCCATGTGTAATTTACCCAAGAGTTTAAAAGTCTTAAAATTAACCCTGTTGGCTAAGTAAAACCTTTGTTTGATAATCTAATCTTATGTTTTGCAGGCTTTCTTAGCTATTTAAGTTGTTTTTTTTTACTTTTAAAACTAACCTAAGAATTCAAACTTCTTCCACATTTGGTATTTAGTGCTTAAAAATAACAAATCACCATTGTATTTGTGCTTTGAACAATATTTGATGTTTTTATTTGGTTAGAGTTATTTGTATTTCAATTATTTTTTGTAAATCATTATGCCTATGATCTCATCTTTCCCCCTTTATGGAGCTTGGGTGACCAAAATTATTATTTTTAAATCATTATGCCTATGATCTCGCCCTTCCCCCTTTAGGGATCTTGGGATTTTGTGTGCCTTACCCAAAAAAAAATTTGTATGCTTTTCTCTTGCCCATTCATGGGGTCTTGAGAATTAGAAGAAAAAATACATGTTTCCTTGTATTTTATTTTGACTACATGGGGTGGATTTAATTACCTTCCAACTAATATTTATGGGTGCATTGATGTAGGAAGTCACATATTAACATCATACCAACCCCATTATCCAATGGGGTTTAAAAATTAGAGCAACACCAGTGGTATCTTATCTAACATGCACTTTAGATCTTGCGAATGCCATTAGCACTTAATTTAGACCCCAATGATTGAAGTGGTCATGAAGGGACTAGACACTTTGGATAATGGCATGTAATAAATCTTATCCAATTTATTTATTATTATAAAGACTCATGTACCATAAATTATATTGGGACCATTTATTTTTCCATCAAAAACTTATGGTAGAAAGACAATTTTCCATGGATAAATCATTGATATATGGGTGCAAAGGTTAAGAACCCATAAATTTTTAATTTTATGTATAAAATTTTTAGATAAGGGGGGACTATAACCCTACCAATAACATGAAATAATTAATTAATTTTAATGAACCTTAAATTTTATCCTCTCAATAGTAAGTATATTAAAAAGATTTAGTGAGTATCAGATAACTCATGTTAGTTTCCATGTGATTGCCTAAAATGATTTTTTGTTAAAAACTATGGTGTATTACCAACCTAATTTAATGAAAAAAACACCAAGTTATTATACCAAATAATTTTAACACATTGCCACCTATTTACACATTGACTTGTTATGCTGCTCATTTTTATTATAAAATTGGACTTAGGTTGTTTATTATTAACCTAGACCCTAGGTTTTGTTTGATACCTATTATAAATTATATTTTCACCCTTTTAATAGATGTCTCAGCTATCCTCATTCAAGTATCATAGTTAAAACACCTCTAGGCTATGGGTGAGCCTAAGAATGAGGTGAATCTCTAGATAGGGCTAGCTCCCTTGATGTACCACTTGTAGACCACTAATACACCTAAACTTAGGGGAAAAATGAAGAGGTAAAACTTAAATCAAACTATCCTAAGGGAGGTGATACACTAATTTATATGATTAATACTAACTAGCTACATGTTACACATGAGAACAAGGGACTAACTAAACAAAGACTTCTCCAATCTACATCTTCTCACATAAATGTTTCATTTTAAAGGTTGTGATGAATTTTTAGGCTAGGAGGACTAGATAAGATGCCTAAGATGGAACTATTTGTTTAGGATAACTCACTAAACCTTGACACCTTAGAATACACTTCACATGCCCTAAAAGAAGAAGCTTTCAAACTAAAAATAGGTGAGATAATGAAACAATAATGCTAAGGAAACAACAACCATCACTTAAGTGAAATCAAACATTCAGGTAATAAAATTAGGATTAGTCATATCATAAATAAAAATTAGTATTATTATTGATCAAATGGTATGCAAATGAGTAGGGATTTTCCATATTCACGTGGAACATAAGTTACAAAGGCCAAAATGGATAGTTCTTATAGAAATTGAGAGAGAGAGGAGAAGAGAGAAGTCAAAAGGTCATAAATACACTTGTAATGCTGAGAGAAGGATTTACATGTTCATTATAATATTTTTTTAAATGAAAAATTCAAGGTTAGGAAGCACAAGTATCCATACAAGGCATGAAACTCATGAAAAGTGGCATGAAACTCCTTGTGTTGGCTCAAAAAACTACCTTCATCATCCATACCTATTTAAATATAAAAAAAATAAATAGGTACATATATGATTATTGGAATGAGAGGTAAGTATTTCATACATACTTCTCCATTCATTGTAATTAGTCTTAGCCATTTGGAATCATCTAGAAATGAGCCATCACTGCTTGTAGTAAAAAAAATTCCTTTTCCACACACCTTGCACACTTGGCTTCCAAAAAGGCATAAATTTTCCATGAAAATATATAAAATGGAGTGGATAAAACTTTTTAAGACCCTCCATGGACTTATAGGCATTAGGCACACCATAAAATCATCTCACTTGAAGTTTTCCACCCTTCTCACTAGCTTGGTCACTATGCCAACTTTGACTGGATGAGATGAAGTAGCTAGTTAAGGCACTTAGGAGTTTTTCCAAGGAATTAAATTTATATGGGTAGTTATATTAATTATTAAGCTTCCATTTCATGTGATTGGCATCTCTTGGGACCTCTTGGAACCTACACAACACATAAAAATGTCAAAAAAACCCCTATTTTGTACTCCATCCATACAGTTCTATACAACACAAAAGGATGAAGGAGATTTAAAGATTCCTTTGAAATTTTAAAAATATTTCATGATAAAAATATTCCATTAGAGTATTTTTCCATCTCCATTTCCTCCATCGAGTCTATAACCAAGGTTTACAAGGGTTTTAGACAGTTTTAACCTCTTAAGCTTTGTTCATTGATATTTCATGTTCAAATTCCAATATAATGTCCCATATATAACATATATAAATGTATTTTATTCCCATTAAAATCATTAGATAATATATGAACACTCAAAGTTGCTCACTCAAACCCTTTCTTCCATTTCCTGTAGGCTTAAATTGGTTTTGAGCTCAAAAATAGACTATTTGTGATTTATTTTCATAAAAAGAGCTTGATAAAATCTAAAATTACCCTAAAAACATATTTCAATCCATTTTAAATCTCTACCACGGTTGTAAATTAATCTGACCCTCCATTTGGCTTTTAGGCCTAAACCTACCTAATAAGCTTGTCTGCACCGTAAAGCCCAAAATGAGTTTTTAATGGATTTCCTTATAAGGTAAAAGTTTTTAAACATATATCATGACCCCATACACATTTTAAAATGAGTTATAATGAATACCTAATGTTTTAAGTAACACTGACCTATCATTTAGACACAAACAAAACACTACCTTTTAGGCCTACTTGCAAACTTAGCCACCTAGGCCATATTTTTGGGTTCCCTCTTTAGATGAGGTGTTACTAATGTTTTTTTATATGTATTAACACTTCACACACCTCTTATAAATGTTCACCCAACTCCTGGTTCACCTTATCACTTCCCTTCTTAAAATCTACTAGCTTATGCATAAGGGGAAATACCCTTTATCTGAGACAAAATAGAGGGTACTTACCCTATTTAATCAAAACATTTGGATTTATTATAGGTTTTTCCAAGTGGAAATGATGTTATCCAAAAAAAATTATCCCTTTATAACATCATTTGACCCTTCAATTTGTTAAATCTCCAAGGCAAACTATTAGAGGATAGACTATGTGTGTAGGGTTTTCATAAGGACTGTGAGATGCATTTGATAAAGATATTTGTTTTACAACCTTGATATAAATATATAAAAAAATGTAAATTCCCCATTTAATTTAAACCCTTGATATAAATCCTCATGGTATGCCCTTTATCTAATTTGTCAAGATGTTTTGACTATGTTCCTATTTTAGAGGGTACTTATAGGTGTTTATCATGCTCTTAGGGATGATTAATTGATGTAGGGTCTTTTTGAAACCTTTAATTTCATCACATAATTATTTGATTCATACATATCATGAAAATTCCATGCCAAAACCTAGATAAATCATCAACTAAGTCACTATTAGTTGCAGGTGGATGTCTAAGTTATTCGTATGGATTATCTCCATCTCCTTATGTGAGAGTAAGGTCTTGAAATGCCATAAATAAATCCATGATGATTATTAAATTCATAAAATCAGGTTCCATACTTAATCATTTATTAAAATCATGGCTTTAGGTCTTATTTCTTTCCTTGTGACTTATAAGACTATGTTTTTTTGCCTTAAGCTTGGATGTAGCTTCTCATTAGATGTTTATGAGACCAATACGGTGTTTTGGATTCAAATAATAAAGCATATACCTCATTAATTATTGATACACAATTTAAATTCATCTAATATAACAACTCATCATCTATCAACCAATTCGATCATCTTTTTACTTTTAGGCCTAGTTGGTTGTAGGTGGGCAATTCCTTATGAAGAGACACCTATAGGTGTGAGTTGGACTCAACATCCTATGCCATAACTCTTGTTGGAACACCTTTGAGACAAAATGTCCTATTCAACCATTTGAAACCATTTACACAATTTTTCATAGTTTAGTGTTTCAATTGGGTGTAAAAAGGTCTCTTTTGGACTTAGACCTGTAGATGACATTGACTAAAGATAGTGCATAAATATGCAATTTTAAGCTTCTCAATAACCAAACTCCATTGATCACCTTCCTCTCTAACCTCATTGATTCATTTTAATATATGGTAAATTATATAAAAAACCATTAGGATGGATTAAATGTATCTATATCCTTATTTTATGGCTTTGTCAAAATTGACCAGACCTCTATTTTGACTCTTTAGGGAAAAAAGTCCCTGTACTCAGTCATTTTGTGTTTGAGGGCGATCCATAATAAAATTTTCCATATTATACTTTCAATTATGTCTAACATTATATAATAAACTCATTATAACTCCAAGTAAATTTTCACCCATGTCTCAACACTTTAAAAAGGTCCTCAGCTCTCTATTAGCACCACCTATAGGTGGTTACTCTCATGTCTGTAGGTAGTGAAGATAAGGATGGGTAGTGAGAATTGTTTTTACCATTTTATCATTATTATTCCATTTAGAACCTTTTAAAATATTTTATTACAACCTTAATGGGATAAAAACCATTAAAACATGTCATTTCCCAAATTTCATTTTCTTGTAGGGCTTCTGTAAGTGAATATAATGACATGAGACTATGAATATAGGTAGTGGATAGAAATATAGTTATTTTGAAAGATAAATAATATTTGGATTAAATATATATCTTACCCAAGTGATAAAATACAATTTTATCACTCTAAAATATTTGAAACACATGTTAGATCTCTTGTTCCATCATGGCATCATTTTGAGATACTTGTATATTCAAAGAACTATCTACATATACATAGTGTATTGACTGTACCCATGGAAAATTTATTTTATAATTATATCAGAGGGTAAATGTATTTATATTAAATTTAAAACATGATAATGAAACTATCAAAACCCTTTAGAACCATGATCAAAACCTTAGATCCTGAAAATGGTGAAAAACTACTTGTAACACAAGAAGGTGGATCCTCTTGCAACATGAGATGATTTACATATCCAAATAAATTAAAAAACTAAAAAAATAATTTGAATCATTTTATTATTGAGTTAAAATCATTTATAACTAATTACATTAAGCTAATTATATATACTTGTCCAAACCAATGTAAAACCTATATGGTGTATAGATTGGTAAGCAGAAAAACACAGTCAACTTCATGAGGATGGTTCAAAAATAATAAGACACCATTATTATAAATATTTTTATATAAATTAATAAATTTTAGTTATATTTATCATACCAAAGGATTTTGACTTGTAATTTCTCCAACTGTCCATACCAATCATAAACCTGTTGACTGGTTTTATGTGCTTACAAGGGTAAAAACGGAGTAGAATGGTTTATGCCCAATTTTGACACTTAAAAGGTAATTAAAAAAGGTAAATTGATCTAATAAAACTGAATAGACATCCCATGAACTTATCCCACATGTAAAACTCTCTCATGGGTTATACAAGTGCCAAACTCTTCTCTTTTCCCAAGAAAATTGCTCTTTATTATAAAGAGCCTATCACTCTCAGTTATAAATAGTTTATTAAGGCATAATAGGACACATGTAACATGATATAACCCTTATTATACCTTCACACTTACCTAATAGGTTGTAAAACTCATTTAATGCCCTATTTTGACCCTAAAATGACTCAAAATGATATAATGACTAAAAGACTAATGACCAAGGCTAATATGACATTAAATAACATACAATGACATATAATACACCTTTTGACACAATATTAAACCCCATATAAACCTATAAAGTCAATTTTTTACCTATAGGGGTCCTAATTTTACCTAAAAATTCAAATTTTGTCAACAAATTAGTGACTCATAGGGGTAGCATGCATGATATGCTAACTAGACCAATAGCCTTATCATTATATTAGGCTTAGGGAGTCATGTAAAGTATGAAACAAAAAAAGAGGAATTTGACCATTGACAAAAAGATATACCAAGATAAAACAACTAATTGACTACCTAAACCACACAAAACAAAAGACACACATAAGAAAAAGTAAACACACTAACAAGACACACACATGTGCTCAAATAACTTAGGAAACTCATGAAGAAAACAAATATGTACAACTAAAAATTAATCATACCTCCCTCTTAGGTCAAATGGTAAGTTTGAAACCTTACATTCTTCATGAAATGAAGGATTTATTGAGACATGTAACCTTATGTCCTTTATCATTTATGCCTCCATCTTCTTCATGGTGTTTTCTAACTTTATTGGCATGAGGTTCAATGAAAACCAAGTATCTCCATACAAGTTCACTATGGAAATGGACTCCTCTTGCATCTAAACAATCTCAACCTTATCATGTACTTGGCCCTTAATGTGAAAGTTTTAAAATATGATATTACTCTTAGCCTTGTTATCATTATCCATGTTTACAACTTATTGTACACGAGAATCATCAAATGGATTAATGACAACAAGTTCTTAACCATCAAAATGGCCTTCATATTTATGTTTATCAAATTTATTGCATATTCATTGAACTCCTAAGATATTCTTCTTCCTCATGAATGTCATATTCAAGATTTATTTCCTCTACCTTGGTCTCATGATACTCTCTTAGGACTCTTAATTTTTGAGGAGTGATTTAACCTTCATCCTTGATAATATGCTCCACTTCACTCTTGAGGTGGTCATCCACAATTACATGATCAGACATGGAGTCTTATTCAAATACCTCTCTCTTCAAGTTTTGGCCACAATCCTCATAGATACATATTACCTCAAAAATGGAGGCATTATAATTTACTTCATGGACACACATCCCTTCAAATATGGAGGCATCAACTAGTGGATTGTCTATTTGTTCAACAAGAGGAGTGCCTATGGTGATTTATTCCTCATAATCACTCTTAAAGTCTTATTTATTAGACATGAATTGATTTTTCTCTTCTTCACTTGCTTCTCTCAAGATGGGATCTTCCTTAAGAAGGGGTGAAATAGAAAGTTTATGGATAGGCTCATGGATTTAAGGTGAGGGATATGGAATATGAGATGAAGTGGAAGGTGAAAGAGTTGGAAATGGACGTGTAGTGGAAGGTGAAGGAGTTAGAGATGGAGTGTGGAATGAAGGAGAAAACTTGGGAGTGGATTTAGAAAAGATAAAAGCACTAGTAAGCTCATATGTAAATGAATTATTTGATTGATTAGAAGGACAAGCATCTACATGAGTAAGAGATGAATATTTCCAATAAAATCTTTGTATATAATCCATGGAAACATCTGATTTCATATGACAAGATTAATAGGAGTACTCTTGAGGCTAATAGGCATCATGGTATGAATGATAAGGCTCATATAGGGACTGATAGAGAGGTGTTTCATGAATTTTTTTTTGGTAACCTTCCTCATAGGTTTGTCTAACAACATGGTGTCCATATGGAGAGGGAAATGAAGGACTATAGGGACTATATGGCTCATAGGATTGATATCTTTTTTGATAAGATTGTTAAGGGGTAAAAGGCGATTCATGGCAACGCTAATAATAATGTTCATGATAGGAGTATTGTCCATATTTATCCATATCAACCTCATATGTCAAAGGAAACACAAAAAATGATCACAATTTTCAAATAGATATACTTGGACAAATTATAACCATAAGTTATCATTTGAAGTCACCATTGGTGCTTGGATAGATGCCTATAAAACTTGAATGTTTAAAAATAACACCAAAAATATTTCAACTTCTTAGACTAAGAGTCCCATCAAGCATGCCAAAAACTATTTTCACTTGTATTTTCACCCTTTGAGGATATGTCTTAGCTCTCCTCATCCAAGTAGCACAATTGTAACACCTTTAGGTTGTGAATGAGCCTAAGAATGAGGTGAATTTGTAGATAGGGCTACCTCCCTTGATGTAAAACTTCTAAACCACTACTACACCTAAAATTGGGGGGAAATTAAGATATAAAAATGAAATAAAAATATACTAAGGGAGGTGATACACCAAATTATATGATGACTACCAACTAGCTATATGTTACACATGAGAACAACGGACTAACCAAGCATACACTTCTCTAATATACATCTTCTCACATCAATGTTTTGTTGTGAAGCTTGTGATGAATGTTTTGGCTAGGAGGACTAGATAAGAAGCCTAATATGGAACTATTTAAGTAGTCTAACTCACTAAACCTTGACACCTCATAATACATTTCACATGACCTATAAGAAGAAGCTTTCAAACTAAAAATAGGTGAGAGAATGAAACAATAATGTTAAGGAAAAAAGTCATCACTTAAGAAAAATAAAACATTCAAGTAAACGCACTATGAATAGTCATGAAAGAGGTAAAAAACAATAGTATTATTGATTAAATGGTATGCAAATGAGTAGGGCTTCACTATAATCAGGTGGAGCATTAGTTACAAAGGCTAAAATGGTTAGTTGTTATAGAACTTGAGAGAGAGAGAGAGGAGAAAAGAGAAGTCCAAAGGTCACAAGGACACTTATAATTCTGAGATAAGGAGTTAAATTTTCATGGGAAGAGTTTTTGAAATGAACCATGTAAGGCTAGGAAGCACAAGTGTCCATACAAGGCATGAAACTCATGAAAAGTGACATGAAACTCCATATATTGGCTCGAAAAACTATATTAATCATCCACACCTATTTGAACATCCAAAAACTAACTAGGGATAGGTATAATTATTGGAATGAGAGGGAAGGATTTCATACATGCCTCTCCATGCATTGGTTATAGTCATAGTTGTTTAGAATCATATGAAAATGAGCCATCACTCCCTACAATCTAAAAAACTCCTCTTCCACACACCTTGCACACTTGTCTTCCAAAAAGGAATAAAATTTAAATGAAAATACATAAAATGGATTTTATTAAACTTTTAAATACCATACATTGACTTAGAGACATTAGGCACACCTTAAAATCAGCTCACTTGAAGTTTTCCACCCTTCTCACTTGCTTAGTCACTATGCTAGTTTTGACTGGGTGAGATGAAGTAGTGAGTTGAGGTACTTAGGATTTATTTCAAGGTGTTAAATTTATATGGGGAGTTATATTAATTCTTAATATTCCATTATATGTGATTTTCATCTCTTGGGACATCCTAAAACCTACACAACACATAAAAAGATCAAGAAAACCCTATTTTGTACTCCATCTGTATAGTTCTATACAACTCAAAAGGATGGGAAGGATATTTAAAGAGTATTATGAAAATTTTAAAATATTTCATGATCAAAATATGCCATTGGAGTATCTTTCCATCTCCATTTCCTCCATTAGGTCTATAACCAGGGTTTGTAAGGGTATTAGATAGTTAAGACCTCTAAAGATTTATTCATACAAATTTTGCATTCAAATTCCAATCCAATGGCACAAAAATATTTTTTATAACCATATATAACCTCACAAAATTTCTTGGATTACCATGAAAATAATTAGAGAATATATGAGCACTCAAAGTTGCTCACTTAAACCGTTTCTTCCATTTCCTACATGCATAAGTTGGTTTTGAGCTTAAGAATGGACTATTTGTGATTTATATATATAAAAAGAGATTTATCACATATAAAATGACCCTAAAACATGTTTAAATCCATTTTAAATATTTTCCATGGTTAGAAATGAATATGACCCTCCATTTGGCATCTAGGCATAAACCTGCCTAACAAGCTTATCTGTACCTTAAAGGCAAAAATGAGTTTTTCATGGATTAAATTGAAATTTATAAGTTTTTAAACATATTTAATTACCTAATATTCATTTTTAAATGAGTTAAAATGCATACCTAATGTTGGAAGTAACACTGACCTCTCATTTGGACACTAAAATAAAACCCTACCTTTTAGCCCTACTTGCAAACTTAGCCACCTAGGATTTATTATTGGATTCCATCCTTTTATGAGGTTTTAATAAAAAAATTTATATGTATTCCAACTTCACACACATCTTATAAATTTTCACCCAACTCTTAGTTCACCTTATCACTTCCCTTCTTCAAACCTACCAACCTATGCATAAGAGGAAGTACCCTCTACCTAAGATAAAATAGAGAGTACTTACACTATTTACTCAAACCATTTGGATATTTTATATGGTTATATAAGTGGTAAGTATTTTATCCACCAAATTTTATCCCTTGATAGCATCATTTAACCCTTCAATTTCTTAAATCTCCAAGGCAGACTGTTAGAGGATAAACTATGTGTACAGGGTTTTCATAAGGACTGTGAGATGCATTTGAGAAAGGTTTTTGTTATACCTCCTTGATATAAATATATCATGATATGTAAATTAACATTTTAAATACATTCCAATTACCTTTTAATTTTAACCCTTGCTAAAACTCAACATGGCCTTGCCCTTTGTCTGACTAGTCAAGGTGTTTTAACTATGTTTCATATTTCAGAGCATACTTATAGGTGTTTATCACACTCTTAGGGATTATTAACTTATTTATGGTATTATTTAAACATTTAATTTCATACCATACTTATTTTAGTCATATATATCATGCAATTATGACACCAAAACCTAGATAGGTCATCAACTAAGTCATTATTAGTTGTAGGTGGATGTCTAAGCTATTTGTATAGACTATCTCCATATCCTTATGTGAGAGTAAGGTATTTAAATGTAATAATTATATAAATTATGATTATTAAATTTATATAATCATGTTCCATACTTAATCATTTCCTTAAAACATGTATTTAGGTCTTCTTTCTTTCCTTATGACTTACAAGACTATGTTTTTTACCTTAAGCTTGGATGTAGCTTCTCATTAGATGTTTATGAGACATATAAGGTGTTTTGGATTCAAATTATAAATCCTATACCTCATTAATTATTTATAGACAATTTAATGATAATTGAAGATGATAACTCATCATCTAACAAATAATTCAATCATCTTTGCACTTTTATGCCTAGTTGGTTGTAGGTGGGCAATTTGTTATGAAGAGACACCTGCAGGTTTGAGTTAAAATAAACACCCTCATCCTCAAATATTTTTGGCACACATTTTATAAAAAATGTCTTCTTAAACCATTGACACAAGTTTTCATAGTTTATTTTTTCAATTGGGTGGAAAAAGGTTTCTTTTGGACCCAAACCTGTAGATGACATTGACTAGAAATAGTGCATAAATATACAATTTTAGGCTTATCAATAACCAACCTCTATTCATAACCTACCCCTCAAATTTTTTGAATTCCTTGTATTATATGGTAACTTTAATAAAAAAAACATTAGGATGCATGAAATGTCTCCATAGCCCTGTTGTATGACTTTGGCAAAACTGATCAGACCTCTATTTTCACTCTTTAAGGGTGATCCATACTACCATTTACCATACTATCCTTTAAATTATTTCTACCATGATATAATAAATGCATTATAACTCTATGTAAAGTTTCACCCATGTCTTAACACTTCAAAATGGTCCTCATCTCTCTATTAGCACCACCTATAGGTGGTTACTCTCATGTCTGTAGGTAGTGAAGATAAAGATGAGAAATGACAATTATTTTGACCATATTATCATTATTAGTCCAATTATAACATTTTAAACTATTTTCTTGCAACCTTGATGGGGAAAAAATCATTTAAACATGTCATTTCCTAGATTTTATCTTCATGTAAGGCTTCTATAAGTGAATATAATGGTAGGAGACTATAAATTTAGGTAGTAGATAGAAATATAGGTAGTGTGGAAGAGATATAAGTTTGGGATTCAATATATATCTTTCCAAAGTGAAAAAATACACTCTTATCACTCAAAAATATTTGAAACAGCTCTCAAAGCTCTTGTTCTATCATGACATCATTATAAGATAGTTTTATATTCAAATAATTACCTGCATATGCATAGTGTATTGACTATACCCATGGAAAATTGTTTGGATAATAATATTATAAGGTTAAGGGATTTATATGACATTTTAAACATGATAATGAAACTATCACAACCCTCTATAACCATGATCAAAACATGAAGATCCTAAAAATGGTAGAAAAACTACCTATAAAACAAGAAGGTGTATCCTCTTGTAACATGAGATGATTTGCATACACAAACACCTTGAAACACTAAAAAAACATAAGAATAATTTTATGAGGGATAAAACATCATCTGGAACCAATCTTATCAAGTGAATTGTACGGACTTGTCCAAACCAAGGCAAAACCTATAGGGTTCACATATTAGCAAGCAAAAAAACACAATTAACTTCATAAGGATGGTTCAAAAATAATATGCCACCATTATTTGAAATATTTTTATGGAAATTAATCTCTATAATTTTAATTTCACCTCCTAAAGGCATTTGACCTAGAATTTCTCCAACTATCCATACCAAGCATAAACCTATTGACTAGTTCTATGTGCCTAAAAGGGTGAAAAAGGAATAGAATGGTTTTATCCCAATTTTGACACTTTAAAAGTATTTAAATCATGGAAATATATCTTAGTAAGTTTAATATACATCCCATGACCTTCTCCAATGTGTAAAACTCCCTCATGGACTATACAAGTGCCAAACTCTTCTCTTTTCCCAAGAAAAGTGCTCTTTCTTTTGAAGAACCTATCAATTTCAGTTATGAATAGTTAATTAAGTCATAACATGACACATGTAATGTGAAATCACCCTTATTACACCTTCACACTTCCCTATGAGTCTGTATAACTCATTTAATTCCCTATTTTGAACCCAAAATGACTCAAAATGATATAAGGACTAAAAAAATAATGACCAAAGATAATATGACATTAAATAACATCAAATGACCTATGATACACCTTTTTTACATAATATTAAACCCCATATAAACCTATAAAGTTATGTTTTCACCTATAGGGGTCCTAATTTGACCTATAAGTTCAAATTTGGTCAATAATACCATAACACTTCTAAACCAACCTTGGTTGTTTTCATCATGTTTTCCTACCATTTGAAATAATGGCCTTTATCTCACTTTGTAAAGTTACACTACCTAGTTTTTTTATGATTTATACTTGTGTTTTACTTGTGTCAAACCAATCCCCAATTTTTGAACCATTTGACTATCTAATTCTGAATTAGAGTCAAAGACCAACCAAGGTCAAGATATTTTATGAAAAATCCCAAACTAATACCATTTATCCTTATTCTAGGTTTCACTTTAGACATTTATTTTCTTGAGATAAACCATCTCTAAATACTTGGAGCATTTAATCTCATTGTAGACTTAAACTTTTTAGGTCAAACACTTATAGATCCATTATGAATTATAGGGACCAATCATGCATATATATATACTCATAGTGACGCCTCTTATGACCCTTATTTTGAGAAAGAACATTTATATTATCCATTGGGACATAGTAGAGATTCTAAATATAGTGAATATGGAGATGAAAACCTAGTTGTGCTTGATGATATCCATCCCATTATGGGAACAATTTAAAATCAATTTGACAATCAACTCATAAAAAGTTAATATAAAGATCTCCTAAGGCTATTAGAATCTATAGTTAGGCTTCTACCTCATTTTTAAATATAAAAATTGCACACCCTAGTTTGAGTAGAGGAGAAACCATAAGAGAAACCTTATATTAAGATTCAAAAACCAACCATAACTTTTTCTATCAAAGGTAATGATCCATTGATTTATCCTTCCCAAACTAGTCACTTTATAGAATCCACCATTTAATAAATTAGTCAACATTATATGGATTAGCTTGTTTCTAACTTAATAAATTCTTTTGTTGTAAACTCATTCAATACTACCACATATATAGAGAAAAATTAGACACTTGAATATATTCAATAAGACCTAATAATTCTTACATTTTATGTATATTCCTTATCTCCTCCTAAAAAACTCATACCAATGAATGCTTTAAAAATAAGTCATGCTTGATACATAGCATATGTTTTCAACCATCATAAGATTGTTTCCATTTCAAGACAAGTACCTAATGATTCAAAATAAGTGATAGACAATTCACAATAGGTTGTCAATAATACACCACCTTAGTAGGTAGTGTATCATTTGAAAAACACATTACCATCTTCTTCCCATTCACAACAAAAATAACAAGTTCCTATTACAAACTATAAATAATGTCAAGTTCCTTTTGTGAACCAAAAACAATAATAACTTATTTTAAATAGACAAAAAATTACACAAAACCAATCATATATTTTTATAGAACAATAGAAAATTACCTACCATTTGTAAGAATGGCTTCTTTGGGAAAATTAACACCTCACCTATTCCACTCTAAAATAATAGTATATCCTACATCAAATGTAATATTTAGGATAGAGGGTGCATACTCCAAATTTACCCATGTAAGGGAGAACCACTTATAATTAAGCTAATGTTAACCAGGGAAAATAATTCATTAATACCTAGTAAAGTACTCTCCTTTCATCACAAACTTCTCCCAATGTCTAAGAATGGAATGCAATAAAAGGGATAGTGTAGACACCGAAATCGTGTCTACTCCCTTGGTCATCCTCCCCTTCTCTCCCCCTTGGTCCTCTTAACCACTCCTAACCTATGTCTTATTAATTTGAAATAATTATCTTATTTTAAGTTAATAATTCTCTCTCCCTTGCCACCTCACCACCCTAGGATGCCCTTCTTTGGATTCCCTTCATCCCCCCATGACCCATTTATGACCTATTCCTCATCCTCGCACCCATTTAACCCTTCTCGACCATTTCTTACCCCGCCACTTAAACCCGGCAGTTGGGAAAATACACGAAAGGCTATTTTTAGCCTTTTTCCTACCTTCCAGCTACCGACTTCAGTCAACCATCGACCGACATTGGTGGTATTTCTAGTGTTGGTTTCATTCATAACATTTTTTTGCATCTGTTATCCCCCTTCACCCCTGCTCTTCATCCGACTCTAGACTCTTGAATCTGATCAATCAATCAGCCAATCTTTCTGTCAGACATCTCACTCTCTCTCTCAGGCACACAACAAGCTCCACCAGCAACAAGTCTTCTGCACTACCAAGCATCAACAACAGGGACATCAGTAGCAACAGGTCTTTTTCATTCCATTCTCTAGCAGGTATGAGGTAAGTATCTCTACTATTTTCATTTTAGTGTTTTCTTTTAATTCATCTGTCATTCAGCCTACTGCCCATTTTTAGCCTCTCCTGCCCAGACCCCTTCTAGACCTGCTCTTCTTAGAGAGGCTGAAAGGCCTCCTCTACCCCTTTGTTCCTTTTTGACATTATGTCCCTTATCCCAGACCTCTGCACAAACTCTCAGACCCTTAACCAGACCCAAAATCCTTCTCAGACCCATCCATAGACCATAAACCCATCCAAACTTGACCAAACCTCATCCAAAGACTACTACCCCGATTGACGTCGGCTGTAGAGATCACTGCCCCAATCGACGTCAGCATACTAACCGACATCGGCATACCTTAACCAACCAATGCTGGTAGGACCACTGATGCCGGTGACTGTGACCAGGCTGACAACAACATTCAGGTAAGCATTTGCTTCCATTTCCTTTTTAGTCTTTTATCATTTCAGTCTTTTATCATTCTGCCTTTTACCAGACATTATTTTTATCAGTCAGTGGGTTGACATCCCTCAAGGTTTTACTTCTGGGATCAAGCTTTCGCTTGGTAGCCCACCATCTCCTCATCTAACGCCTTTTCATGTTTTAGTCTCTTTCTTTTTCAGGTGTCATCCTCCACAACCAAAGAGGAGTTCTCACGATGTCTGGATTACAGTGCGCAAGACTTCATCCAGGTACATACAAGCCTTAGACCATTTCTTTTAGTTTCTTATTATCTCTTTGAATGTAGAAAGCAAAAATCATATAGAAACATTCTAGCACGCCCAGTGGGACCCTAGGGTCTTCCTTGGGTTCTTTTCTTTTTGTTCATATAGGTGCATTAGGTTTCTCCCTTTTCATCTCTTTCTTCTCTTCCAAAAGACATCATAAACAGGATTAAAAATAACTCTTCTTTTTTTTCTTGCATCATAGACTAGTCAAAAATCATACTCTTCACCCCTTTCTCAACTTGTCTTCATACAAACTAACATTTTGACTTGGGCTTAAAACACACTGCATTTCATTTCTGCTTGGTTGCATTTCTTAGTCCACATCTAGTAATTAGACCGCATCATGAATTAATCACACTTATGTTACACAACCAAATCACTTGCACAAATCAAACATCAAACTTACTTGAGACAAGGCCCGACTAGGATTTCATCCCCCAGTCGATACCTTACCCTGTCCTGGCAATCTCACTTGGATTTCATCACTAAGGGGAAAGCCCACTCTGTTCTCTGGCGGAGGATAATCTCTAGGGAAGGTATATTTTGGCTAAGCGAGACCAGCTTACCACTAGGCTCGTGAAGTGAGGGGAGCTTGCTTCTTAGCACCAGGCCACGTACCAAACCTAATACAGACTCTTGAGCACCTAAACAAACATGAAACCATCCATAGACTACCTCTTCTAGGACCCATTCTAATAGCCAACCTTCCTAAACATCACTTTAAGGCATAAGCCACAAGATTCTAAAAGTTGATTCTTAGGATTTAATGCTTAGGGTCTACCTGTCTCCATCTCTATTTTTCTATTCTTATCTACTTGTTTGAGCTAGTGAGGACATTCTTCTCTTTTTTTTCCAAGAATCTTCAAATTCACTGAGTTTTTGGAAACCACAGTCACCGGCATCAGTTTTATCACTGATGTCAGCAACCCTTCCTCATCGGCATTGGTTATTTGACCGATGTCGGCCATATTTTCTCACTGACATTGGTTTTTTCAACTGACGTTGGTCACTGTCACTATATTTTTTTCAAAACAACAGCCTAAAACCTGACCCCTTTTCTGCCAAAAACCATTTTCTGAGTTTCTAAAACTAAAAAAACATAATTTCTATAACCTGAACCATTTGCCTTGAATGGTTTTGACACGCAGTCAAACCAAGGCTTTTCTTGACCACGTGAGGCATCAACCGCTTCCGCCTTCCTCATCCATAACTAGTCCTATAATGGAGTTCCACTTAGAGACTGAAAGAACTCCTACTCGACCGACCCCGACTCAGACTCCCATAGTCCCTAAAGGGGACCAAGATTTTGAAAGATTCTTGGACCTCAATGTCAAATCCCTCCAAAACTATCTCACAAGAAACCAAATGTGGGACCTTTTAGGTGCAACAGCAATGACATCAATGTCATCCGCTACTCAACCCATCATGACTCAGCCTATTTTCTCAACTAGTCACTTGACCATGGCCAATACGCAAAGTTTGGCCTCCCCATCTATTTTCGAACCTGCCTCCATCAAGGTATCATTACCCCCTCAACCTCACATAATTCAACCAAGTTTAGCACCATACCAGAACTTGGCTGTCTCGACCTCGCCCACTCTTACACCTATACACGCAGGAGTGACAACCTATCCTTTTACCAGTGCTACCACTCAACCACCTCTAGCGGTATATAGTCAACTTGTGTCCTCTAACTTCATGGCAAGAGCCCCTTTGACCATGACATCTATCCCTATGACGCATTACCCATATGTTGCACCTACACAAGCACAACCAAGTACGTCATATGCCTCTTTGACCACCTTCTAGGTACCCTACAACCTAGGGGGTGCCCCACTTGCCAATCCATTAGCTGACATAATCAAAATGCTGATGGAAAAAATGTCTAGTCTCGAGACCTCTATCTATGGTTCAAGCAATGCTTTATCATATGAGCAAATTTGCAACGAACCCATTCATCCCTCCATCCCTATCCAACCATACCCCAACCAGTGGGAGCTTCCTAAATTTACTCACTTTCAGAGTAAGGAAGACCCACAACAACATCTTTGAGCGTTCAGACACGCTTGTTATCTCATAGCCCATGACGATGCGTTACTTCTATGCACGTTCCCCATGTCACTTTCTAGCCCCGCCCTTGACTGGTATAGCTCTCTTACTAGGTATTCTATCTTTTCATTCACTCAACTCGCCCAATTATTTCTCGACCATTTTTCTATCAACATCACCAAACAAGTCTCAATCACAGACCTCTATTCCATCAGGCAATTTGACGATGAATCAATAGTCGATTTTGTCACCCTTTGGAGAGCCCTGATCAACCAGCTCTCCTTCTCCTTGCCTCAACTTGAGCTCATTGAGCTCTTTTCTTGAGCATGTGCTAGGCACATCTCTTCTACCTTACGGATTCAAATATTCTACACTTTTGATGAAGCTTTCACCATGGCAAGAAAGCTTGAACTCTGTGCCATCGATGAAAATAAGGTTAAATTGCGTAATGACAACGCAAAATCTAATGACCCTTCTTTGTCCAAACCTTCTTCTGCCCACTCCCAGTCTAAGGGTTCGGTAAACACTGTCATCTTTAGACCATCATCTTTAATAATAACCAATCAACCTAAATTTTTAACATCAAACTACATCAATAAACACTTCCAATGATGATCCATACAACGTCAATACACTCCAATTAGAGAATCATATGCCTCTATCTTAGATAAACTTGTCAAGCAGGGGGTCCTCAATCTCCCTTCAATCTGACCACTTCAATTTGACCCCTCAACACCTATCCCTGCATGGTACAGGGAGAACAACTTTTGAAATTATCACCGTGTCAAAGGCCATGACACAGACAACTGTCAAACCGTCAAAAACATCATCCACGACATGCTAGACAAGGGGGATCTCATCTTGGACAACCTGAATGCCCCACCCAATCAACACATCGACATCTTCAAACAACCCTTTCCTAACCATCTGCCTACTCAAAATAATGTCCAGACCATGACCAGTGGCTCCCAAGAGCACGACATACACACGATCAACACGGTCTCACCTCTTGTCCTTGACCAATCTCCTTCATAGGTGGAAGACCCTTCTTCCCCTATTCCTCCTCCACAAGATGAAGAAATTTCTTCTCCTATTAGTCCTCCATCAACCTCTCTCATATTGAAGGATGCTTTGATGGCACTCACACCAGCTACCTCACCCTCATCCTTTTTGTCATCAATGGGGGATCATACATTCCCCACACCTAGACCACACATCAAGACCATGACCATTCCTATGCTCTATCCAACTGCAGAGCCACACTCTCCTATTTCTTCTCCACCAAGAGAAGAACTAGTCTCTTCACCCATTTCGATCGAGGAAGACCTAGTCATAGTTTCCTCTTGTCTTTTGCCTGAGATTGCCACATCTCGCTCACCTCCGTCCACATCCAAACCCAAAATTGTAGCTAACCTCACCTTGTACAATAGTGGCCCTCACCCCAAACCAACAAAGGCCATTAAACCACACTGGAGGACTCCTCCCCCACCTTCATCATTACCTTCAATTTTGGGCCTGCATCCATCCACTTTAATAGGGGTGCTTCCTACTCCCATACCTCATAGAGGCAAGTCACCTCCATTATTCTCTCAACCCATCAGACATATATTTCCTCCAAAATATCCAACACCTATCACCACCAAAGTGCCATCTACACGTGTGGCTACACCACCCATGAAAATGATGGTACAACCAACGCCTCTTACGCCTCTCAAACCAAAGTCATCAACCCCCACTTCAACAAGAAATACAGACCCATTAGCAGGTTCTTATGCCCTACTGTTATGACACTTATTGCAATCTTCTTGCATCAATCTCCCACCTCTTAAACCATATCAATCCCTCAGACCAAAACTACCCTGGTTTGACGACAGTCAGATTTGTGCATATCATCGCACGCCTGGGCATGACACTGAGCATTGTTGTGCCCTCAAGGTTGTCATTCGCCAATGCTTGGAGAAAGATACCCTTCTTCTTGACCACATTATTAGCAAACCTTCAACACCGCCCCACTCATCAACTCTCAGATCAAGACCATCTTGGTTTGACAACTCTAAATTTTGCCATTATCATCACACTCCAAGACATGACACCAAGTGTTGTTGTGCTCTTAAAGCTATCATTCATCAACACTGGAAAAAGGATACCCTTCTCATCAAGGATCCTCTTGACCACCCCTTTGACAAATCATCAACACCAAACCATGCTTCTCATACCTCATCACTTAAATTGGGATCTTCATGCCAGAATATGGTCCCTTTGCCACCTTTAACCCCCTTGTTCGACATCAACACAGTCAATCTAGCCACCAAGCCTCAACCGACCTTAACCAATCTATCAAACATTCTCCCTAGCCATTGGGGGAATTCAACCTTCATCCAAGCCTTGACTAACCTTTCAACCCAGTCTCGACCAAATATCAATCACTCTTTTAATCTTAAACCTTGATTAGGCCTCAACCAAGCATCGACCTGACCTCGACCAAACATTTAACCCAACCTCAACCAGACCGTCGACCAGACCTTGACCAAACATTCAACCTATCTTTAACCAAATGTTTAAACCAACCTTTCAACCCAAACTTTGACCAAACATCTACCAACTCTTTTAACATCAATCAACATGTGACCAATTTAGAATGAAGCAAATGGGGCAAGTTTGCTCCTAATTGACTTGAACCTTGCATCATAACACAAGCATGGGCTAGGGACTTTGTCAAAACTTGAGCCCCTTTTATGCCTTGCATCTTTGACCAGTCCACTGTTAGTCAATTAATTATTCATTTGGCACTTAACTTGAGCTCGATCCCTTGAGCAATCCCCGTCATCATCATTCCTATTCCTTTTTCGACCCTCAACCTTGCAAGCATCAGTCACCCCTTTTGTCAAGCATGACTGCTTTGTCTTAATAAAAGGGAAACCCTCTAAACCTCTATAGTCAAGTCCACGACCAAAAGTCCAGTCAACAAAACTATAAAAATGGGATGCATATTCCAAGGTCATATAAATCTCAAATGTAGATTGCTCCCTCGAAGGACAGCTACATCATCATTACTACATTTACTAAACTGCTCCCTCGAAGGACAACTAGGCCAAAGTCATATCAAAAACATATAAAGCAGAATATAGACCACTCCCTCGAAGGATGGCTATTTCTAAATTTTGCTACATACACAACACTATCTCTAAAGCTTCCCACATCAATCAGCTTCATGACATGACCACAAAGCAAGACAACATCCCCTCGTAGGCTTCCCGCATCGATCAGTCTGCACCCTCCAACAAAAAAAAAAACTGACTGACAACCTTTAGAGTCATGGACTTGTCTATAGTCATTCTCGAGTTCACCTATAAAAGGGGCAAAGTTGTTCCTGCCAAAAAGGATTCCCCCTTCCTTACATATCATATCAATCCTATCACCCCAACATACTCAAGGGATTTTGAGCTCACTTAACGTCAAGTGGTTCGATCACTTCTCTAACACAACCACTGGTCAACAACGTAATGCATGAACAGGGCTCTTGTTTCTAACAACCCTTATCCATGCCATCATTCTGGTCCTTGTCAATGAAAGAGCAATTCGCCTTTCACTTTTGACACATTTTGGTCACGCATTTGACCAAATCATTATCTATCCAACCAAACCCAAACCAAACCAACCAAAACATTTTCAGACCAACGACATGACCTAGTCCATTTCACATAGTTTCTATGAACACCAATACACATAAAAACTATCGACCCGACACAATTTATGTTAAGCATAAACCAATACTTGTTGAAGCATAAATAGACCTCAATTCATTTTTAGCATACATCCATCATGAATATGGAAAATTGCTAGAAATGAAAGACCCCTCAACCAATGTTGTAGAACACACCATCACACAATATGGAAAAAGCTACAACATCATCTTCTCCTCATCATTTCAACACATGACCAAGACCATTCATCACTCACTTTTACTCTTAGTTTGAACTACATTGGTCTGAGGCCCTAAGACTGGGGCTATGTAGGCAGCACTAAGATGACATGACTATCTTCTGGGGTTAGCTCGACCACCCTCATTTATTCATCTCCTTGATGGACAAACCATTTTATCCTTTGACCATGACCTTGACCTAGACCAAGACCATCAACCACTTTGACCCTCTTCCTCCCTTTTAGGGAGAACTACATTGGCCTGAGGCCCTTCACACAAGGGCTATGTAGGCAGCACTCAGTGTTTTGAGGTTTGCTCAGCCACATTCTTTCGTCCATCCATTCATTCGACCAACTATCTATCTCAACTTGTCTCGACCAATGACCATGGAGTTCATGCCTATCTCCTCTAACCCTGACCACTTCCAAGATGACTTCACCTTGGTTGTTTTTGCATGTATGCTACCCCACGACTAGTTAGCAAAATTATGCGCAAACTATTTTTGACCTTCACAAGTATAGGATCGCAAGCCGGTTGATCCCCACTACTTATGACATTTTCATGTTTCCAAGAGCACTTCCTGAGCCCAAGATACCTGGAACATGATGACCATTAGAGCTTTAGCTTAGATTGAATAACCTAATCAGCTACGACCAAATGCTGGGGCCTGGTTACTTCAATTTTGGCACTCTTCGACCCTTGACCTGTGACACTTTGACTTGACCATCTCATGCAGTGGTATACGTGCAATCACAACTATTTTAGTGTTCACACTCACCATTTTTCATCCACTTTCTGTCAAATCCACACCCAATTCTAGGTTCCCTTCCCTTGACTCCTACTTTGAGGGGGAATACCTCATCCATAATCAGGGCAACCAACCCTCTTGTTTTTGTCTTACAGTTCACTTGAACAACCAACAAGACAAAATCAACCTCATCCCATACTTGGGGCAATCAACTCTTGTTTTTGTCTTGCAGTTCATCCAGAACAACCAACAAGACAAAAAGGGGAAAATCTAGACACCGAAATCGTGTCTACTCCCTTGGTCGTCCTCCCCTTCTCTCCCCCTTGGTCCTCTTAACCACTCTTAACCTATGTCTTATTAATTTGAAATAATTATCTTATTTTAAGTTAATAATTCTCTCTCCCTTACCACCTCACCACCCTAAGATTCCCTTCTTTGGATTCCCTTCATCCCCCCATGACCCATTTATGACCTATTCCTCATCCTCGCACCCATTTAACCCTTCTCGATCGTTTCTTACCCCACCACTTAAAATTGGCAGTTGGGAAAATGGATGAAAGGCTATTTTTAGCCTTTCTCTTACCTTCTAGCCATTGACATCAGTCAACCATCGACCGACGTCGACGGTATTGTCAACGTCAGTTTCATTCATAACAGTTTTCTGCGTCTGTTATCCCCCTTCACCCCTACTCTTCATCTAACTCTAGACTCTTGAATCTAATCAATCAATCAGCCAATCTTTCTGTCAGACCTCTCACTCTCTCTCTCTCAGGCACACAGCAAGCTCCACCAACAACAGGTCTTCTGCAATACCAAGCATCAACAACAGGGACATCAGTAGCAACAAGTCTTTTTCATTCCATTCTCTAGGAGGTATGATGTAAGTATCTCTACTATTTTCATTTCAGTGTTTTCTTTTAATTCATCTATCATTTAGCTTACTACCCATTTTTAGCCTCTCCTACCCAGACCCCTTCTAGACCTGCTCTTCTTAGAGAGGCTAAAAGGCCTCCTCTACCCCTTTGTTCCTTTTTGACATTCTGTCCCTTATCCCAGACCTCTGCACAAACTCTCAGACCCTTAACTAGACCCAAAATCCTTCTCAGACCCATCCACAGACCATAAATCCATCCAAACTAGACCAGACCTCATCCAAAAACTACTGCCTCGACTGACACCAGTCATAGAGACCACTGCCCCAATCGATGTCGGCATACTAACCGACATCGGCAGACCTTGACCAATCGATGCCGGTAGGACCACCAACGCCGGCGACTGTGACCAGGCTGATAGCAGCATTCAGGTAAGCATTTGCTTCCATTTCCTTTTCAGTCTTTTATCATTTCAGTCTTTTATCATTTTTCCTTTTACCAGACATTATTTTTATCAGTCATTGGGTTGACATCCATCAAGCTTTTGCTTCTGGGATCAAGCTTTCACTTGGCAGCCCACCATCTCCTCATCTAACGCCTTTTCATGTTTTAGTCTCTTTCTTTTTCAGGTGTCATCCTCCACAACCAAAGAGGAGTTCTCACGACGTCTGGATTACGGTGTGCAAGACTTCATCTAGGTACATACAAGCCTTAGACCATTTCTTTTATTTTCTTATTCTCTCTTTGAATGTAGAAAGTGAAAATCATATAGAAACAGATAGTTTCAAATCTATAAGTAGGTAGAAAAGTACCCAAAAAGAACAAGTATGTTGACATATTCCCTTATCCAATGAATGGAAACTTTCTTCAAGTGCCTTTCCCACCTCAATTTGAAATGCCCAAATTCTATAAATAAAAGGGAAGGTATATTTAAGAAAACATCTATAAGCATTCTTTATAGCATGACAATAGGTAGCATACAACAGTGTTTATTTGCTACACCTATTCCCATATAGTTTAGGTGGATAAGCATTAAAATGACTTCTCAAACTGCCTAAGGGATCTATCACTACTTATAATTATCTCTTAATACATTTTGTCAACCATTTATCCTACAATATAGAATGTGACTTGATAACCATTGATTTATGAAGCACCAAGTAGAGAGGAGAATAGATCTTTTGAGCATACATATAGTGGTGGAGAGTTTTGTATAGTAAATTATCACATAACTCTCTAAATATGTAATTAACTAATATCTTTACACAAAATATAAATGTTGATCTCAGTCACAATCTTAAAACTAAATTCTCCCATCATGTTTGATGAATCGTTAACAAAGGGGTGTGAAAGAAAAAGAACATATCAACAAGGGTCTTATCAAAATATATTATCAGACCCAAACAAAAAATAAAATCCAAATACATAACAAAACACATAATAAAATACCAATTTAGACCACCAAAATTGAAAAACTAAAGGCCTTTGTTAAAAATAAAAACATGGTGAGTAATGGGGTTATAGAATCAAGGCATGTATAACAAATTTAACCACCACCTATTCAAAATACCCCATCTAAAACTTACCTTTCATTATAAAAAGCTTTTTCATGATAAGGATATTATAAATATATACTTTTTAGTGATCTTGAAGAGCCCATTGAATCAATCTTCCAAAATTTATTTATTTTCAAAATGACCATATGACCCATTCCAAAACCATTTCTAGAGGGCCATCCTAAATCAACATAGTATCATGATAATGAGTATTACAAGTACCATCACATGGTCGATCAGTCCATATATAGATGTGTGTAATTAATAAACCTAATTATGATTGAGAATTAGGAAATTAAATTAAATAAATGAGCACCTAACACTAATTAGGAGCTAGAAATCTACAAGAATCCCTTTCCCAAACATGATAATTAGTAGTATTACACCAATTAGAACCAAGGATAGGGCCAACATTAGCAATAAAGACAAGGCCAAAACTAGAACCATTGTGATCTAGATTATGGTACCTAAGACATCCAAGTTGGCTATAGGAGTGTTCTTTATGATTACAATAATACCATGGGGAATATTACCAGCAATCATATCATCACTATTAAAGTCACCCCTCTAGCCCAATTGATACTCATTAGAGGGATAATTATTCTATTTTTATACTACCACATTTGACCATTGGTAATTATAACATAGGTTAGATCAATGTGATTATGTCATGACCATCATAATTTACCATTCCTAGACCTCCACCAACTTCCTCTAGCTCAACTAACCCTTCCTCAACTCAAACTTATGTAGTCTCAACTAAAAAATTAAGAGTTATTATCTAAGGTTCTTTACCTTATTCCAATTATAATATCAATCCTAACCCTAAGCCATATTCTACCTTACTAAAATCCAATCCATCTCATCCTTTTACCAATAATCCATTTAATATTGGTGAACAACTGAGTAAAACACTTATGTAAATATTAATATTGAACCTCTTGCATACATCTAAAGTTTACAAGACTATATTAAATAATTCTCATCAATAATCCAACATGACTAATGACATTTTTCCAACTCAATTATAAGAATTATTGGAACATTTTTCTTTAGGTGAACAACTCACATTTTACCAATGAGACATGTCAACCCTTGGTCTCCAACACAATAACCCTCTATATATTTAAGATGTCATTTTCCATGACAAGGTAAAGATGGTTTTTATAGATAATTGTTTAGGGTTAAACATAGCCTCATTAAATTTGATTCAAAGTTTGGGATAAAAATATGTAGATATGCAACTAGACACCATTATGATCAAGGCCTAGAATAATGCTGAGAGAGAGTCTTCAATAAAAATTTGTTTACCTATCATTGTTGGTATTATCACCCATAATACTCTATCATGTTCTTGACATATAGTTTCTATATAGACATAATATTTTCAAACTTTTATCAATTACTAAAAATTTGTATCTTGTAGGAACCTATCAAGTCTTAATATCTCTGAGTGCATGCCTTAAGTGGTGTACCAGGAAAGGGGTGGGTAGACCATTGGTGCTTCACAAGATTATTGTACCTTTTTACACTTATTATCTACACACGTGTCTCCTAAAACCATTTACCCTAAGCTTTTTATTCTTTGTTATACTTATTCTAGGCATTTGATACATTTTATATTCATTTTCCTCACCTAAATCTCATTCTACTAGTCAGTTGTATAGGGACGAATGGGTTGACCCTTTGGCCGACCTAGCTCATGACCTAGAGAATTATTATCTAAAATTATACAAGGTTGACTGGGTTAACCCTATTGGCCAACATTTTTAGAAGGGTTTAGGGAAAAATATACCTATATATACAAGTTAATTTCCATCATTTATTAATAAATAAGTGAATAAGAAGTAAGTGCAAACAAACATTTTCTTATTGACCATTCTACTTGAGAACTAAAGCTTAGGGTTCCATACTTGCTTTGGAGATACGTATTTCTTCTTGTCAAGAAGTATTCTAGATGCATTGATAGGTTGTATATCCTCGAGATAATTTATCCTTGTCATCCTTAAATACCAAAATAACCTCTTGTGAAGCACCTTGGCCAAGGGAAATATTGAGGCTCGTGTAGAGTAAAAATACTCTACATTTCATTCTAAGTTTCAGTTACGCACTGCAAAGTTTTGTTCCCACATAATTTGGTTCAAGATGGTGAAGTTTTGAAAACAAAGCGTGAGCTCTATTTTATTTTTGATTCATTTTTCTCTAAGTCTTGAAATCAAGCAGATACTACCAAGTGTTGTCATATGCAGTATCATATCAGCACCCGCATTTCATCTCTTTTCAGCAAAAGGTTTTAACAAGCTAAGTATCAGGATTAAGCAGAAAGCACCAAGTGGTAGTCATAGAAGGTCTCAATTTTGCTTTTATAAAAGTGACAAAAGCTACCACGTATCCTAGTAGAAGAAAGTGGAAGCCACCATGTGTCACAGTCTGAATTATCTTCATCTTTACTTCATTGATATAGCAAAGACTATGGTGGGTCCCAAGTTTTGTGTTTAAAGCAAGTGGAAGCCACCAAGTGTCACTGTCCATGAAAATGTGAAATGAGACCCAATTTTTCCTATGGTATAAATAGAGTAAAGTGGAGACCACCATGTGTTATCTTCTATAGGTTTATAAAAGGATAGCTAAAAAGAGTGGAGACCACCACGTAACCCCAAATAAGTAAAGCAGAGATTGCCATGTGTCCTTTAATGAAGCAGCAGAGATGGACACCTATCCCTATGCTCCTTTTCAAGTTACTCAGGTAAGAAATACTATGGATTTTATTTTATTTTAAGCTATTGAATTTTTGAGGAAGTGGATAGCGACAAGTGTCAAAGGCGAAACACTCCAAAACGAAGACACAAAAGAGTATAAGTTACATAAAAAGCACCATGGGTATTCAATAGGTGTTGCAGAACATGACAAGTGTCATTCTCTGGTGTCTCCTAAAGTAATAAGAAAACTTTCAAGAAATCGGCTAAGTGTTACATAGCAGTTTAAAAGAAGGGAGTGTCCTGCAATCTGTTTCAACCAATGAACTACTAGAAGACAAAGCATTTCAGAATCTATAAGATATCTTCTATTAGACACTTTCAGTTTGGGGAGATTTCATTTGGGCCATTATATTGGGAACAAGTAGACAATCTGGAGTGAATCCAAGGCTATAAATAAGGGTGCATAGATCACTAGAGAAAAATCATTATGAATCAATTATCAGAGAGAATTATTGTAAAGAGTCTAGACTTTCTAGAGCTATGACTAAGTAATATCATTTGCTTTTGTCTCATTTTCTTGAGTTGAAAGGCTTATATAATTGTACATGTTTCTGTACCTCTTATATGATTGGAAAATTTAAATAAGAAGATTGAACCCTATGCCTTTGTTGATATTTTTTGTGTCATTTACAAAAGTAGTCTAGGCTATAGACTTTCTAGAGTTGTGATTAGGAATGCCATTTTCTTTTGTCTCATTTTCTTGAGTTGAAAGGTTTATATAACTGTATGTGTTTTTGCACCTCTTATATGACTAGAAAATTCAAATAAGAAGATTGAACCCTATGCCTTTGTTGAGATTTTATGTATCATAGCAAAAGTAGTCTATATTATGGGCCTCTGCTTCTATTGTTTCCATCTTTTACATTGATCATGCACTTGTTTGCTCTTAAATGTAAATGAATCCTACATATAGTCTCACTGTGCTCAAGATTAAGGTCAAATTACATTTAGGTGCATCACCATAGATTAGATTTCCTTTCTTGCATTTGTGTTTCTGATTTAAATTCCTATCTTTTTTCCCAGTATATACTCAATTTAAAGAAGAACCAGCTTCTCTAAAGCTGGAGGTTGTTTCAAGTCACAAGTCCCACATCTTGAAATTTCCCATTGTTGTTGTTTATTACAAAGTGCAATTTTAAATCATCAATAGTTTTTGGCATGCCTAGTGGGACCAATCTTAAAGTTATTTCAAGATCGTATGAACCAAAGAGCTATGAGGAGTCGTAGCTGTGGACCAGTAACCAGATCACAATTTGCTACAAACCTAGGTATTATTTTACCACCTATGGTAACAAGTCCAAGAAGAAGAGTAAACCAGTTTGTACCAATACCAAGAGTAAATATGGGAGCCCCTATACCCCCAAGAAATTATGCAAGTTAGAATACTGGTAGTCCATTAGTCCTCCCAATACCACAAGCCACTTGGGACCCTATCCCAGTGAATGCCTTAAAAGCTCTGCCCAAATTTAGTGGGCAAGACTTTAAAACACCTGAGGAACATCTTCAGGATGTATTAGATGTTTGTGCTATACATGTTGTCACATAGAAAAATGTGGCCTTAAGATTATTAGAAGCTTCTTTTAAAGGGAAAGCTTTAGAATGGTATAGGTCCTTGACCCCAAATACCATTTCTACATGGGATCAGCTTAGAGATCTTTTCTTTGAAAGATTCAAAGAGAAGGGTGACAAGTCTTCTTTATTACAGCAATTAATTACCATTCAAAGGGCTCCATAAGAAGCCATGACTGACTTCAATTCTAGATTTCAAAAGACTTGGGAAAGAATCCCTATTATAGCTAGACCATTACCAGGTATGGCCATAGTATTTTATCTTAAAGCTTTGAATTCAGATATATCTATTATGATTCAATCACTTGGAGGACACACTTTACCAGAGGCTTATGAATATGTAGTCAAAGCTGAGAACAATTTAATAGATGCTGGAAAGTTACCTCTAAGGCCTCCCATGCCCACGTTCCTAGAAATTTCCTTGCCATTACCTCAAGAAGCCCCTAAATCTATAACCCCACCTATGTCTATGTACACCTATCCTCAACCATCTGCTAAAGAAATTATCCCCACTCAGTCATCTGAGCTAGATGATATTAAGAATATCCTAAGGACATTTTCTAATGAGCTGACTAATATAAAAAGATAGAAGAATACTTTCCCTAAGCCTCCATATCAAGGTTATCAAGGAAACAGATTTTCATCTCAACCAAACCAATATCAAGGTACTCCAAGACAAACTAACCATCAGCCAACAAATTAATTGGTTGTAGTCCCCACACCCTCACAGACTATTCCTCTCAATTCAAATAGGGAAATTGTTCCAAGGCAAAATAACTATGTAGATAACACTAATGCCTGGTGTTTCCCTTGCAACAATACTCATACACCTAGAGATTGCCCTATGGGTAATTTATAGCAAAAGGTGGCAGAGCAGAGAAGAATAGATGGTCAGTTTGCAAGTTCTAATGATAATCAAGCCTATCTATCTTTTGGTATGCAGAACTCAACCCTAATGGATTAGATGCAAGATATGTCCTTGCAAAAAAAGGAAGAAATAGCCCTGGAATATGCTTTGTTCTCATGGGTTGAATATGAAGAATCAATATTTTTAAATAAAATTTTTGTTTATGAGAAACCAGTGGTGCAATCAGATTACTATACTAAATCAAAGAGAAGAATGATGGAATAGCTTGAAGTTGTAAACAATAAAGCTATAGAGAGTCATTCATTTCAATGTCATCAACATGCAGCTGTTAGACAAGAAATGCTTTAGCTAGTGCAGAATCAAGAAGTTTTTGAACAAGTTCAAAGAAAGACAAGATATCCTAATCTTCCAAGAATTCAAAATTTTGGACCAATGAATGTGGTAGATCAGTTGAATATGACCAAAGCACAAGTATCAATTTGGGACATGTTAGCTACTCCTGAACAAAGGACAATATTACAAGAAGCTCTTCAAAATCAAGCAATGCCCAAATATACTGAAGGACCTGCTAATAAAAGAAAGCTCAAAGACACAGCTCATCTACAGACAATAGCCTTAGTGAACAATGCATCATAGGTAAGAAAATCCAAATCGGATTCCTTTTATTTTACTCAGATAGGTGACTGGACTAAGCATAATTAGGAAAAAGAAAATAAACAATTGTTAGCTATGACGCATAGTGTTCCATATGAAAATTATAATTCTACTGGTTTGGGCACTTATGTTATTTTTGATGAGGACAATGAAATATTGAATGTTTTAAGGAAAGAAATGCCAAATAACCAAGGATCCAAAAAGGATTCAGAGATTTGGACTTTAAATTTTGATGGGGCTAGAAGTAAAAATGGTGCTAGAGTAGGAATTTGTCTTACTGCTCCAAATGGTGAAAAAAATTTAAGGGCTATTCATTTTCAATTTGCTTGTACTATAATGATGCTGAGTATGAATCTTTAGTACATGGGATCCTATTAGCCAAGAAAAGGGGAATAAAATAGCAAAGAATGTCAGAATCAAATCCTATAATCATAGAATTTGGGACTTAATAGAAGATTTTGAAGCTTTTAATATTCAAGTAGTTCCCAGGATTCAAAATATTGAAGCCGACAGAATGACACAGATTGGTTCATAGTATAATCCAGAAACTAGCCTATTAGTTAACAATGAGTCAGTAAAGGTTATAGTAAGGCCAGCTATTCTTGATAATGATGAGAACTAGCAATTATTTGAGAATGATTCTCAAGTACTCTCATTCTTGCAACAATCAGGGGAATTTCTTGATCAATTGTAACCAAATATTGAAGAGGCATATGAGGATCAAATTATACAATTAAAGAATAATAAACTTCCCAAATGTTTAATCACTTTAGAAAGCCTTTTTGATCTAGAAGATGTATTCCTGGAGAAGAAAAGGTTCCAAGCAAACAAAGTAGATTATTCTGAAATAGAAGTGAGTGAAGGGAAAAAATTAAAGGTTGGAAATTCTACAACTCAAGAAGAAAAGGAAAGGCTAATTGAATTATGCAATAAATATGACAGATTCATAGCCTGGAGCTATGAAGACCTTCATGGATATAATAGAGACATCATTCATCACATAATAAAACTGACTGAAGGATCTAAGCCTGTCAAACAAAAATAGAGGCCAGTGAATCCAAGAATTGAGCCTTTAATGCTGGATGAGTTGTAGAAACTTTTAGATTCTAAAATAATTTTTCCAATCAAACACTAAACCTAGGTATCAAATATGGTACTAGTTAGGAAAAATAATGGTGATATAAGACTTTGTTTAGATTTCAGAGATCTAAACAAAGCATCTTTAAAGGATCACTATCCCTTGCCCTCCATGGAATAGATTCTACAAACTGTGGCTGGATCAGAGAGATTCTCTTTGCTAGATGGTTTCTCTAGATGCAATCAGATTTGGTTGGCTAAAGAAGACCAATACAAAATTGCTTTTAATACCAAGTGGGGAACATTTTCATATGTTAAGATGCCATTTGGCCTGTCAAATGTTGGAGCCACTTTTTAGAGAGATATGGATGTTGCATTTGGGGAATTGATAAATAAAATCATCCTGATTTATCTTGATGATCTTACTATTTTTTCAAAGAATGCTACTGATCATTTTGATCATTTAGAAGCTGTGTTTAAAAAATGTCAAGAATTTGGAATATCCTTGAATCCTAAGAAATGTATCTTTGTTGTCCCTCAAGGCAAATTACTGGGACATATAGTATCTAAAGAAGGAGTTTCCATAGACCCAGAAAGAGAGGCAGCTATAATGAATTTACCTCTTCTAGCAAATAAGAAAGTAATTCAATATTTCTTGGGAAAGATTAATTTCTTCAGTCGATTCATATCTGACTTTGTAGGCTTAGTAAGACTAGTGACACTTTTTCTGAAAAAAGACCTAATTTTCAAGTGGACTACAGAAGGAAGGCAAGCCTTTGAAGAGGTCAAGAAAGCTATCTGAACAGCTCCAATACTTAGAAACCCAAATTTTTCTAAGCCTTTTGTAATGTATGTATATGGAGGAGAGCTCAGTATTGATGTTGTTCTAACACAAAAGGATGATAAATAGGAGGGAGAGCATCCAATAGCATTTTTCTCGAGGACTCTTAGAGAATATGAAACCAGATATAACTTTGTGGAAAAACAAGCATATGCTATGGTAAAATCTCTCAAAAATTTTAGGCATATAGTATTAGGAAGTAAAATTTTAATACTTGTAGCACATCCAAGTGTCAGAGAATACATCATGGAGGGAGAAAATACTAAAAAAAGAGCAAACTAGATAACTAAGATCCTTAAATATGATGTAGAAGTCAAACCCACTAAATTAGTTAGAGGTAGGGGTTTGTGCTAATATATGACTCAAGAGCTTGAAAAGATGATACCTGAAGAGACAAATTTAGGAACAGAAAAAGAAATTGTATTGAGAATACAAAAAGTTGATCAGGAATCTTGGGTCACAAGCAGGATTCATTTTATGAAAAATTGGATTTACCCAAGAGAACTCCCTAAAAATAAGAGAAGATACTATAGGATGCAAGGAGTTCATTTTGTTTTAATTGAACAGGTTCTTTTTAGAAGAAATTATGATGGAAAATTGTTAAGATGTGTAGAAAAAGATGAGGCTAAGAAAATACTACATGAAATGCATCATGGAGTATCTGGTGGACATTTTTCTACAAAGACAATAGCTATAAAGATAAGTGAAGCATGTTATTTCTGGCCTACTTTATTTACAAATTGTTATCAACTGGTTAAAAATTGTAAATCTTATCAATATTATGTGGGAATGAGAAGGAATGTATCAATGTCTCTTAGTCCTATAATTGTGGATGAACCTTTTACTCAATGGGGTCTTGACTTCATTGGAATAATAAATCTAGTATCTAGTATGGGTCACAAATGGATCTTGACAGCCACAGATTATTTCACTAGATGGATTGAGGCAGTACCACTCAAAGAAGCAACAGAAAATGTAATCCTAGATTTTCTAAGGGGTATCACTACTCATTTTGGGGCTCCTCGCACCATAATTTTAGATAATGCTAAAGCATTTTTAGGGTCCAAAGTATTTGACTTTGCATTAAAGCATGGAATATATCTGAAAACTTCTTCCAATTATTATCCTCATGGTAATGGCTTGGCAGAATCAACTAATAAGAACTGGATTAGACTCATCAAAAGAATAGGGGCTGATAATCACAAGGACTGGCATAAAGTGCTTAATCTAACACTATGGGCTGATAGAATTATGCCCAAATAGGTGATCAAAATGTCCCCATATGAATTAGTATATGGGAAACCTAATGTAATTCCCCTAAGCTTAAAGATTCATGTGCTTCAGCTGATCAAATATACTGAAATTGAAGAAAAAGGCCCCATGCAGGTCAGACTTGTAGAACTTCTAGAAGTTAAAGAAAAGAGGGATGCAGCACATGATTCATTGATAAAGCATCAAAAAATAGTTAGAGATTGTTTTGATAAAAAGACTTCAAATCCCCATTTTGAAATAGGCTCAATTGTTTTAAAATGGAATGCAAGAGCTACCAAACCAGGTCAACACACTAAGTTTGAAGCATTATGGACTGGCCCTTATAAAATTTAGGCATGTAAACAACAAAATTCATTTGAGTTAGAAATGATGGAAGGTGAACCTGAAGAGATTCTTGTAAATGGAATCTATTTGAAACATTTTAGTTAAAACTATGTTTTAGCAATTTCAGATCATGTGGGAGTTGTGGTTTCTTTTTGAGCAGGCTCAAAAGTGCTTAGAGTCACCAATAACTGTAGAGTAAAAATACTCTACGTTTCATTCTGAGTTTCAGTTGTGCACTACAAAGTTTTGTTCCTACATAATTTGGTTTGAGATGGTGAAGTTTTGAAAATAGAGCATGAGCTCTATTTTATTTTTGATTCATTTTTCTCAAGTGTTGAAATAAATTAGATACTACCAAGTGTCATCATCCACGGTATCATATCAGCACCCACATTTCATCTCTTTTCAGTGAAAGGTTTTAACAAGCTAAGTATCAAGATCAAGCAAAAAGCACCAAGTGGCAGTTGCGAAAGGTCTCAGTTTTACTTTTCTAAAAGCAACAAAAGTTGCCATGTATCCTAGTAGAAGAAATCGAAAGTCACCATGTGTCATGGTCCAAATTATCTTCATCTTTGCTTCATTGATATAGCAAAGACCGTGGTGGGTCCCAAGTTTTGTGTTTAAAGCAAGTGGAAGTTACCAGGTGTCACTGTCTGTGAAAATGTGAAATGAGACCCAATTATTCCTATGGTATAAATAGAGTAAAGTGGAGACCGCCATGTGTCATCTTCCATAAGTTTCTAAAAGGATAGCTAAATGGAGTAGAGACCACCACGTAACCCCATATAAGTAAAGCAGAGATTGCCATGTGTCCTTTAATGAAGCAACAGAGATGGACACCTGTCCCTATGCTCCTTTTCAAGTTGCTCAGGTAAGAAATGATGTGGGTTTTATTTTCATTTAATTTTTTGAAGTTTTGAGGAAGTGGATAGCGACAAGTGTCAAAGGCAAAACACTCTAGAGTAAAGATCCAAAAGAGTATAAGTTACACAGAAAGTACCGCATGTCTTCAATAGGTGCTGCAGAACATGACAAGTGTCATTCTCTGGTGTTTCCTAAAGTAATAAGAAAGTTTTCAAGAAATTGGCTAAGTTTTACACAGCATTTTAAAAGAAGGGAGTGTCTTGCAATCTATTTTAGCCAATGAACTACCATAAGACAAAACATTTTAGAATCTATAAGATATCTTTTGTTAGACACTTTCAGTTTGGGGAGATTTCATTTGGGCCATTAGATTGGGAACAAGTAGACAATCTAGAGTGAATCCAAGGCTATAAATAAGGGTGCAGAGATCACCAGAGAAAAATCATTATGAATCAATTATCAGAGAGAATTTTTGAGAGAGAATTATTGTAAAGAGTCTATACTTTCTAGAGCTGTGACTAAGTAATATCATTTGCTTTTGTCTCATTTTCTTGAGTTGAAAGGTTTATATACGATACATGTTTCTATGCCTCTTATATGACTAGAAAATTCAAATAAGAAGATTGAACCCTATGCCTTTGTTGATATTTTTTGTGTCATTTGCAAAAGTAGTCTAGGCTGTAGACTTTCTAGAGTTGTGATTAGGAATGTCATTTGCTTTTGTCTCATTTTCTTTAGTTGAAAGGTTTATATAACTGTACATGTTTCTGCACCTCTGATATGACTAGAAAATTCAAATAAGAAGATTGAACCCTATGCCTTTGTTGACATTTTCTGTATCATAGCAAAAGTAGTCTATATTGTGGGCCTCTGTTTCTATTGTTTCCATCTTTTACATTGATCATGCACTTGTTTGCTCTTAAATGTAAATGAATCTTACATATAGTCTCATTGTGCTCAGGATTAAGGTTGAATTACATTTAGGTGCATTTCCATAGATTAGATTTCCTTTCTTGCATTTGTGTTTTTGATTTAAATTCCTATCCTTTTTCCCAGTATATATTCAATTTAAAGAAGAACCATATTCTCTAAAACTAGAGGTTGTTTCAAGTCGTAAGTTCCACATCTTGAAACTTCCCATTGTTGGTGTTTATTACAAAGCACAATTTTAAATCATCAATAGCTCGATAGGTTCATCTTCAAGGTAAGTATTCCTAACTTTATTTCTCCTTTGTAAGAGTAGATAGATAATGTAGTTGTGATTCTCTTCCATGCATTAGGATTTTGTATACATTGATATAATTATATGTATTCTATGCATGTTTAGTTTTATTGTTTCTAACCCCCACTTTATGTCACAAGATATTGTAAGCACTAGATTATATTTATTTTTCTTGTTATTAGAATAGGTGAAATATCAAAACCTAGGATCCCTTAGTGTTATTTCATGATTACATTAGATTGGAGGATATAGAACCCTCCTTATCATATTGTATTATGATAAATAATTGCCTAATCAGGTCTAGTGGATCCCCATATTGGTTATGCTCCCACTTAAAAAAAGTATTCCCAATTGAAAGTGTAGGTATGATCTATCTTCTCTAAGTTAGGATTGATTTATATAAATGATGCATTTACGATTGGATACATTTTGGTGAAGTTGACATGAACTAACCCTTACAAGATTTGTTCACTTATTTATTTATTTTATAATATATTTTCCATACTGAGTCAACTTTATCAACCCAATTCTAACTTTTGTGCACAAGTTTAACATACAGTCACATCAAGATGACTAAATTCTATTTTTATAGGTTTTTCATAAGGTATAAAAAACATACTAGGTTGATCTAGTTGACCTTGTAAAATTTTAGACATCTAGTCTAGACTACTAGCTTGACCCAGTTGAACTCATACATTTTCAAGCACTTAATCCATCATAATAGGATGACCTAGTCAACCATATACATTTTAGACACTTAGAAATAGGCTTATGCAAAGCTAGATAGGCCCAATTGACCCTATTAGTATAATTTTTAGGCATTTATCAAGATTCTTTGACAACAATCTCAATTCTCTACATCTTCAGACTCACCAAGGTTCCTTTCTACCATTTCTCAATTTTATTGTAGTCTTTCCTTTCATAGTTAGTATTCTTCAAAACTACCACTGTGTAGTCAACTTGATCAACCCTATCAACCTAGTTTTGTATTTTGTGTGCTATCTATATAACTAGGTCAAATTTATCAACCTTATTAATTTTCAAACCTTTAATTCCATAGTATAGAGGTGACACTATCAACCCTATTCTATATTCTATGCATACACTATCAACTACATCGACACTGTACCATGTTTCAAAGTTAGAATTAACCTTTATATGATAGTAATTAGTTTAAACTTTCATTTTTTGTTTTAGATTAAGGTAAAAACAGGTTTTGAAGGGGCCCCGAAACCCTATACATCAAAAGATAGATAAACCTTAAGCATTCCAGAATACACAAAAGCCAGGAAACTGCTTAAGCAAAACCAGTTAACCAGGAAACTGAAACCAGCAAACAAAATGCTGAACAAACAATAAAAATTATTTTTTACAAGACTGAAGCTTCATATCTAGAGGGGGGACCAAGGGCTTAGACTTCTTCCTCTTAACTGTAGTCCAACCATCCTCTACCTTAGCTGCCTCAGCAACCCAATCCTCAGAAGGCCTAGATCCATAAAGTCTAGGGGGTGTCAAAGCCTCAGCAAAATCCTTATGAGAACAAGCCAGCTTCTGGCTCCTAGGAGAAACCTTCAAAATAGGTGGAGGAACCACCACCTCCTCTGAAATCAGTTCAGGGAGATCAAAAAATCCAATCTCCACAATACCTTCAACATGATCCATCTCCAGCGGAGTCTCCTTACTTTCATTTTTTGTTACTTGCATGCTTATAATAGATAACATAATCTAATTAGGTGGTTTTCAATATATCATTTAGTTTCACTATTTTCTATTTTATGCACACATGACCAAATCACAAAATCTTAAACAAGCATTTTAACAATTGTCTACCCAAGGCAAACCTACTTTTATTTCATCACCAAGGGGGATGTTGTCTTGGTTTTTTATCCAAGTATAAACATGTGTTTAATGTTATAATGATACTAAGGACCCTACTCTCTTTCTTAAGTCTTTTGGTAATATCTATAAGGAATGGGTCCAAACTAACACCTTTGCTACCACTAAGCTCTTAGCCAAAACCTTTGTTGATGATGTACTTCAATGGTAAAACCAAATTCCTAAACATTCAAACTCAAAACTAGAGGATTTAGTCAATGCTCAAGGAATTCCAACATGATGACCTTTCTAAAAATTACATTAGCCATTTTATCAATGGTAAACAACTTCCTAATGAATTTGCTAATTATTTCATCAAATGATGGAAGTCTCTTACTAATAAAGTGGATCATAACATGAATGATGATACTCTTTTAAAACTATTTTTCACTACTCTTAGAACTCCCCTTCAATACAAAGTTCAAATATTTTCACCTAAAACTTTAGATGAAGCCTTAGACCAAGCATAAGGCAAGACTTTATTATGACTCAAATTGAACCACCTCAAACAACTACTAAAACATCTTTTAAATATTTTTCTCATAACATTGATTCATCCAAGCCTCCCCAATCTCAAAATGGAGTATCAAATTTAAAAAAAAATAACCCAACCCACCCTCTATTGAGTCTAGAACAACTTAAGCAAAAAATTTCAACCTCTAAACCCATGATCTTTGATCCTTCCAAAACTCCTCAAAAATGGTACAATCATGATAAATTTTATTCATGGAATGATACTATAGGTCATTTTCATGAGTCTTATCATGATATTCATCTATTTATTCCTTATTCTTTGCTTGGTCCATATTTCAAACTTGATATTATCACAAAACAATATTATCAAGACTATTTTCAAGCTTCTCAAATTCAATCTCAAGAACCATAATCACATTAACATCAAATAATTAATGATCAAAAATAATTATCCCATACCTACACTTCATTTACTAATTTTTTTCAGACCATAGTTGATCCTTCTTCATATACCAATAATGAAATGATAGGTCACATGAACAACTTTAAACATATTGTTGCATCCATTGAACCTCAACCTCTTAGGTCATATGAACAAAATGAGTACCTAGTTCAAATGACTACTACAAATCCTATCATACATGGTCCTCATTTACCTCTTCATACCTCTCCTACACATCATATTTTACACTCAAAATTCTTAAAATCTAACAAACCAACACATTTACCTATCTATAAATGCACCTACCAACCCAATTTAAATCATTTTAATGATTCAATGTTACCTCCCTCTACCTCACATGTTGAGGCATCTTATGATGCCCATCCACATGTCCCTTTATACTTTGGGGCATCTTATGATTCCCATCCACATGTCTCTTCAAACTTTGGGGCATCTTGCGATTCCCATCCCTACATCCACTTACCCATTGGGGCATCTTACGATACCCACTTTTATTCTATATTGCACAATAAAAACCAAATTAAACTTCAAGAAAACTTCAAAGACTTATAGAATTGTATTTCACATGCTCATCTTTAATATAAACTTTATCATATATCTTAACTATTCTTTTTGTCTCATGTCTCTTTGTTTTTATGCACTTTCTTTCTTTTACTTTCTCTTTATAAGCATCATTGTCTTCCTTTATGTTCTTTTTCTTGCACATTGCATTTGTCATTTGATTTAATTTTTTTACTCATATATTTATTTCATATTTATATTTTTTATTATCTTTACCTTAGTATCTTTTTGATTATTTTCTCTCTTATTTAGCATTCACCCTTCTGGGTTTCTCTTTTGTAAGTTTGCAGTGTAAGACCATGGATAGGACCTGACCCTCCTCACAAAATACCACCTTTGCTTATTTTCTCATTTTATTTCACATGTTTCTTTTTGTGACCCTCATGGGTTTCTATTTTATGAGTTTTAGTATAATACCATGGATAAGACCCGACCCTCTTCATAAAATTACCATTTTGTAATTCCTTTTATAAGAAAATATCACTGATTCTTACTCTCAACTTTAGATTTTACTTCTTTTGATAATATGGAATCTACACAACAATCTATTTTAACATGTTTTCCTCCATTTCCCTTACTATTATAATAAGGAATCACACTTTACTAACATTGTATTCTTTTTTACCCTTTGTCCCTTTTTATTTTACAGTTTGACATAATTTAAATTTGTTCAATGTGTCATTCCTCTTGATTTACCCTTTCCTTTCACTCCACATTAGATAAAACAAGGTCAAAGTCAAGATAAAACTTTTATTTCACCTAGATTTATGATAATCTTAGACCCCATGCTCTTTAAAGTTATCTCTCCTAGAAACTGAGTCCCAAGTACTCAAATGAAATTCATATTTAGAACCCATGTTTGGTTTTCCAAATTTGTATGGATGAGGAATAGAAAAATTCATCAAGAATTTTAAAATACTAGTCATTTGAAACAAAATATGATGATATACAAAAGGAAACATACAAATTTTTAAAGTCAAAATCACACTAAAAAGACATGATTTCAAACACATCTCCTATCTCTAACCAAAGTGCAAACTCCACAGTTCACCTCACATAGAGTTGAGGTCCATTGCGGTATGGTAGGCCAATATATTGGAATAAGATAGTACAACAAACTCTATGGTTACACATACTTTATCATACAAGTACCCAATATTTGCAATAGACTAATGACTCTATAATAAGTTCTGAGGAATGGGTAACACATTATGGGAAGGTAGGTGCATTTTAATTTTCATGCATATAGCCTTCATGGGATGATTTATATACTATATTTATTGACCTAAGACTTGTGTAAGGAATAAAAATTATTTAGAGTCCTTAAGTTTGAAATTCCTCTTGTTTTGAAAAACCTAATTTGGGTGTCTTGATTTGATAAAGAGTTCCTCTACCTTGAATTTTCCTTCATTTTTTCCCTTCACCCATTTCATTTCCCCCTTGATAGGCAAATTTTCATTGTAAATCAATTTTCCCTCTTCTATATTATTTCATCATTACCTCTTAACAACATGCTATCATTACTTTGTTTTGGTGTCATCTATCCTTAGATAAAAACATGTTTGAGAAACTATGGATTGCACCCTTACACCATTTATTTACCACACCAACTCATTTTCATAGTATTCATGTCATTAAGTGGTTGCGTTTTCTTACATTGAATCTTATAACAATCACTAAGTTTGAGTTTTCATCCTTTAGAGATTTTGATTTTCATTTAGCCATCATGTTCTTGTTTGATTTCTATAGACTTACCTTATCTTACATATGACATTTTCCATTATTACATGTTTCTCTTTATGCATGCCTTCTTCATTTTTATCTCACATATTCAATTACATTTTATTTTCAGTCTTTCATGTTTTTCTTTTTGCATATCTTACATGAGCTTACTTTTCATTTTCTTATATACCTTTGTTCAAGTTGTCTTGCATTTATATTTCATTTGTCATTCATGTTTTACATGCTTCCCAATGTGATTATTTTCTATATTTATTTTTATCATTCATGTTTTAAATGATTCCCAACATGATTTATTATGTTATACATTCATTTTTTCCATTTATGTTTTGGATGCTTTCCAATGTGATTTAATGTGTTCTACAGTCATTTGTCATTCATTTACCATCATTTGTCCTTATTTTTCCATAATTTTTGTCATTCATTTGCATTCAATATTCTAGCCTTGCCTTAACCATCCTAATTTGCTAATTTTTCTTAAATCACTCATGTATTTATTAACTCTTTTTTCACTAATATATGCCTATCTCCCAAAAAAATTTGATTTTTGGCTATTTTTTACACTAAATTCTATAGGCTTGCCTAGTGTTCTTCACATTGGATGCCTTCACATTTCTTGTAGTATATTTATATATCTATAGAACTAAGGTAAGTAAAGGTATGTGTTTTTTAATTCCATATTTTCATTTATCTTATTTTTTACTTATTGCACTTTACTTAACATTATTGTTATGTGTTATCATGTTCTATTCCCTGAAGCACCATCTAGTGTTGTACTCACATGACACATGATGAGCTAAGAGTGGGACATATGTATACACATAATATTTTTAAAAATTTATTAATTAATGACACTTTATATATTTTAATAACCTATCAAGTCTCAATATCTTTAAGTGCATACCTTAAGGGGTGCACCAGGAAAGGGGTGGACAAACCATTGGTGATTCATAGAATTATTGTCCCTTTTTCCACTTGTTATCTTCACATTTGTCTCCTAAAAACATTTACTCTAAGGTTGTTATTCTATATTTTACCCATTCCATGTATTTTATACATTTTATCCTCCTTTGCCTCACCTAGATTCCATTTTATTAGTTAGTTGTATAGGGTTGACTAGTTCTACCCTATATAGTTTTGGGATATTTTTCACTTAGGATCTAGTTGACCTCTGGTTGACCTAGTGAACTATTGTCTATAATTGTAATGGGTTAACGAGGGAAGAGTTTAGGGATATATATATATATATATATATATATATATATATATAAGTTCATTTCCATCATTTATTAAGGAAGAAGTGAATAAGAAGTAAGTACAAATGAACATCTACTTATTGACCATTGTACTTGAGAAGTAAATATTAGGGTTCCATATTTTCTTTGGAGATATAGATATTATATTCTAGATAAGTCTTTTGGATGCATTGATAAGCTATGTAACCTAAATCTAATTTATCTTTATCATCCTTATATACCATAGTAACCTCTTGTAAATCACCTTGGCCAAGGGAGAGATTGAGGCTTAGAAAGTTCATATTCAAGGTAAGTATTCCTAACTATATTTATCCTTTGTAAGCGTAGATAGATAATAGATTTTTGCTTATCTTCCATGTATTAGGATTCCATATACATTGACTTAAGTATATGTCTTGTATCCATGTTTAGTTTTATTATTTATAATCCCTACTTTGTGCCACAAGCTTTGGTGAGTACTAGATTATATTTACTTTTCTTGTTATTACAATACGTGAAATATCAAAACCTAGGACCCCCTTAGGGTTATTGTGTAATTATGTTAGACTTGAGGCTTTATAACCCTCCTTATCATAGTTTATTATGATAAATGATCCCCTAATTAGGTTTAACAAATTCCCATATTGGCCATGCTCCCACTTAACAAATGTATTCCCAATCAGAAGTGTAGGTATTCTCTATCTTCTCTAAGTTATGATTGATTTATAAACATGATGCATTTTTTATTACATATAGTTTCCCTATAATTTAATTCTAGGTCATATTTGGATATGTGAAGTATGATTTGTACCTTGAAAATTGCATTTGAGCATCAAGTTCCATTATTATATTCTAGAGTTTACTATCCATGGTGATATTCAACCATATTAGTATTGCAATCACCTAAAATCCAAGTATGTGAACTAAAACTATTAACCAAGCACTGATTTTGTAAACAAGAAAAAGAAATAATTAGTTATTGAATCTCTAAAATCTAACTATATCAATCCTAGTGACCTTTACTTCACTTATTTCAATCTAAATTCTTAAAACATTTATGTTCATTTTACCATCTAAAATGAGGGTATTAAATATAGGATTTTTTCCATGTTGGCAATCTACCCAAATTTCCTAAGTCATATTGATGAACCAAATCTATTCCTATCAGTCCCAACATAATTTGGCAAAAGAAATCCAAATATGCTATATTGGAGCCACTTAGATTTTTACCAAATACATCACCCAATGAAGATTGGGCCATCAGTGTTGAAGGAGCTTAGTTGTATGGTGATAGTTTTTATAATTACTTTCAAACTAATAAATACCTTATATAAAATAGAATCATTAACCATCTAAACTATAAAGGAAAATTATTAGGGTCAAGAGCCTAAGTTATTATTGAGCCAATTCCCATGACAACACATACAAATTTGAGGCTTTTTATTTACACCACTTGGGGGTGATCCCATAGATTTTAAAAATGATACTACATCATCAACTAATGAAGAGACTCTTGATAGTGATGTAACTTCACATTATAGAACCTAAGATGAGTTATTAAACACCAAACTTTTTGATATCAATGTCTTTATTACCTTTAATCTATATTATCTCATTTCCCTTCATCATATGATCCTCATCAATTGGGACCAACAAGAGTTGATTATACCATTTGATAAATTTTAAAATGAAGAATATGTTGTCAAATTAATGGGTGTTAGAGATAGGTTTTTAGCTAGTAACCATAAATAAGGCTTTGAATTCCACTTGGATCCTACTAAATTCTTTAGAGAGAAGGAAAATGTCCTTGGTCATGAACAAATTAAAACGTTGAGTTATTCAGGTGAAAATTTTTCTAAGGAACTTTAGGTTAGGGAAAAATTAAAATAAAATACAAGTCCATAGGTGAAAACCTATTTTATGCACCCTTATATGGGTAAATCTCCTCATCTCCTAAAGAATCTCAAATTCCTCCTAGTCTAAACATTACCATTTGTTCAATTATCAATTTAGTAGAGCAATAAATATTTTCATGGTTATATATTTCCCAAAATAATTTACTAATAGCCATTTCAAAAAATGGAAAATTTATATTCTTATTACATGGGTTGATCTTGTATCTCTCAAAGTGATGAAGAAGATAAATTTCATTCACTCCCAACTATTCTAGAGGATGAATCTAAACTCATTGTGGAGGATACCATAGAAGTGAATATTGGTACCTACAATGATATAAATATAGTTTATCTAGGCACATCCATCCCTATCAAGGAATATTATTTCATCATTAATATCTTGAATAACTTTATTTATATATTATCATGATACTATTCTCATATGTCAAGCCTAGACCCTTCTTTACTGGTGCATCAAATTGTCGTACACCCAAATGCCAAGATAATCAAGAAATAGTTGTAGAAAATACCTCCATTCATCACTATATTGGTAAATAAGGATATAAAAATGTTATTAGGATGTGGATTTATCATACCACTAGATAATTCTAAATAGATATCAAACTTTGTATTAATCAACAAGAAACCATAGGGCATTCACCTATGTATTTATTTTAGAGACATAAATAAAGAATTATTAAAAGATGATTTCCCTTTGCCTAACATTGACATGATCTTAGATTCAATAGTATGATATGACATGTTATCCCACATGGATGGTTTCTCAAGATACAATCAAATAAAAATTAAGACTAAATACCACCACAAAATAGTGTTAATGACTCTATGGGGGATATTCTAATATTAAGTCATGCCCTTTGGATTGAAATATCTCAATACTACCTATCATCATGCCATGAGAATCATCTTCCATGACATGATACATGACATTATTAAGGACTACATTAATGATATCTTTGAGAAATATAAAACACAAGTATGACATCCTGACATTATATGAAGAATATTTGAGAGACTTTGTGAATATAAGGTGTGTCTAAATCTAAAGAAGTGTGTCTTTAGTGTCACTTTAAACAAACTTATATGGTTAATTTTTTAATTTAGGAACATCTAAGTTGATCCTAATAAAGTGAAACCATTATGGAGATGCCTTCACCATAAAATATGAAATAATTTCATAGCCTATAGGGAAATATTAAATCTATTTAGTGGTTCATTTATTATTTAGATAAAAAGTGTTATCCTTTCATTCACCTTTTGAAGAAAGTTGTTAAATTTCATTAGGATACAAGTTATTGTCTAGCATTTGAATAATTTAAGACCTACTTATTTAACCCACTAGTTTTGATGCCTCCTATACCAAGACAACCTTTACTTATTTAATTATTAATGATAAAACATGCACTAGGGGAAATCTTAGCCCAAGATGATAGTCAAGGTAAGGAACATGTCATCTACTATCTAAATTAGACACTTTTTTATATATGATAAAATTTAATCAGTAATTGAGAAATCTTGTTTAGCTATGGTTTTTTATTCCCAAAAGTTATGTCAATATATGTTGAACAATAAGTCTATTTTTATTTCTAATCTTGATCCAATCAAATACCTAATATCCAAGGTAACTTTAGTAGGTTGCATGGCCAAGTGGGTAATGATGCTAAGCAAGTTTGAGATCAAATATCAAAATAAAAAGGCCATCAAAGGAAAATTTCTAGTAGATAAACTTGTTAAATCTCCTCTATTTGAGATGTAGCCCCTTAGATTTTATTTCCCATATGAGTCAATTATGACTCTATAGGTAGCAACCATTGAGTCTAAATAATGAATGTTGTACTTTTATGGCTCATATATATCACATGGATTTGGGGCCAATATATTATTCATTACACTACAATGGGATCTCATTCCTAAGGCATTCAATATTAGTTTCCATTTCACTAATAGCATGTCTGAGTATGAATCTATCATTTTAGGACTCTATCTCATCATATAATAGAACATTCAACATTAACCAAGCCATAAACTAGTACCAAATAAAGGATGAGAAGTTTTTACCTTAGAATAATATGATAGACAAGCTAAAGTCACATTTTTAATCTCTTTTATTCATGCATGTTGATGCCTAAAACTTTCACTCTCAGTTAATAGTTTCCTAGGGGAAGCTTTACATACGTGGGACCAAATCTGTGATTTGTGAAGCAACCTCCAAGATTTTAGAAGCTGACTCTTCTAATTAATTAGGGGTGGAAAAGGGGTAAGAATAAAAATAAAAATAAAACTAAAATAAATCTATCTAAGGCAATATGCCAAAATTTTAATGTATCCATGTAATATTGTATAAAATAGATTGAAACTTTGAAACACTACATATAATTTTAAAGAGCATATGCATGATTTAATTCTTGCAACATAAATAAAATCCAACACTATAGAAGTAGAGAATAGAAATAATAGGTAGCAATAGATCTTATTCAATTTGACACAAAACACCACATCCTCTTCATTATTAGGTGAAGAATAAAATATAAAAGGCTCAAAATAATATCATAAAATATTCAATATTTCCCATGAGGGGTATCTGCTAAGGTTGAGAAATGGAAAATGATAATTTCTACTACTTCTATTCATAAACTAAAATTATTACAAATGGATTTTCTTTGATAACAGTTGAAAAGATAAAACTATCCACCAGTCCTAGATTATTCCAACAGAAATAAGCTCAGAATATATAAGCATAATGGTCTCATGAGAAAATGACACCTAGAGCCTAGGACTCATACTCATGATGAGGCCATTATAACTGAATGAGGAGCTTTGGATCATGAGTGAATTTGGTCTTCAAAATCTTGGATATGACATAATTATTGATGCCTCATGATCCCCATAATGCTTAGAAGAATCATCATGGTGATGATTGTCTCCATTTGAAACTACCTCTAAAATTCTATTAGAAATGGGAGTCTAATCCACTTGGTCAATGATGTTACTCAAGGCTCTAATAGGAAAAAATTTCACTCTTGATGATCATGAAATGAGGAATGGCACATTGAGGGGTGAACTTCCCTCTTTGAAACCATTTTACCTTTTTTTAATAAATAGTGCATGAAGTCACCACGTGGTGAGTTGGTGTTATTCTTGGGGATGTCAAGAACTCATTTTTAAAGAATGAGTGTAGGGGTACCACATGAAAGGTTTTATTCCTTTTTTTTTCATAACTTTATAGTGGGTCCTACCCATTATTTCATCATCCAATAGCACTTTTTTAAGCTCTAATGAAAAACACTCACCTTGGATTAGCATCATGATGCCACGTGTCAAGATGGCACTATTCTAGGTGAGACAAGAACCTTTTTATGATGAATGAGTAGTAGGGTGCCACATGGTAGTAGCAAAAGGAAGATGAGACTTACTCAAAAAATAGAAAGGGGGACCTCAAGAAAAGAGAAGGATGATATTCAAATCACTAAACTTGTCAAGCATGTATATGATAAAAAATAGAGACCTAAAATACAATAAAACATGGATTATGATCCATAGTTCCTAGTGACTTATAGGGGAATCTGCCTATGGATGGAAGAACCTAGAACTTTTGGTTTACCAGACCAGCTAAAGAAAACCTACAAAAAGGGAATGCCCATAAAACTCACAACTTCTAAAGAGTTTGATTCAAAAGCATCCACTCTTCCTCTTTGGGTTGAGTCTTCTTATTCATATCCTCAAAGGTTCTATCCAAATTAATTATATCCTTGAAGGAGATGCTACTCAAGCCTTACACTACTACCTACATCAAAAATTCAAGTTGGGAAAGAGGTTACAAAATGGTCTCTACCTCATACAAACTTGGTGTTTGATCAAGTACTGTAAAGATTGTCTGGTCATTCTTCTTTTTTATCAATATCTCTTTGATCATGTCCTATAAAAAGACTATGTTATATGTGAAGAATAGGCAAGGGATTCCAAAATAGACCAAATATTTAATATGCCCCTTCATATCCCAAACCACTTTTTCTAAGGCATCTAACAATGCCTTACACTTTTCTACTACCTTGTTGTAGCTCAAAAATTCATTCACCTTCACTAACAACTACCTTCAATTGGTCATCCCTACTACTTGGAGTATCTCATCCATTACACTATACAAATTATGGACTAGGAGCTCTAAATTTTGAACCTTGGGGGACATAAAGGCAAGGACTTGGTCTATAGACATGCTTACTTATGTGATCAAATGTTAGGAGTCTATAATGAACCCAAGCATTAAATTCAATTTTTATGCCATGTATTTTATTCTCTCCTAGTATGATACATAAAGTTTTTGGACCATAGGGATGATGCCTACAGTCTAATAGTAGGTGGCGAGGTCATTCTTTAGTTGTTGGATTTTCTAGTCTTTAGCCAAAGAATATTATTGCATCTATTGTTGCATTCATTGTTACATTATTGTAGTGTCCAAGAGACTCTTATGGGTCCATGAAATATTTATTTATTTTTCATGTAGCTTATTTTATTTAGCCTACTTATCCTTTTTTAAGCCATTAATTTTAGCCTTTAGTTTTGCTACTTGAATTTGTAGCTGGGCCTTTTAGCTGGCTTCCACTTAGAAGCTCTTAGTGGTGATGTGGATTTGTAAGTCAGACCTCATTTTGGTGAAATCTACATCTTTGTATTTGGCATCTACATTTAGGTGGTTGATAATAACTTTAACTCTTATGAGTTTCTACTCTTTCTTTTCCAACTATTAGCCTACCTTGAGATAGTCCATGGTGATGGAATTTTGGGTTTCTTCCATTAACTCAACCCTATTAGTTAGTATAGCCTAGCTAAGGTTAAGGCTAACAGTGTGTATTGAGTTATATTTTATTTTAATCTATTCTTGGGGCTTGATTACTTATGGCATCATGTGTGTAATCATCAAGGATTATTTTGCTAGGTTAAAGAATGATTGCATGTGAGGTACCACTAGGGCCTTAGCCATTTTCCTCTTCACTTATCTACCCAAGCCTCTTGGTATTTTATTACAGTCTCCAACTATTGGTGGAATTAATCTTGAGACTAAATTAACTCCCCCATGAAGGGGGATCCTTATGAAAATTTGAAAGGAATGGTCACTTACTATTATGAAGTGACAAAAACTATTCCTCTGGGTATGAACAAATAAAGGGTTAATGTGGAAGGACAAAAATGTGATAGGATGTAGAGAGGGGTTGTGGGTGATTGTACCATTATGGATGAGGGTAGAGGAGTGAAAAGTGATGTGAGTGAGTTGATCAACTACATGGTGGTAAGCGGTGCAAGCATAGTGAACTCGGTGGATGGTGAAGATAAATTTTAAAATGAGGAAGAAGTGGAAAAAAGAGGGTTAGAAAAACATACCTTCTTTATCTTTGGATCAAGAGGAGGGATAGAATCTTGTGCCTCAAAAATAGGCTGAGTTGACCCTACCTTAGGCTATCTTGAACTACCCTATCCCTATTGTTAGGGAGTTGCATAAAGAGGAATGGGCTAGGAAACAAGCCTCTAAATTGTGAAAACATCCTCCTCTTTTCTAGAGGGAGTATCATCTTCTTATTATACTATTAAAATGTCTTATTTTTCCTGAGCCTCTTCCTCTTGGTGCTCATCCTAGAGGTTTTAAAATTGCTCATCAGATTCCAAGTCCTCAAAATGGATCTCCCTTTTTCTAATATCTTGCCTATACTTCCAATAGTCATCCATTTTCTCTTTGATCTATCCCCTTTGGATGATTTATGCTCTGAGACCATTGGTCATGGTCTTTGTGGGATCAAAATCCTTGATTGGTTTATAAAAGGACTCCTATGGTTGATTAGTATTCTAAGGGATATTTGATAGATACACTTAATACTTAATATCATCCTTCATTGGAGACTTATATTCCTTGAATTATGGTTAAGGCTAATAGATTAAGGGAGTGGTGATCTTCAAGGTGGTTATATGGCTAGTCAAATCATGTTTCCATTGATCATTGATCTAGTCCAAGCTGAGCTCTACCATTTGAGTGCAAGTTGTTACTCTTATGACCTCTTCACAATTTTAAATCCCCCTATTGAGAAGGGGATGTCATAGATGGATTTTTTCTTCTATTCCATGCCATTTATTAAGTCCACTACATCAAGTTGGTGAGCCAACTCTAGGGCCAAGTTTCTATCTATAAGTAGGCATGGGAGATAGAATGTCTCTTCCTTAAATATATAGACTCAGATAACAGTGAAATGGGATATAAAGAACTAGTCAATTGGAACTCTATGTCTAGTGATCCATGCTCTCTAGTAGTCCATCATTTTGAAGGTTATGGCCTCTTGACTGAGGTCAATTAGGATCAGAGATAAGAAACACTCTACAAAGTCATGATAATCCCTTATGGCCAATAGGATGTGGGTCCATGCAGAGATGATAATCAATTTGTGAGGATACATGTTCATCACATTTATGTTTAAAGTGAAGTACAAAAAGAATAACCAAGAAATTTGGTATAGGATCAAGTGAAAGAGGAAGGAAGAATACCTGCAGGTATTTTGGGCCAAAAAAATTACCAACTAATGGTAAAAGGCATCATTAATGGCATATATAAATTCCATATTATAATCCTTCTACCTACATAATATATTTAAGTAAAAGATAATGCCTAATCAAAAACCATGGACATGGGCATCTGAGTCCATTCTAAAGATGAACACCAACATGGAGAGGGAATCCCTCATGTCTTGTGCTACATATATCAAAAGAGTGATGGGTAGGGGTGACACTTCTATATAATCACTATAAAGAGCTAAGTTTAATAACTTTATATTTTGGACATGAGTTTTCCATATTTTTTTCAAAATTTCCATGTCACATATGTCTATATTAGGGTTAGTAGGGAGCTAGATCATCTCTTTTATTTCATCAGTGCTAATGTCAAAAATTAGGTGATTTCCTATAATAATGATAGTGGTGGAATTATATCTCTTTGTGCATAAGGTGATGATATTTGGGCATGGGTTCATGAGAGGCACCATGTATTGAGCTAGTGTAGATCTCCAAATCTTGAAACCAAATGACTCAAATTCATTATTTCTAACCTTAATGATCATATGGGTGTGAGTGCCCTCTCTCAAGTTCTTTTTTAGTTCTAGTTAATTTAGGATCAAAGATCCCACACACACACACACACACACACACACACATATTATACAACTAGTGAAGGGTCTATATAATGTACCTCCATGATGATATTAATGTTTGGTAGTATAGGCTTTAGTTGTGTAAAGGTAGAAGCATATGATTTGCTTCTTAAAAATTGTGGGGGAAGATCTCTATGACCACCTACTCCACAAGTCATTTGTTTCCTAGGGTGTATACCACCATATGAGGATCCAAAAGTCTCCATTTCATAATTATCCTAAAAAATATTCTATTTTTTTAAAGAAAATACTAGATATTGGCTTTGGCTTTCAATTCTACACATAATTTTGCACAGCTCTATATGCAATTCTGCACACAATTCTTTGTTATAGACTCTTTGATTGTCTTAGCTAAATACACTCAAAATTATTAAGGAATTTAAATTTTTTAACTAATTAGGAGATGGGTATCTATATGTGAACACTTATAGAATGATCATCATGCTTCTTTTTTGAATTTAGGTGCCCATAAATGTTAAGGGTAGTACACATGCTTGAGAAGCAACTTACAAGAGATTTTATGGTGATCCTTATGGGAGATCATAAAATTAGGAGTGACTAACATTAATTATTGGTGGATTTTGGTAGATAATATTCTTTTAGAGATGATTAAAAATTAGGGGAGCTAGGGTGTGAACACCTGACAATGGGACAATAGTAACTTGTGCTGACGACACTTATTTGAAAGGAAATAACAACCAAAGAGGAAAACCAAATAATAAAATGGAAACTAACTATGTACAAAGGTGAGATTGAAAATTAGTTTAATTTTTTAAAGTAAATTCCACTAAATTTAAGCTCTAAGTCAAAGCCTTCTTCATATTCGAACTCAAATTCATTACCCTACCTATTATCGATGATGTGAAAAGGCCCTCTCCATAGGGAATCAAATTTTGCATGCTAACCCAACTTCATAGCCCTTTTGTCATAATTTAAAACTAAGTATCTTGTATTGAATCCTAGGTTGGATACTATATTTTTGAACCATATCTAGACTATCTACTATTAGTTGATCTTAGTATCACTGGCTTGTTCTCTCACTTCTGAGAGTTTGAGTATTTCTACCAACCTAACCTCCATTTCTCTATTTTCCTCTATTTTGATAGCTTTCAACAACTATAGAGAGAGAATATCCATTTGTATGGGCATGACCACTTCCTTCCCATACACTAATTTTTATGGCAATGTGTTTGGAATCTACTTATGAGTGATCTAATTGACCTACAGAGTTGTGTTCACATGATGATGTCACTCCCTTTATCACTCAACACCTATAATCTTGAATAACCTTATGAGGTTCTTATTTTTTATCTAGCTAATCCATTCCCTTGTGGGTAGTAGTTGGAAAAACTCTTAAGGAATATGCCATTTTTAAGGGAAAATTCAAAAATATTTGAGCTAAGGCTTTTACATTATCAAATATGATTATTTTCAGGGGGTTAAACTTTGTGACTAGTTCCTATAAGAAGTTGAGGATCACATACTCAATTTCCTCTTTCAAATGGGACACTTCAATCCATCTCTTTAAGTAATCCATGGCCATGAGTATCCACTTTTGGCCCATACTAGACATAGGATTGGTCAGAATTGGGTTCAGTGGCATGGATGAATTATTTTGTTTGCTTACAAAAAATTGGTATTGTAGGCAATTCTTTACCATCTAATGGTAATCCAAAAACATGGTTGGATAGTATTATCCCACGTGCATGATTTTGGTCATGGTTTTATTTGTTGAGAAATGTCCACCTAGAGGGGTAAAATGTATATCCTATAAGATATTCCTATCTTGGTGGTTATCGATGCATTGAAATAATTCCACATCAAAGATAATTTTGAAAAGGAATCCCTAGAGTAGCATATAGCTTGTTTCTTGTAGTATATAGAATCTTATTTTGTGTTTAAGGAGCCCATCCATATATTAGCTAATTTTCATAAAATGGGTTCTAATAGTAAAACAAGACTCATTAGTTTCATACTTAATTACTAAAACCATTTCTAATGTATCTTGTTCTTTTGGTGGGGCATCTATGCATTGGGACAAATACTCACAAATCCCTCTTCCTTAGATCACCTTGGTTGACTTGACTTTGACATCATATTCTTGGATCTTAATGATCTAACTAGCTCTCTTTTCTATGATCTCTCTTTCCATTATGTATTCTCTGACACTGAAATGTGCTATGTATACCACTATCTTTCTTCCCACCACTAGGTGTATGAACCTTTTGAGACCTTTAATGATGGAAAAATATTACTTCTCAATGAAATTGTATTTAACCTCATACCCATGCAAGGTTCTTAAATATAATGCAATAGAGTATTCACCTTTCCCTTCTTCTTTCTGAGTTAACACAACTGATAAGCTATGTTCACTCCCACAAGCATACATGATGAAATATTTAGAGAAGTCGGGATTAACTAGCATAAGAGAAATGAATATTACATATTTGATCTTTTAAAATGATACCCTTCCTGTGGTGGTCCATTTGAAATATTTGTCTTTCTTTAGCATCAATGTGATTGGCCTTACTAGCCCCACAAAGTTGGATATGAATCAGCTGACAAAATTAATCTTCCCTAAGAAATATTGGACCCTCTTCTTATTAACTAGTAAGGTCAAATCTCTTATGGCCTTCACCCTATCTAGGTCAATAGAGATTCCTTCTTTAGATACCATGTACCCTAGTAACTTGCCTTGTAATATGGTAAAGACACATCTCTTGGGTTTGAGAGATACCTTGAAATATTGGTACTTTTGAAATATTTTATCCAAATGGTCAAAGTTATCTTCCCTTTTATCAGAGAATACTATCAGATCATCTAGGTAAATGAGTATGATTTCATTAATTAGGCCTTTAAAGTTTATATCCATGGCTCGTGAGAAGGTGAATCTTGTGTTAGAGAGGTAGAAAGGCATCTTCACCTATGTGAAGGTTCCCCACTTTGTAGTAAAAGTGGTCTTGTGTTGATCCTCTTCATGAACACATACCTAGTTGTATCCCAAGAACCCATCTAGTAAAGAGAACATTTTTTCACCTATTACTATTTGAAGAATCTATTTCATATAAGGAAGGGGGTAATTATCTTTCATACATGTTTTATTTAAGTCTCTAAATTCCATGCATAGCCTTATGTATCCATTCTTTTCCCTCATCAAAACCAGGTTTGATACCCAAGTCAAATGCTTGATTAGGTTTATGATCCTTGAGTCGATCAATTTTCTCAATTCTTGATCTATGAGAGATTCAATTTTTAAGTTTATGACCTTTAATTTTGGTGGACTATCTTAAATATTTTTACTAGATATATGGTATACTATATGACCTCATGGTCGTACCCTTTTAGATCATCATAGGTCTAGGCCATAACCCCTTCATTTTTTTTGTAGAGGGATATCAATCACTCTTTATCCTTTTGAATTTATATTTTATTCAACCTATTACATCATCCTCATATTAGTCACTTTTGTCTATAATAAAATTCCTTTTATCATTTCAAGGATCATTAAAATCAAATAGATTCTCTAGGGTGATCATCCCCTTTAGAATTTTATTGGACTTCAATTGCATGATCTGATCTCTATAATCTTCTTCAATATTTGGTTGAAAATATTCCTTAAACTCGCATGACTACTAAATAAATGTGAAAATTTAGTCATAAATCTTAAATACTCTATAATTCTAATCATTATTTAGGATGGTGGGTCTGATAATCACCCACACCACTTGTTCTTTAGTTAGAAAATTGGTCACTAGATCAAATTGGGATCTGATTAATGCTATTCTATCATCCTCTATAATCATGGATCTAGGAATGATTTGGATATTGAATTATTCAAACATTTTAATCAAATCTCATATTTTATTTCAATAAGACCTCATGTAGACATTATTTATGGTCATAAACCCTCTTACTTGCCTCACTATTAGTTTGGAGTCTCTAAATGCTTTTAATATGCCCATATACTCAATGAGGTTGAGGCCATGGACCAATGCTTCATACTTAGATTCATTGTTTGTGTAGGTAAACTATAAGTGGAAGGCCCTAAGGGTCTCTTCTCCAGATGGAGACATCAATCATATACCAACTCCAAAGCTGGTCTTGCATTTTGCACCATCAAAATGCAGAGTCCAAAAATCAAACTCATTTTTAGGTTCCTTACTTTGATCCTCTCTTTTCTTTATGACCTCAAGGATGGCTTGATCTTCTTCATGGGTCACATAAGTATTGATGTTATTGGAATCAAATTTTGTGAATGGATCATTCTCTATGAACTCATTAATGAGGACTTCCTCATCTAGGATCCTGTTGTCTTCCACTCTTTCTTCCTCAAGCATTTCTACATGATACATCTCTTTCTTGGAGAAAGAAGTGTTTGTTGCTTCAAAATTTATCATAACATAATTATTTATGTGCTCTAGATGTAGAAGCTTAGACAACACCTTTAATTTTGAGACTTATTTGGTTCTTAGAATCAAGTGAGACCAATCCAAAGACAAGTAGCCACCTATCTTGGCCATGAAATCTCTTGATAGACATAACCCAAAGAATGGAAGAATGTCAATCACCACAAACTCTTGAGGAAATTTGATGTTGGGATAAGAGTACAAAGTCAGGGGAAGATCCTTGATAATACCTATGGTTTTAACTTTCTTCTCATCTATTTGTATTACCCATTTATTCAAAATTTTGCATTGAAGATGAAGTACATCCATAATTTTCTTAGGCATCATTGTGGTGTTGGCATCATAATCAATCATAGAATTTTTCAATAACTTAGTCCCCATAATAGAAGTTAAATAGAATGGGGTGGGTTTTGTTTTACTTACCGTTGCTTTGGAGTTGATGAATGCATGTGGTGTATGAGGTTATATGTTGTTATCTACTTCATTTCCCTTTGTTTGTGATGGATATATAGCTAGGTTAGTTCACATAGGTTTATCCTAGTCTTCTAATACCTCTCATAGTATATATTTTTGCTCAATAATAGATAAGACATCCTAGAGAGAAACATTTTTTGGGGCCTTCTTGAGCTACTCTGCTACATTAAATGACCCTTAAGGTCAGACCTTAGGGTCCTTTACCTTATTCTATATTATTTCACCCCAATTTTTATATTTCAAGGGTGATGGTTAGGGTGTTGAATATATTATGGAAGTAGTTTGATTGGACTTATGGGCCTTTCATCATGGGGACCTCACTCAAATATAATAAATCTTTACCTTCCATCCAAGAAAAGAGTGCATGATCTAAGGCTTACTCCTCTTCTTGCTCCAAGCACATTCCTTGCATTTGAGCCATTAAGATAGCATTTTCAATGCTTTAGGACTGGTATCCATAAGGAGCTAAGTCAGTTATGTTCACTTATCCTCGTTCATCAATAAAATTTTACTATATATTATCTCTTTGGTAGTTCTAGGGTATATCCACATCATTATATGAGAAACACCATGATTTTGAGTCATCTGCCAAGTTGTTTTGGCTAGCGACCAATTATCTATTTGAGTTTGGTAGGACTACTTGTAAAAGATCAAGAATTTGAACAATCTAATTTATAGGTCATGCCTATTGATTCATCCTCTACCCTCTTAGGTACTGGTTATGTTGAAATGACACTCTTTTTTCTTGATAATTCTAGTAAGGGGGATTTAGGGGCATAGCTTGTTATCTTTTGATATTTATGATCTCATTAGAGAAGTTATACAAAATACACTTCATGGAATTCATCTCTAAAACTAGCATGGATAAAGAGTATGAAATTTATTGAGTATCCAAATATACATACACAATAGGAGATGTTTGTGAGGTGATAAAAGCTTCCTAGCATCAGTGATCTTAGGGTAATTTTCCTAGCATCTATTAAATTATTTTCCACTTTGATGACTAAATCATGTGCATCTAGTAGTGTCTAGCCTCCAAGGGACTGAATGATGATAGATATATTTAAATTTAAGGTATTAAAGTAAAATACTATGAACATGCCTATGGGCAATCAAGACACTACCAATATATTTGTTATGTCTTATTAGACCTGGTATTGAAATCAATAATAGCCTCTTATGGGGCTCTCTTAATAGTGATTAGCTATTATAGGAGAGATGACCAGTATTCTTTCTCATTGAATCATTCAAATAACCTATTTCCCAATTCATCCTAGGTGGTGATGGAGTTGGGTGGCAAGGAATGATACCATTCAATATCTCACCCTTTGAAAGAGGTGGATAGTAGCCTTAAGGCTATGTTCTACTGAATGACATAATGTACAATACAAACATTGGATACATCTTAAAGATGTTCCATTACACTTTTTAAATCCTCCCATGTGAATTTAGGGAGTGACTTTAAGGCATTAGCAGGGATATGGTACCATGTAGCCAATACTGTTGGAGGGATGAGTGAGCTACCATTATTCCATGCTACAAATTTCCTTTATGGTCCTAGGATAGCTATCTACTATAGTTATTGAGTTACACTTGACCCCATGATCCTTTGGTGAGTTATGACTACCAGAGGTGGTATTAACAAGCTTTGATTATTTGCTATTTTTGACCTTATAATGGGTCTATGGCTCATACACTATGACTTCTAATCAAGTGATTATGGGTTTGAGTCCCACTAGGTGTGCTATAAAATGGAATTGTCGATGCCTAAAAATTTTACTCTCAGTTAACAATTTCCTATGGGAAGCTTTATAGATGTGGGACCAAATTTGTGATCTATGAAGCAACCTCAAAGATTTTAGAAGCCAAATTTTATAATTAATTTGGGGTGAAAAAGGGGTAAGAATAAAAACGCAAATAAAACTAAATAAATCTATCTAAGTCGATATGCCAAAATTTTAATGTATCCACCAAATAATACATAAAATAACATGAGACTTTGAAAAAATACATACAATTTAAAATAAAATATGCATGATTTAATTTATATAACATAAACAAAATCCAACACTATAAAAGTATAGAATAGAAATGATAGATAGAAATAGATCCCATTCAATTTGACATATAACACCACATCTTGTTCATTGTTAGGTGGAGAAAAAAATACAAAAGGCCTTAAGGCACAAAATATAATATTAAATCCTTCATGTGATGGGCACCTATTAAGGTTAGAAAATGGAAAATGATAACTAATTCTATTTCCATTCATAAACTAAAATTATTAAAAAATGGCTACTCTTTGATAATAGTTGAAAAGACAAAACTATTCACCACTCCCAGCCCCTTCCAAAAGAAATAAACCCAAAATATATAGGCATAACAACCTCATGATAAAATTATACCTTTAACCTAACACTCATAATCATAATGAGGCCATTATAACCAAATGGGGAGTTTCAGCTCATGAGTATAGCTAGTCTTCAAAATCTTAGATACAATGTAATTGTTGATGTGTCATTATCCCCATGATCATTATAAGAATCATCTTGGTGATGCGTGTCTTACTCCAAAATTACATCTAATTTTTTTTTAGAAATTAGGATCCACTCCCCTCATCTAATGGTGCTACTTGAAGATTTGACATAAAAAACTTTCACTCTTTAGGAGTGTTGGGATGATGTGTGACACACTAAGGGGTAAGTATCCCTCTTTAAAACCTTTTTACCTCTTTTTAACTAGTATTATATGGAGCCACCACATGGTGAGTTATCATTTCTCTTGGGGATGTCAACAACTCATTTGCAAAGAATGAGTGGTAAGGCACCACATGGAAGGTCCTCTTCCTTTTTGTCATAACTATATAATGAGTCCCACCCATTATTTCATTGTCTAATGGCACTACTTGAAGCTTTGACAAAAATAAACTCACTTTGGATTAGTGCCATGATGCCATGTGTTGAACTAACATTATTTTTGGGTGATCTAGGACCTTTTCATGATTAATGAGTGTCAAGGTGCCATGTGATAGCATTGGAAGGAAGCTAATACTTAGCCAAAAAATATAAATGGGGACTTTGGGAAAAGAGGAGGCTGATATTCAAATCATCAAACTCATTGAGAATGTCCATGATAAAAACCAATTACCCAAAATACAACAAAACATGGATTAAGATCCATAATGTAGATACCAATAATTAATCAGCCAACATAATGGTAATATTGGATACATGCTGGTAGTGGCTAATAGTGTGAAAGAGTATCAATTTCTCATTGATAACCTCCTTCAACCAGCTCACAAATAAATGGATCTAGATATGATACATGATATTACTAGTCCTGATGTCCCTTGGTACTAAGACCTTTATAACTACCTTCATGATCACATTATCCCTCTAGACCTATCACAAATCTAGCATAAAGACTTCATCCTTAAGACCACTTAATATACATTACTTGGAAATACACTTTATCATAGGGCATATGATGAAATGCTACTTCATTATTTATTTTTATGAGAATCCTAATTAATACTAAAGGACATGCACAAAGGAACTTGTGGGGCCCACACCAGTGGTTTATTCCTTACCAAGAAACTCCTTTAAACCAGTTATTATTCACCAATAATAGAAACAAATGCTTGCAAACATGAAAAAGTGTAATGCTTATTATCAAAATAATGATTTAATACATGTTTCTTTCCACTCTAGCTAATCTGAACACCAATGACATATTTTACTTAGGGAATCAATCTCATAATAAAAGTGAACCCTAATTCCATAGATTACCACAAGCACATCTTAACTACCACATGTTTCTTTACCAATTGGATCAAATCCATTCCCCTCACATATATAATCAATAAACATATTTCCAGGTTCATTAATTACAATCTCATTTATTGTTATGGAATTCCATCCACCATTATCACTTATAATGGTGGATTATTAAATAATAAATATGTTAAGGATATATATATTCCAAATTCCAAAAAAAAAAAGTTTGTGTCCTTTTACCCTCAAGGTAATGACCAAATTCAAGCATATAATAAGATCATTGTCAAAATCATGAAAAATATTATCTATGACATTTTCCATGATTGACATCTATAATTATTTATAGCCTTATGGGATTACCATATCAGTACCCACACACCCATGGTATTACTCTATATTCCTTATTTTTTGGCTCTGAGTTCATTATTCCTATTGAGTTCAAGTGTCCAGCTCTACACATTTTTTTATAATATATCATTGATGGCGAAGAGTATAGAGTGGATAGATTGTAATAATTGGATATCTTGGATGAGAAATAACAATATGCATTAGATAATTTTAGAGCATACCAAAATCAATTTGACCAAAGTTATACCAAGTGTATTTTCCTTAAAAAATTCAAAACTGTCAATTTGGTGCTAAAATAAAATCAAAATAATACCAATGTCAAATGCAAGAATAAGGGTAAGATTAAATCTAATTGGCTTGGGTCCTTATTTATGATTGAAAATTATGGTTCTAGAGCATATAGAATGGCTACACCCAATGAGCAATAGCTCAAGAAACCCATGAAAATTATGCACTTGAAATGATACTAAGCTTGACTAAAAATGAACCATTTTCTATAGGAATTCTCACTTTGGGCATCATTTTCACCTTTATCCTTTTACCATACCATTCCCTAGACCATTTTTATTCCCTCCTGCCATATCATTCCATAATCATTATAATTTATATTATTGTACCATACCTTAGATCATTTTTTATCCATTTACTATGTAATTCTTATTTTTGATCATGATCCTAATTATGAACAAGTATTACAAGCAAATGCAATGACTATTATTCCAAAGGCACTTCATCTATGATCAGAATCAGTAGCTTCTTTATAAATAAGTGTTTTAGGGTATGTCAAAAAGGGTGTTACCTACTTGATAGTTACTTTAATTACCTATCCTAACATTCATTTACCATTCATGGATTGTTTTTTTTCCTATTTGTATATTGCATGATCTTTTCATACACGTCAAATTATATTGTGGTTTGTGGTGGTAAACATCATTACAATCGGTTTACTATTGTTTGAGCCTCTACCTAAGGATTTTTTTGTCATGTGATAGATGTTTTTTTTTTAAAAAAATTTAAACATATTAACTTTCTTTAATTATTCTAAAAACCTAAAAACATTGAAAAGACCTATAAAAACCCTAAAAATTAGAAAATCATGAAAATTTCCTTAGACATTATATGCAAGACTAAATCCTAAAAAAATATTGGATGGAACATTATATCTATCTCACTTAATTTAAAATCCATATTACCATTACCATACCATTATCCTACCATTTATATTAGAACTAAATTGGCTTAAGCTCCACACAGACTATGTAGGTAGTGTTTGAATGCATGGGGCATCTCAGGTTAACTTGGCTTATCTCATTCTTCACTAATATTTCCTTACATACTCACCATTATTGTCAGAAATCTTTGCCTTATGCTATCACTATTTTGTGAGAACATTTATGAAATTTTTAGATTTAAAATTTATGAAATAATGAACACTCTTCACTTTTAGACATTTTAACACTCTCACCATTTTATGAGTAATCATTACTTGACTAGTGGGCATTGTGCATTTGCTACATTGGACTTTTCATCTCCATTTCTTAAAATATTTCACAATTTTATGATTACACCTTTCCTATTTATTATCTATTATCATATACCTAATTTTCATCACATTTATTCTATCCCATATCGTTGGGATAACTACATTTGGCCTGAAGTCTATAGGACTATGTACGTAATGTCCATTGACATTTGGGAATTTGGAGTCAACTCAGCCACCTCCTTCCTCTTATTCTATTTCCCTTGTTACTACAACCAATTCATTTTCTCATTAACCTAGGGGCATAATATCCAATACATAACACCTCATTTATTACACACACAATTGTTGATTGATTATATTAAGTTATTTATCTTTACTACATTGTGTTTTATGTATTTCTCTTATTGATTTCATTACCTTTTTTGTTTTTAGTGTTGTGTGTTTAAGTAAATATAGTTTATTCTTGATTCTTGCCTCAATTTGGGCTTGAGTTGTTTAATATATTATTTATATTGTTTTTTCTTTTTTGCATTGAGTACATCATATTATCACTTGAATTTTGATTATCCATATCTTGATTTTAAATGGTTTATTATTTGTGTTTGTGTTCTCTATATTATTTATTTTTGTTTTTTTGTTTTTTATTTATATTATTTTTATAATTTTTTTGTTTATTTATGTTTTTATTTATTTATAGTGTTTATTTATTGATTGTTTATGCTTGATACATTTTGTATTACACTTAATTCTTGATATTTTACATGTTGATTCTAATTTGTTTACACTTTGTATTTAGTTTTTTTATTTGAATTTTATGTTTAAGTATAATTTTTTAAACACTTGAGTCTTGCCTCTACTTTGGCTTTAGTCATTTAATTTCGTATTAAAAATGTTTGTATTGTTTGTTTATATCATTTATTTATTTGTATTTTTTTTGTTTTCTTGATTATTTTTATTTGATACATTTTGTATTACACTTAAGTCTTGATATTTCATATCTTGTATTTAAGTTGTTTACGTCTTGTAATTTTAACTCTTTCATTTTTGTTTTTGTGTTTTAGATGTGTTTTATTTTTCATCTTAGGTTTTGATATTTTATAACTATATTAAGTTGTAAATATTTACATTTGAATAGGTCCATGTGCAATATGAAATACAATGTTATTATAATCTATTTGTAGTTATAATACATAATTTAATTTTCAAGATTTAACAAAACCAAGTGCTCAAGATCATCCATACCAAAGCCTATCTAATACATGATCAAAATGCCATCAACACAACATGTATATACTTGAACTACCTAAGTATGTGCATCTCCTAAATTATTCATATATCATCTAATCACACTACATGTACATCCATGAGACAAACATAAGTGCAAAATTAACTAGCAATATAAAAGACAACAAAATCATGGAAAACAAATACACAACAATATCCATGTTCTAATGAACATCTAATATCTTAGTGTTATCAAATCAAAGACATCACAAAAGAATATTAAGAGTCCATATAAAATGATCCATGATCCAAAATTAATGTCATATATATCAAAATAAACAAGTTTATACATCCAAATAATATGTTCATTTCATATACAATGAAAAAAATGTGGAGATACAAAATCATCTCTATCTCACCTTGTTTCTAGAGGGGGTCTAATTAAAGCTTTTTTCCTATATGAGGTGCTAGTGATAATGGTGGCCATGGTGGTGGGGAACCCATCACTACCCATTATGGAGCTGAATGTGTCACTAAATTCTCTGATGTAATAGTGTGCCAAGACCTATAAGTATTACTAGTCTATTAGTTCCATTAATACTCCTTATATGTAGGTACCTTATGATCCACTAGGACTGCTACCTCATACAAACTATGGTAATAGGAAATCTTGTCCTTCACATGTAGAGAATCATCCTTGTCCACAATCATGTTAAATAACTATCTAGATGTACCCCCATTTGACAAAAGTTATCAAGCCTCATCCAACTTCCTAAAAAGCATTTGAATCTAATCAATGGCCCTATCTCAATCTGTATGAGCCCTATCTCATTCCCCTATGACTTTACCAAGATATACATCCCATGATATTAAATATGTCTATACCCAAGTAAACTACACATGTAAAAATTTTAGTTAAGCCACCTACCCTCTCAGATTGATAATATATGAATCTTAGGTTATGATTATGCCTTGTAAATTAGTGGTCTCACCCTATGCCATGGTTATCTCAAATCATAACCTTACCACATCCTTATCTAAATTAGTAATCTCTACTAAGAATTATGTGATCTCACACTACAATAAATTAATGATTACATAATCATCAATATCTTTGAGCTAGAGGGACCAACTTATCCTATACCTATACAAGTATCAATATTTATTCCTAAGCTATAGGGCCCAACCTCTCATATACCTATGTCAATCCTTATGCTAGAGGCCTGTGCCTTTCAAATCCCTATATCATGGCTCGAGTCCCCACCTAATACCTTGGACATATCTATATCTATCTAAGGATCCTATCCTTCCTCTCCCTCTCTATCCCCATCTCCATATCCATCACCACCATGTAAAAATAGGAGTTGTAATTGTTATTGTTTTATATGTTGCATAGTCATCTAAAGGACATGTTATGTTGGTTGTTGAATTGGATATTGAATGATCTATAAGGGGATGGATTTTGGTATCATCAATTAAACATGAACCTATCCCTATACCTATGCATATGCTTGATCCCCTTACCTCCTCTATCAAACTCTCTTATGCTACCGTGATTGTTTGAGCTAAATTCTAGACAATTTGAGAGTTTTAAAGCCTACCCACCATGTTACTTAGGCATATATCATATCAACATCTATATCCTGACCTATATAAGAACACACCATAGGTTTATCATGTAAAATTTTACAATAGTCTAGGATCTTAGTACTAAAATCCCCCAATCTATGATCTCCCATGTAACATGTGCAAAAATATGGTCCCATTTGGCACATCCTACTAGAAACTAAATTTCCACTACATATTATTTGGCCTATATCTCTCTATGATGAAGTCATGGTAACCTATGATATATCAATGTGATAGCACATAATAAAAAAAAGTTGTTCTCTATCCACCCAAACTACATTTCTAGGTACAACCTCCAAATAAAGTCACCATCTACCATCCCATCAACGGCATGCTTATAAAAGTATAAATATCTTTGGTGTCCTCATACCCCTGCTCTTGTCTGAACCCAACCATAATCCACTAGATCCTCAAGAAATTACTAAAATAACTATCCAACATTATGCTCTATAGCAATATGTTGCCAAGCCTAAACTTGGAGGAAAGTACTATGTCTATTTTTGTGCCCTCTCTAATACAAAATTATGTTTAGGTATTTGTATAACTAAGCCAATACAACCAAGATCCATGCAAAGTGTGTATTATAATCCAAAATATCTTTCACCACACTTATCAATCTAATATAAAATAATTATCTACTATTTTCAAGCAATAGAAGGCCACTAATAAGATTCATAAAAAATAATACCTCTTGGGGCACTAATCTAGGTGGTAGAGGTGGTGGTACTCCTATAACAAACACTAAAGGCCAATCCAAGTCCTCCAATGCATAAATATCAATGAACCCATTGATGATAACTATGTTTGTCACTCTAATAAAATTCCTCATTACTATAATATTTCCCTTTGACATCTAATAGATATATAGGCCTTAAATAGGTACTCAAAAAACCTAATGAACATCCTCGAGGCTCATAGAGGCCTCTCCATTAGGCAAATGTAAATTAGATGTCTCTGAATACTAGAAATTTTCTAGTGATAATAGGTATGCATGGTCTACTCAAACCATTGGTATTCAAGATATGTATCATAAATATACTACCTCTAAAAGCCCCAAAATATCATTTACCATAAGTAAGGTTAGCATAATACCTACAACTATCACTAACATGTTGTGATGGATCTTACACACTCCTACATAACACAAAACAAATAGACTCAAGTTAGTCACATGTCTATTTTTTTTCTATTTGATTAATCTACCATTTTTTGTCATTTATGGACTTGTAAAATTAACTTCTATCTTAATTCCCACTTTCTCTTAGACTATTTTCCATTTTTTGGTAACCTCCCCATATTACTAGGAAACTTCACCATCCTGTAGAGTGATTTCAACATTATATAGGGTGATCCAACCATTTTCCTGCTCATGCCCATGATTTTGTTGTTATGTAAATTGATCCCACCATTTCATAGGATGTCCTCATTGTTTCTAGCAACATTATCATCTTTCATGCCATGAATGTTTACTATGTGATTTTATTACTTCACTAAATATACCACCATTTATCTAGTGATACCAATATTTAACTCACATTTTATTTATTTATGAATTTTTTAATGATATACATAATTTCACCATTTTGGTGATTTTCATTTATTTTGGAAATCTCATTGATTTCCTTACAATATCACCATTTACATGACATTCTTACCATTTATGATGTTGATTTCATTGCCTTTCTCTTTTTGATATTGGTGAAGTCAAATTTTAACCTAATTCTAGGGCCTATAAATGTAACTAGTGACCAAATTAAAAATAAAAAAGGTACCTACTGATGACCCACTCCTTAGTGGCCATTATTACTCTCGAATATACTCTTTAAGGTGTCATTGGTAGTAAATATTTTTCATTTTGTAATTCTCTCTCATGTGGAAAGGTTAGAGATCAATATTGTAATCTTGGAGGGTGAAAATGAATAGTTTTCACCCCACATGGGTGAATATATAGTCAAATTTTTATATTTTTACCCCTTGGACCTATTTGTGAAACATTTTTCTTCTTAAGAGGCTCATTTTTGCCTTGTTTACCCATTTTTGAGTCATTTTATTTTAAATACTCCATTTCATACCCTTTTTTTATTGAAGAACATGTTTAAATATTATACCCATCATCCCACCTATCAAAATTAATTTTTTTCTCTCCCCTCACATAGGCATCAAGAGTCTCCCAAATAATGTTTGGGACATTTTCATTATTTTATGTGCATTTTTTTGAAGTAAATGGACATGTTTTATTATTTTTATTTTAGTTTATGTTTATTTACTTCATTTAATGATTTTTTTTTACCATTTTTATTGTCACCTTGACTCATTCCCTGGTGTTGACAAGGGTGTTTTTGTGGTGTTTTTTGTTACATCATTGCATTTGAGTCTATCTATTAGCATGCACCAGGATTTCCTTCATAATTTCATCATTAGTTTGATGTTATAATTTTTCTATTCAACCATAGGTAAGTATTTATGCATGTTATAGGTTGGTCATCATGGTATTTTATATCATGATTTAAGCCATGTTGGTGTTATATAAAAAAATAGATGAGAGAAGTATAAATCATCAATGTGACAACAAGAGAGCTCTTTGTCTACTATCTCTCAATCATTTATTCACCTACCTACTCATAATTTACCTAAATGAAAATATGTCTTATTAATTAAAACCATTTAAAACATTCAATGGTGAAATCTACCTTACTAGGGTAAATGTTTACTCAAAATGATCATATCTACCTTATTGGCACACCTTATTATCTATCAATAAAGACTGCCCTTTTTGGGGCCAATTTTTTCTAGTTTATTCCATCTCTTTTTGATGTCCCATGTTGGTTATTCATCCCCACATTACCTCTTGAGGGGTCATCATGGGTAATTGATTATTTCTTTTTCCAAATTTTTAAATTTTTATTAACAAAATTTTTATTCTTTGAAAATATTTTATTGTGCCTAATGTCTATCAATGCCTTCTCAATTAGGGGGAAAATTAGACATATAATTCTCACCACTACCATCTCAAAATTTCAAGTCTAAATGACTTATTATAATAACACACAAATTAGACCAAAACCACTAAAATGTTATGATCCATCTATACACTTCGCATGTAATTCCTAACTTGTGTCAATATGTTACTAATTGGGGCATCATCATTATGTAATTATTACATTCTTCTAATTCATCTCTAGTCAAATTTTAACTTGGAAATTTCATGTTTTCAACCAATAGTGCATGATAATTAATTGAATTATAGAAATTTAAAAAAAACTAATCAGATTCACTTAGCTAATTAAATATAATTAAATTCTTAAGTGAAAAATCCATTTCAAATTAGCTAATATTTAATTTTGGTAAATGAAAATTTAAGAATAGGTGACATCATCATCATATAATCAGACACAAAGGTTAAAATTTAAGCCATGCCTAATCAATGCAATAAATATCCTATTTTTGAAAGCCATGCCTCATAATTTCTTTATTATTCCAAATATTATTTACAATATTAATTATGTTTGGTATCCAAAATTGAATTAATTTTTGACCACACATCTTGATCTTAATATGGATGCTCGATATAATTTTTTTCAATCTATAAATATAAGGGCCATGACCATTCTTTATTAAGATTTTATGTGCAAATAATTAATGCAAAATATTGCTAATAAGCTTCAACATTATTCATATAAAGTAAAAAAATCCATAGTGGACAAGGGGAGATATCATTATATTGAACACATGTATTGATTAATACTCCTCTATCCATAATTTAAGCACAAGAATTTTTCTAGCAATCGCTACACATACTTTAAAGAAGGTGAATGCATTGCTCATCTTCTTGTTTTAATTCCTTTGTTTTAATGGTTATAGCTCACCCTAGGTAACAATCTTGAAGTGTTATGTTCATTTATTTTGTTTTTATTTTACTACTAACATATAAAATAACCCATATTGTAATCTTTCTCTACAATATGTACTATAGGTAGATAGAACCAATCACAAGCAAGCCCTTGAAGTTTCACCTTTCTTGTTAGTGTATGGGTAAAAACCAATCTTCCCCACTAATCTTAAAATCCAAATATACCAATTTATACAAGAGTACATGGGAGAAGATTAAATAATCTTATTTATACTCCTTGGTATATTCCATATGGAAGATACAAGAACTGAAACATTGCATAGCTTTAGCAAACACCAAGCCATCATCAAAAGGTGGTTTGATAAGAAATCAAAATCCAAAACCTTCAAGATTTTATACTTATTTATCTTATGGTAAAATGAACATGAGAATAAAGGATAAAATTATAATTTCACTCCTTTATATATTATACCATATCAAATATCTAAGATACTAAGTAATAATGCCTTTCATTTGAAGGAACTCCAAGGTAGTGACCTCAATTTTCCAACTAATGGATAATTTTGAAACATTATTTAATGGATGATCCAACTAGAGATGATTTTTATTGATGGTAAGATGAGATGTAAATCTAGTGTTAGATTAGATTTCCTACTTTATAGATCATATTTCCTATTTTCTATGTTAATCTTTCTTGCTTTCCTAAATTAGTTTTTACTAAATTTTGTATTTTCTTTGGGTATATTAGTTGTTATGCTTTCTATATTAGTTTTAAAAAAAATTATAACATAACAACTGATTTATTATGATAAAATTATAAAATAATTGATTAAAATAAAGGGACAATATAAAAATAAGCATAATTGGTTTTCATAAGGATATATTCTAATAGTGTTTGAGATTATGGGATTGAGGTATGTGATTTAACTGAATTAGGTTCTACTTGTAATGAGTGAGTTTGATGGAACTTTGGGATTTAATATAATATACTCATGAAAATTTTAGAATTAATTTCATTTCCAAAGCTCAACTATACTATTACATGCTACAGCTTGGCTGAGCAATGATAAACATAGAAATGGATGCATGTTTTCAAGGACATATTGATTAAATAAGTTTTCTTATACTTACACCCAACCAATGGTGGTTCCCAACCCTTTATTATATATATGATAAAAAAATAATCATGTAATATTATATAATATGGGTGATTAAAGTAATCTCTATTGGGGATATGGACATATAGTTGACAATAGAGCAAGGATTTTAGTGAAATTAAAGTTTTCTCTATTAGGGCTATAGATGCCTAACTAGCAGTAGAGTAATGCCCAAATTTCCCTTACTATTTGTTTATGAAATATTAAGTTAAAAAAAAACCTATATTTATTATCCATGACTTTGTTAAAACTCTCATAATAAGGGTAGAATGAATTTTCATAAAATGACATACAAATTCAAGGAATGTAAAGGGTTTTTATATTTCATGGGATGTAGGAGTCCTTTTTAGGGACTAGGTTGCTTATTATTTTCTTATTAGAACTAAAATTTTGTTATCATGTATTACTAATTTTTTGGGTTCTCAAATACTCAAGAGTATTTCCCCACTAAGTCACAATTTGTTGTGCCCTAACACACACACACACACACATCCCATTTTAAAATTCAAATAGGGACCCAATAATTTTTAAACATCCTTGTTCAAGGTCCTCTAATATTTATACATCCATGATATTGATATTTATATGTAAAATTATAAGGTTGTCCATAATGTTTAAATTTACATAAATTTTGATTATGAAAATCAAATATTGGATGTTTATTTTGATTCATTTTTAAACATTGGGTTTTCATAACTCTTTTGAATTTGCTTCATGATTTGTTTGGACTAACAAAACCAACATGTCATGTCCTAGTGTTTCTTTGATTTTTTGTTTTTTCATGACTATTGACAAAGGATTGAAAAGTATCATGTTTGGGCCCTACCTTTATTATTCAATATTAGGGCAAGCGTTAGTATTATGTTAGTAAGAGCCTTTAAGAATTTATAAAATATTCTAAGTGCTAAAAGTTCTTAAGATTTGAAATATTGATGTATGGAATTATTATATTACTTATAACTAATCACCATTTATTAAAGTTATATAATTTATCAAAAACTATGTCACTTCAAGACATCCACATGGTAGAACCACATTTAAAAATAAAAATAAAAAATACTTCAAATAAAATTATAAATATTTAAAGTTTCTAAGCCTAGAGAAGAATCCATGTGGTGAAATCTATTTACCCAAAACCACAAAAGTTAAAATCAAATATGAATCATCTAATGGTCCTAAGGTTCTATAATTTTGGGATCTTGAAAAGTGGCATAATTCAATTAACTAAGAACCCAAAAGGGATTAAACACAATATAATGGACCTGAGGCCCTGTAGTCTAATGTTCCTAAGGTTTGGAGCTCTGAGAGATTGATAGTTGAAATTATTTCATTATATTATAACCATAAAAGTTTGAAACCAAGTTAATATCTTAATGGTTCTATGGATCTGAGCCTCTAAGGTCTCACATTATCAATATCATGATAGATGGAAATATTCCATTACCCAAATCCTTCCCAAAGACATATATAGTTTAAAAGGTGTAAATAGATGAGTACCTGATCCTCCATGTTCCCTTAGTCTTGAGAGTATCCCACGTGGCTAAATTTTATTAACTCATGACCATGTAATATATAAATATATATCATAAATATAAATACCTAGGCAAGCAACAAGTCAAGAAGTGTCATTATTAATATATATGTGGTAAAAGTAAAAATAAATAAGTTTGATAATAAATTATAAGTAGGTAAGAAATAAATTGACACCTATCTTAAACTAAGTGAGTGGACATATAAATTTAACAAAAAAATTTCATATGGAAAACACAAACCCACCAAATCTTACTAGCGCATTCAAATTTAAAATGGGAACAAAATAAAAATCCATTATTATCATTGAATTTAAATGAGTTATGCATTAAAGGCATATAATTTGGGTAATATATGAAAAATATAAATAAAATAATGTCACTTCACGTTTAATATATGAGTGAACATTATAAATTGTATCTATCCAATGACAAAAAGTCCTAGTTTTCCTAGAAAATTTATGAATATAATTTAAAAATTTTACATAATAATTATAAATTTCATATAATTAAAATATATTTTCCAAAATCATAATGATTCTAAGTTCTTTTTATTTACTCCATTGTTGTATTCATAGAGTATAGTGACATGATATTTGAAAAGAGTGCCATGTATTTTAATTTTGAAAACTATTCATCTCTTTAGAATTAAGTGGATTATATAACACCATACTTTTCACATGATAAAATATATTAAGAGGGTAAATATTAAATTTATGATCTATTACTAATTAAAACCATGGGATTCCATCAAGTGATAGTGAAACTAGAGGTAATGCCTTGTATTGATTTACTCAATGATTTTTTTTAATGGTACTAATTGTTGAGACTATTTACACATTTGGAAAGGGAATAATGCAATCACATATATTTATATAATGGAATTTGAGAGATACCTTAGACTCCTAGCACCTGATGTTGCCTATAACCAAGTCTTGGCCAATTTATGGTTAAAACACAACACTACAGAAGGGAAATTAAAATAATTAATAGTGAAAGGATAAAGATTCACCCCAAGGGGGGTATTTATTCCAAAAAAATATTAAATTTAGGCCTCGTATTAGAATAAATATGGACCTTATGAATATATTGTATGGCATTTTTAGTATTACCTATGTATAAGTAGAATGGGTCCCACTATTAAATATTCTCCTCACTTCTAATAAAATTATGGACCGAAGAGAGGTAATAAGTGTCAGACTAAAGGAAAAAATGTATAAACATGTAAAATATATATAGATGGAAAATTTTATATATTTGAGGCATTCCTTGGGATGTCTACAAGCCCCATTGGGAGTTATGGCAACCATCAATATAATATGTGGACAATAGAATATGTGAAGACTATTCTTTTATGTTTATCTATAGATAAAAGAATTGAGATTGCAATGGTATATGAGTAAATATATGCTCAAGTTTTATCAAGTCATTCATATCACTCAAATCCTATAATATCAAAGAATTTGAAAAGAAGCATTAGAAAAAAGGGAATTGTTTATACTATCTAGATTATACCATAGTATCAATGACAAGAATAAGGGAACCTCCTATACTTTTTCCATGCAATGTTATAGACAATATTATAGAGTATGAGGTATTCCATAATTTATTAAAATTTATATATTAATAACTTGTACTTAATCATTAAGACTATTACTATAAAAACCCATATGAGCATCAGGTAACTCCAATTTGTGGCGAGGTCACATTTCAACCAAAATGAGAATATAAAATCCCATTATAATTTAAATGTGTCAAAATTCAAGGAATGGGACCCTAAATTAAAATTTAGGAAATATCTCCAATATATTAAGGATAATAAATGGGTGAGCATCACTTATGGTCACCAATAATATGTGCATAATCTTATTTTTTTTGAATGCATGAGATGACTTATAGGTGTGTATAAGGATGAAGGATAATAAAATTTCTATGATATTTACCTATGCCATTCAGTATAATACTAATATTACAAAGGAGTAGGTAAATGAAATCGTAAAGCAAATAGAACAAGCCTAGGGTCATTAGTGGCATTCAACATAGCCATAACACTTAGCAGGATAAGACTAGCATCCCTCCTCTATAGGAGAATAAATTAATATAAAAGAGGGAGATAATAAAAAATAAATGGAGGATAAAATCCAAATTATAGAGTAAAATCTTAGAGGTCTCCCTTATTCCCATTTTAATTCCACACATCTAACTACTACCAATAATTTAGGAATAAATACTATAGTTGGGAAGACTGCATATCCTCAAGACAATAAAAAGATCACATTATCTATGTCACCTCTTATTCTAGTTAAAACATATACATAGGTTATCCTCATAAATTTTATGAAATATTCCTTATCATCTCTCCCATACACTCCTCCTTCCCCTCAAACACGTCAACTAGGTCCATCCTCATCCATTACTACTTCCACCACTATCATTCCACTCTCCATTCCTTCACCACCACCTATAGTAGTAGTCCGTATTATTGTGTATCCACCATTTTTTCATCATATAATTCACCTACCATTAGTAGTAATTTATCGAAGGAATTCCAAATTTCTTCTAACCTCCCCCAAAACTCAACAACTAGATGAAAAACCATCATTAAGTTTTATTGCTCCAAAAAAATACCCTACTGATGAGAAAAAAATAATGGGAGCATGGAAATTTAATATATTTAGTGGAATATGATAAAAATTATAAATAAATAAATTTAGAGATAATTATGTGATCATAACAAAGGTGAAATGAGTAGGAACCACTAGGAAAAGTAGACAAGGAAGCATAATTAGAAAGGGCTAAAGCATTAAGCCTATGTGTCACATCACGATTTATCTCTAAGCCTAATAACCTATTGATTTGTTAAATTTTTATGGTTATTATTTGTTTAATTAATATTATATTTAATATTGATTTCATATGATAATTATGGGCATTTATATGTTACAAAATTTACATGACTGTTTAGCTATAAATTTAGTTCTACTTTTGTATTTTGTATATGATGATCATGTTTGATAGTTATTATAGTAGTATATTATGGATTATATATGTTCTGGGAAAATTAAATTCATTTTTTTTGAGGTGTATTTAGGATAGTTCCATCCCTTAGAGTGTGATAGAGGGAGGGCATCATAAAATAGAGTGGAGTAACTAGAGGTGTTGGGGGATGATAGAGGAAAAGGATAGAAACCCATGCACACACCACAAATAATTAAATTGATTTAATCAATTTTGATTTGATAGATTTATTATGTCTTTGATTTCTAATATACTCTTTAATTATCTTGTTTGTTGTTTTATTCTTTCAAAAATCTAGTTGTGTGATTCAACTTATCATTATCGTAAGTAGTCTATCTCTATTATGATGTTGTTTTAATGAATAAGTGAATCTAATTACATTTTAGCATTAATTATTGTTGTCTATGGATGTATATGAGTGTATTTAAAAATATATTAATACATTGATAATGGGTAGGATGGACCCTATTTCCCATTTTTCTTTATGTGTTAAGATTGACTGTTATATGTCATGCTTAGAAGGTTATTATTATTGTTTATAATAGATGAATAACCTAGTATTGAATTATTAATGAATTTTAGTTTCTTTTTTAATGATTATGAATGAAATTAGTTTTTCATGAGAATCATAATGATTGACTAATGATTACTATAATACCTTTGTGCTTAGGTAATGTTCATAATCCTATGCTAGTTAACGTCAATGGTGGCATTATTTAGTGATTACTATTAACATCATTATGTTCATTAATTTTAATAATTAGATGATTTTTATTAAGTCAATATAGAAGGGTCAAAATCATTGATATTAACTATAGTTTATAAGGTTTGAAGAAGTCATGTTATCATGCTTAAAGTTTAAGGGCTTATTTTATTGTTAGTTATGATAAGGTTCAATATATTAGGGTTTTTATTGGTGTTGAATTACATTAACAAGCAACTAGTAAAACCATCATTATGTTTGAGGATTTTTGCATGAAGAAATTCTGGTGGACTATTAGTTTTATTAGTCATTTCTTTTCATGCATCTACTTGGTCATTATTGGGCTTGATAAGTTTGGAGGTTTTGGTAAGATAAACAAGAATAAAAGGAGAATAAGGAAGCCTAGATGGGGTATGGACACAACATGATAGTAAAAAAAAAAGATTGATTCAAGATATATAGGGAAGCAATTCAAATTCTTGGCATAACAAACTTATCTTACCAGGTTAGTGTTATTTTAATAATTCATATTTTGTGGAATTTTGGAAAATTCAAGGAAATGTTATATAGGGTTTTAATTAATTTATGTTTTATGAAATGATAAAATAGGCTAAATTTTCAACCATGTGGATGGCTTAGCCATCCACATAACTGAACCTATACCTAAAAACCCTAGGAGTGAACAAGTTGGGATTTTTCTTCTTTTCCATATTATAAAAAATCCCTCAAGTATTTCTATTTTTATACTCATTTTGAACTCAAAAACCCTAGTGAAAATTGTTAATTGGGTATAAATATTTATCTAGTTGTGTAAAATCATTTAGACCATGTAGAGTCTTTGCTTAGTATATTAAATGTAAAACTATAATGGATTCTATAAACATTAATACATTGAAATAAGTTTTAACCTGTGTAGGGTATCACTATATATGTGAGGGTTTTGAACTAAAAATTATTAATGATAGTTTAATCCCTTTCTTTTATTAACAGGTAATTTATTATTTCTTATATCAGATTATATATATATATATATATATATATATAGTTATGCCATGGATGTGTGGTTTTAATCCTGAAAATTAAGTATGGAAGATTATAGAAGTCTTTTCTGATAAAATATAGAAATGTATGTTTTATTTCTTTAATATGAGTTATTTCAAAAATATACATATACAAGGATATGTATATAAAATCTAAAAGACTTAAATGGCATGTGATTTGTGTGTGTGTGTGTGTGTGTGTGTGTGTGTGTGTGTGTGTGTGTGTGTGTAATCCATTTATGGACTGTGGCAATAGTATATATAAGTTTGTAAATTATTTAAGGAGTGAAACATAGATTATGTTGACTGGTATTTTACAATAGTCTTATTATTGGGTTTTATTTTTGATAAATGATAAAACTATATATACTATGGAATAAAGCCTATGGCATGCATTTATACTTATATTAAACTTGAAACATTCCTTTCAAATCCATAAAATTATAAATTATATAATCTATTATGATGCATTTAATATACCTTAATAAGGATATGGTTGAGAATAAATATATATACATTGATTAGTTTGTATAAAAACTAAGAGTATAAAGACGTTGACTAGGTCTACAAATTTAATGAAATATATCTTCTAAAATAATGAAAATGGTGAAATATAATTGGTTTGGTTTTAAGATATAAATGTATATATTTTCTAATACCAATCAAAAAAATTTGAGAATAAATAGTCGAAGTACTTCTGTAGGAGTTGCTTAACATTGTGTATAATCAATGATATTGATTAAGTCCACATTATAGTATATGGAATAATCTAGTTTATGTATCGAATATTGGTCTAATTAGAGTATAATATATACTACACCTTTTTATACTAGCAGTTGACTTAATTATTTATATACACATTTGAGTGATTGGCAGGTATATATATACAGAATACATAAAATTTATTAATATTAGTACAAATATAACATGTATACCCCACACCCACACACACACACACACACACACACACAGAGTTAATAAACATTACATGGTTAAATAAATATATATGGGTATATTTAGTTATCATGGCTGAATTATGAATGTGTTTGATTATTTTGATGAAACTTCAATTATGTGGTATTTAGGATTAAATACTAAACTTGTGATGATTATTAGTGTTTGAATAAACTTATGATTGTACCTTTGATAAGTAAACACTAAGATGGAAATAAATGTTATTTAGATGAAATAATAGTTGCATTTACATGATTTAATAAAGTATTATGGGTGATTTTTTATATGTCTAATGTTTTATTGAAGCATTAAATATAAAGTATCTAAAATATTAAATATAGATAATATTATGTTGTTATATGATTATCTTATTTAATATATTTTTTAAATATGGAACAAAGAAATAATCTGATTATTAATGTTATTAGATAGATGAAATAACTTTTGGAGTTACATGTTATTACTCAGTAACTTGATGTCTATATATGTTTCTTACCTAGAGGTTACATTACTATTAAGGACTTTTTATGAAATATATGTATTATTATATAATAAATTAGATAATTTAAGATTAATTTAATCACATTTGATGGACTAAATGTATGTATTTTGTATTTCCATGTTTAGCACATTTTAAATATGCTATTAGGGAAATATATTTTTTGAATCTATTGGTTTTTATATTATTATATATATGGACCAAGTCTCACATTAATGACCCTAAATAATTAGTATGATGGATTATACTCACTTAATTAGTGCCATTAATGCATCTATGACATGTAATTTGATTGAGTGGTGTGTATGAATTTGACTGATCCTAGAGATTAATAACTATATGAAAACTTTGGCCAAAGTAATGTTTATAGTTAAACATTGTCATTTGATATGTTTGATATAGTTTTAATTTTTTTATGATATCATGTTAGAATGGATTTATTTATATTATACATAATGTATTAGTTATCTTACACCACACATATTTTAGTTTGCCACTCTAGATTCTTGCACTGTCATTATATATCCATACATAAGGGGAGGGCCATTCCCTTATTGGGAGATAGTGTGGGATATCAATGGTTTATGGTTGGTGTGTAAAAACACTTAGATGATACTATCCCTCCCTATAGAAGTACTATAGTAGATACTACATTTGATATTACTTATGGATACTTCAAGTTCATTGAGACTTATGCTTTGTGGAGCTTTGCATCATTGTATTATTATTATTATTATTATTAATAAATTTATTATTAATAAAATTGTATTTTTTTATCCATATGTATAATTACATTAGTGGTTGTAATATTGAATCAGTTGTGGCTGATTTTGTAATACTACTTATATGAATTGATGCAAACTTTATTTGTATATTCAACATTGTACTTATTCTTGATATATTATTGTTATGGTGATTATTATCTAAATGGATTAGATATAGACCATTAAAAAGGTTAAATAAAATAATAAATTTAGTTAAATATCACTTTTGTATGTTTTATCATGATAAGATTTTTTACACAAATATGTGCAATTGATTTTTTAAAAATACCCTATTCTATTAAAACCTAGTGGGGTTGTTACACTAGGAATTTTACTAGGAGAAAGAAATATAGATGGAACATCAAGATAATATATCCTCACTAAAGAGTAAATATAAAACATAAATGAGGTAGTTTATTCTCTTGCTTCTTCTATTATTATTGTAAATACTTTAACTGTATATTTTCCTCCAACTATTCCAAGGTATAGTTCAGGGAATTCTTCCATTATTTGAACATCCACACAAATAAAATACCCAAAGAAGGTAGTCCATTTTGAGAATTTAATTTCAATGTCCATTTTTGATCCTAAAGGGTCACTAGTTTCCTATATGTCTTCATCTCAATTAGATCTATAAATTCCATAGTCCAAACTTGTACTGTCATCCATAGTGATAGTTGTAAAAAACCTAGGATTGACTAATTATGTGGCTAAAGTCACCCCATAGAGGGAAGTTTCACCATGGTAGAGAATTATTTATCCACTCTTACAATTCTCAAATCAAATAAGATCTTCATTAGAACCTCCAATAATAAATCCCATTTCAATGATCACTCCACTCTCTACCTTTGAAGACCCAATTCAATTAGAAGAAAAATGTAAACTTATTGTTCCACAATGGGTTAAATAGATGCAAGGTTGAATATATGAGAGATAGAATTTGGTCATCACTAAATTAATTATAGTCTCCACTTATTTTTATAGGTAAAGTGACACCATAAATAGGGTGAATAATAGGAAGATAGTGAATATAAATACTAGAGAAGAAATAGAGTTTGAACAAAGGGAAAACCTATTTCCCTTAGACAAAAGTCCAAAAGGAATCTAATCGATTTAAAAGAGTATATAGAGGATTTATATGATTATATGGATTTAGATAGAGAATAAGTGAAAAAAATTTAAAAAATGAAGGATTCATAGAAGAAATGATTTTAGATAAAAATTATTCGTTTCCCTAAGGAAATTATAGAATGTGTATAAAGTGTAACAACTAGGTTGTTTAATATTTTGAATAATATTCAAGTTTATAGAGGATAAATCCAATATTTTATAAAAATGATTTAAATTTGGCACCAGCTAAAATATTATAATAAAAGGATTACATTTTCATTTTAGTGTTTGAGAAGTAGTGCATTCAATCACTTGAAACCAATCTCCATCTAGGATGTTTCATGGGCCCTTAGTTATGTAATTACAAGAAGAAATGTTGCCATTAACTAGCATACATAGATTAAGGATTTTGTGGGACATTTTGGAAGCCATGAGAATAAGGTATTGGAAATTTTGAAATATTTGAGGGTAACTAATTTGCTTACCTGTACTGGAGAATTAGTCAACATGCCCATTTTTGTGATACTTCATAAAACACCTATAAATATATTTAAGGATGAAATTGAAGGAACTATTTAGAAAACCAATGATGAGATTATGTAGTTTATCAATTTTGATAAAGTTATAATGATAAAATCTAAAGCCCTTGGATTCAAATTCAATAACATGGTTTCAAAACATACATTATTGATGGCTAAATCCATCAAAATATTCAAGCATATCTTGCTAAATTTTTATATTATTAATAAATAGTTTAATATAGCACATAAATTATTTGAAAATATCAGAGATGTAGAGTGAGTGTCAAGGTTATAACCTAGCATGAAAGAAAATATAATTGTGGCCAAATCATCCTAAAGTCCCCAATTTTATATATATGTAGTCATGCATACTCCATTAGGGCTAGTTTTGGTTTTCCAAGTGTTTACATTGACTATTTATGTTTCAACATCTATCACTCAACATTTTTCCTCTAATAAAAGTACCACATCATCACCACTCCAAATATACATATGTATTTTTAGGTTTTAGTTACTTTTTATCTATTGGTTCCTAATTTATTTGGCATATGTATTATATTTTAGACAGGGAATTCTATTACAGGTAAATAATCTTATACATGCATGCTCTAAATGATATTAACACACAATTATATTATTTAGAGATGTAAATTTATAATTTGATTGGAGGATGAGGAAACCCATCCCCATGCCTATATATAGTTTTGTCTTCCACATTCCAAATGGAGGGTAATTTTCACTATAATAAGATTAGTAGGAAATTTTACAAATTGTTTTTTAATTGGTTATGATGTGCAAATCTAGTTATTCTCTAAACATATGAATATTTTAAGAAATTATATCATTATGGTATCTTGTTCTCTTATTTTTTCATGATTTTTTATTTTAAATATAGTTATTCATATTGTGTTATTTCTAACTTGAATGCCTTTTGTGTATTAATCATATTCTCCATTGATAGATGTGCAATCACAATCTCACATCAATATAAACCTTTGATTATATATGATAAAGTTTAATGTATTCATGTTTCCTTGGATTCTCAACTATGTTTTCTTGTTGGTATGTTTACAATAACTTTAATCAAACATTTGTTCCTAATTACTTGTCCAAATCCTAATTCAAGAGCTTCTTTAGAAAGGTTTCATATTTTTTGGTACACATGCCTTCCTTTATACCCTACCTTTACCACTTTTTTAGTTTCTTTTAGTCATACCCACCTTAGGTTATATCCATCATCTATCCACTCATCTAAATTAGATCTATATTCACGTCCATAACCAAACCATCCATGGTAAATAACTACTTTGCTCATCATTATTTTAGTAATAGGTTGTTTACAAAACCTAATATCCTATAACTTATGCATTGGAGTGAATTTATTTTATTGATCCTAAAACATTAGAGTCTACCTTATAAGGTTACTATTATAAACCTAAGTTGTACCCTATTTAAGGAGACTATTCAATTCTTCTTCAAACTTGGACTAACATAGGAATGGCCTAAAGGTTGTGGGTGACCTTATAACTATACCAAACATTTATATTATGGGGATAGGTCCCATAGTACAACAATTTATCTCAATTAAATAAGACATAACTATTTGGGTGTAAATCGATAGAAATTACATAAGGGAAATATACTCTAAGGGGTGCTTATGTACTAATATTGATTATCCACTCAAATTGAACTCCTAACAACACTAGTGGACTTACAAGTAACTAAACAATCATATTCGTGATTTATTATGAAAAACTATTTCATGTGGAGGCTATATTAGGTAACTATAATGCAAATGTCATGAAAATAGGGCCTTATATAAGACTCTTACTAGTCAGGTCACACTTCTACACACCACATAACCTGAATAAGATACCTTGTTTGTATCTAAGTGAATAAGGACCTAAAATGAAAGGATATCCATAGAATTTTAAACTATAAACAAGTATAAACACACTAGTTATCATCATGAAATATCTGTAATAGTTTATTTGTCAGTCTAATAGGTTCATCAAGTATAAGATAGGTAGAGTTTCCTCATACCCAAAAGAGGGATACCATTTAAGGCCTTAAGGAATTAATATATAATATAATGAGGAGATAATAAGAGGATAATTTAGTGGGGGAGAGATGAAAATGTCATCAATTACCATCATTAACTCATACATCAATTACAAAATAGTTACACAGTCATAGCAACCTCCATCTATGCATTGATACTCTTCATCATCCTTGAATAAGCCTTTAGGAATTGAAGTGGGGTAGTATATAATGTGGTTGAATTTTTAAACCTCCATTTAATCATTATAATCCCTTATTTATTTTAAATGAATCCTCTTCCTTATGGATAAAACATAATTGAGATGTAATTTAGCCATCATGAAACATGAAATAGTCATACTCCTTTTAAACAAATTGACCGAGTCAATGGACTACCTCCTCTCTCCATTATGAACATTAAATTTTAATTTTAATCCTATAATACATAATTTAGATGGATTAATATCTTTTTATTAACTCACTTCATCAGCCCTCTATAGAAACTTTTTTTCTTCTTGGTTGACCAAGTTGGCCTATTAGGCCTAGTAGCATAACTATTTTCATTTGATGGCAATTAAACCTATATGGTATATTGATAACCTATGTATAAATATGTTTTAGGCATGAAAAAACATGTTAAACCATACCATAATCCTTTTGAGCAAGAGACACCTGTAATATTTCCACACTAGTTGACTAGGTCACCTTGTCCTTCATTTCTAAAAACTAGCTATTTAGAAAAGAATTGCATAGGGAATTCCAATAAAAATTTTGGGAATTTTATGACCTTATAAGGTGAAAAAAGTGGAAAACCTCCCCCTCAAATTTTTGTAATCCTTCAAAATAGCTCTATACCTTACACATATCTCAAAATATTGAAAAAGAACACTTTTTTACCAAAACTATATAGTGTTCATACAAAAAAATACCATGGTTAGGGTATAATCTAAGTGATAATTGTGTTTTAGGTATTTATAGGGTTGTTCCATTGCAATTGGGTACCAATTCTTCATTTTCCCAAGACTAGAATTCAAAAGAGTTTAAGGAGGGTTTTGGAGGTCCATCATCTTAGTGATGGTTCATAAAGTATGGACCTCCAAAATAAAACTTATTTTTATTGATATTTATTCCATATACCCCTTAAATTTTCTTGAGAATATTTATTTACCATGCATAAGGTGTGTTAAGATATGAATGTAGGGAAAAGTTCTTGTAGTCTTCTCTAGGCAATCTAGGCATGCTAACAGTCTTAACCTTTGTTCATAAAAATGGGTCCCTAAATAAAAATTTATATATCATGGATCTCAATTGTATAGGGTTTTATAAATCCTAATAATATCATTTTATTTTATTCCTCTTGTGATGATAAATTTGAGCATTGAACATGTAATTTGAGTTGATTATATACACTATCAAATTTGAGATGGTTATTGAGACCCAAATTGACCTCCTCTTGATTTTATCTACTTGAAACATCTAATTATGACCTAAATCATTCCCCTATACCTTCTCATTATTTTCACTTGTCTAGGAAGTTCTGAGCATAGTTTAAGTGGTGTGGGCCTTCTATCCCAAAAATTGGCTTTTAGGCTTAATTAACCTTCACTGAGAACTAAAGGTCTGAATGACCTATAGGAGATTTATAGGGATTAAATATCATCATAAAACCTCCATATCACCTATTTATATCTTATTTAACTACCTTAAAATTCCCATACCTTGACTCTACTCCTATAGTCTTATGTGGTTGGTTGTTGGTCACTACCTAGACTGCTAAGTCTAAGTGGTTGATAACCAACATTGACCTGAGTAATTTTATGATTCATCCACCATGTTAATGAATTTATTATTCATACAATATTTTTAAAATGTATAACAATATCCCTTAACATATATTTTCTCCTAAACTGCCATGTGTATACCTCATCTCCCTTGCTTAGGGTTTCTTGGTAGTCAAGTCTATATAACCCTAGGTGACTGAGTTACATGATTTTCCAACTCCTATAAGAATATTATACATTTTTATGTCATTTAAAGTTATTTATACTTTCTTCCATGAAATTTTCCACTTTAATTAAGTACCAAAATATAGATAAGTTGATTCTAGTATAGGTTTATACATACTAGTCTTAGGCCTAATGGCCTAATAGGTCATTAGGCTGTCTTTACTATTTTAAGCCTCTTATTACTTAGGAAATTTTTTCACACCATCTGGCATCTCTCTCTCAAATTATTCAACCTTGGATAACCTCCAATTAATCAAATTTCAATGGTTCAATCATAGACCTATTTAGGCTTGATTAGGCCTAATAGGCCTTAAAGTTCTTTTATCCATCTTCAAGGACTGAAGTGTACCAATAAAACACTACGATCATTTTTAAAATAAAACTAGGGACCATTTATCAAATTTCATTCATATCTTGGCTATAGGCTTATATGTTTTAACTCTCCCTTTCATGATTCTTGATTGTCACAGTACACATAGGCCTAACTAAACTGTCCAAATCTAATCCTATTTCAAAGGACTAAGTTATGGAAAGGTGGCCTGAGATCTTTGGAAAAATAAAAATATTTATTTACCCTTACATTTATCTATTACCATAAAGCATTTTGGACACCTTTATCTTTTCATTTGGGAACCCTACCTGTAGGTGTATCTTGTAGGTAGTGATCTTATATTATGACTGTGTTGTGGGTGTAAAATAATTATCTCTTAGACCTTGAATTGATGTTGACCTTATGAGTCACCAAAAATTATCTCCTTAGACCTTTTGATATCTTCATACTCCTTCAGACATCTTATGGTGGGTTTTTTAGCTCAACTTGTCCTTCCCTTTACAATCAAACTTATAGGTGTCTATCATGGGTATGTTGACTATGGGTTATCTTATTTTGAAGAGAGATATAATGGGTTATAACCATATGTCTCTTCATATCTATGTAACTCTAGTCATATTTAATTAATCAAACCTTTACCAATCCTTGTGACTTCATGTAGATGCCTCAATTCATGTACATATTCTTGTTGTTACCTAGTTTAGGTATTAAAAGAGCTAAACTATGAGGGCACCTATTTTATCCAATATATAAAGTAACCAAAAGAGATTTTAATATTGATAGACAATTTAAGAAAAAATTATCTTTGTCTCCTTTTCACTTTCTTTACCCTCAAATCAAGGTTTTTATCTCAAACCTCACGTCACTTGCATCAACCTATAAATTGATTTTCTAGGCCTAGATTATATGATTTCTCTTTGAGAAAGGATTGGTGTGTCATGTTTCTTGAGGAGGATAATATATATCTTGAATATTTATTTCTCTCTTATCCATCATAAATCCTTTAATCCTAAAAATGCATCATCATCTTCTCAACATTCCTTAATCCTACATTCATTGTCTTAAACATGTTTATTTGATTGAGTTTGGCATCTCTAATGTATTTAACGGTGTTGACCCTAAAATAAACCTAACTTATTTTTTATGTAATCCATATGAATCCTTAGATTTATTAATGTCTTCTAATATTTAAAATCAATAGGACATCTCATCTCTTAGACTATAGAATAGGCTTGATGTGGCTATAGAGAGGTTCATTCTTGCATAGTGGGTTGAGAGTGAAGATGGTTTAGTGTATAAGACCAATATGGGTATGAGGTAACAAATTAGGGAGTGAATGAAAGAGATTATGTATCTCAAACACTACCAAAAGATCTTCTGTATAAACTTTATCCTCTATCTATCAAAGGAGGCCACACCATACAAGACAATCATAATAAAATAAGGCTTAAGGGGTTTATTAGTCTAGTGGTGGATTTTTTGAGTACTTAAGGAGGTATAGGAGGTATAAAAGTTTTCAAATAACTCATATTACACCCTAAAAATATAAATACTTCCATATTCATACACTAAAAGTTCTTGCAACTTGAGAAACCAAATTGTAGTCTATAAACAAAGAAAACATGGAGATTTTCCTACTTCAATAATCCAAAACATGTGAAACATGGGTGGAGGATGATGGATATGAGACATGAGGATATAAATAACACACAAAAATAATTGGTTCTAAAAAATATTCAAATATTCATCAAAACCATTGCCATTTCAACTCCCTACACAAATGAACAAGCTCATTGGAGTGGCCAAGATGTATAATATTGTTAATAAAGATGAGACCATTAAATTTTAGACAAACTCCATGGATTAGAAGGCCAAGAGACTTTCTTCCTCTACCCAATATACCAGCTCTTGATTTTTTCTCTCCAATTCGTATCGTCCACAAACCTAAAGGATTTCCTAGGATATAAAGAGGCTCATTTGAAGAGAAAGGTTGGTTTTGGATTTTTTTTGAGTCTTCATAACATGAAACTTCTCTAAAATTTTAGACACGATCCCTCCTTCATCCTTTGATCATCCTCTATATATAAAAATCTATACAAGTCCACACATCTATAAAAAAACACATGAAAACTCTCTTTTCCACTATTTTCTCCATGTTTAAAGATTTGACTCACCATTGTAGGATGAAATAAGAGGTAAAATTAGTTAAATGACCTTTTAAAATTGAATATATGGTAGGTTAAAGTGGTAAATATGCATGTGTGGAGTCCACTTGGCTAGTGAGAAGGTGTGTATGAGCTTTAAAAGGGACCTTTAAGAGTATGAAATGCATAATGGTGACTATATAACGAGAATATGACCCTTTAAATACCATTTTAATCAACTAAAAATTAATATATTTCCTCTCTCTAAGGATTTATAAGGCACACTAAATAATATGAGGTGATTGATGGCTTCTAAAGATGAGTTAAGGTGTTGGTTAAGCTTGAATGAGTATTTCATGGATAATGGACTTAGACACACCAATAAATCTTCATATGATAACTAGATCAAGGTTAAAAACCCTTAATATTGCTTTGGAAAGACTCTCTCACAATAAAATGACTTGAAGAAGGCCCATATACCTTGAGAAATAATAACCTCAAACTTGTTAAGATTCCTTAATTTTATCAAAAGATCCTTAATATCATCAAACAAGCATAAAACCAATCATTAGGCCTTAAAATATATCTTGACACTCTAATTTCTTACTCCAAGCTCACTATAACCACTATCACCTCACCAAAAAGACTCAAGGAAACTATGACACAATGAATACATAAGTAGGCCTAAGCACACCATGACACTTTTAATAGTGCTACCAAGGCTCAAAATAGGATCAATAGTGACATGAACATGTAGGGGATCACCATGAGTAGGCTTAGATGAGTGCCATGAAATTTGTTTTATCTATAGGGGTTTGCATTTGGCCTTGAGAGGCCAAATAACCAACATTTTTGGTAACTCACAGGGGTTGACAAACCTATTGGTCAAGGGAACCCACTGAATTTTGATGAAAATCACAAAATTATACATGACTCATGACTTAGATGACCACCTTATTGGATTGTCAAATAGATTTAGAACTTGTGACACCTCTAGGACTACAACAAACTAATAAGACATAACAAATATAGAAAAATAAATACAAATAAGCCTAAGAATTAAACAAAAAATAAACCAAAATAACTAAGGGGACAAAATACAAACACATGCTAACCACTTAATGAAATAAGACAATGAAAATATAGACAACTAACATGAGTTTAACTTATTTCCTCTTAGATCAAATGAAAATCTTCTTTGATCACTATGTCTCCATAAGGTCTTATTACCATGTCTTGATTTGAATCTAATAAAAAATTTCTTACTATATGAGGACTCCCACTTGAATCTAGGGAAATTATCATGTTCATGACCTCTTAGGGAAGAAGTTGGGCTTTCTTGTTCTACCTTTAAGTGAATGGGCTAGTTATATGAGTCTAACACCTAGTTATACTCATTTCAAATCTATCTGAATTGCATTATTTTCCTCATTTCTACCTCAATCATAAGATATTGATGATTAATCATCCTCTCATGTAATGATTATCTTGACAACTCAACTGATGAGATTTGATTAGTGTCTTTAATTTTCTCATGAGATTGAAAATTATCAACTGCTATAGTGTTCCTTATAAGACCCTCTTCAAGATTCTCATGGGTTGGATATTGAATATAAAAATTTGAACAAAATTCTTCCTAGTCTTCCAAAAAGTCCATCTATTCATGGTTAATTTAAAATACAAGGAGTTCCTTACTATTCTCACCATTTACTTGTGAAGCATCATGTTATTCAATCATCTCCAACTCTTTGATAGAGTTATAAAAAGTCTTTTGATCTATTATAACTTGATCATATTCATCCTTAGTGTATAATGGGATCTCATTAACCTATCTTGGTGTTTCAAAATTTGAAATGATTTCTCAAAGATCTAAAACATTAGTGGAATCTTCAAGTGTAACTTCAATATGTTTTCCTACTCCACCATCTAAATCTACCATACTAAGTTATTTAATCTCACTCAAGAACTCATGATACAACTACTACCAAGAGTCATATAACTAAATTTAACTACTATAAACCTCAATAATAGACTCATGTAGGTTCTTTCCATGACTATATTTTATGAGAAAATTTGTTTGTATCTCATATTCATCAACGTTAACATCTTGCCATTGTGGCTGATCCACATCATCCAAATTCACTTCATGTTTAACTTCTAATTTACAAGGATGAACATGGGTACCAATATGGATTTATTCATCATATATTATTGAGGTGTCCTCTTCAAGGTGTCCTTGAAACTCTATTATAATCGTAACATGATCCAATTCTTAAATACATATAATCTCACTAGTTATCATTGACAAATTATTTCCCACACTTGAATGATCAAGTTTTACCTTTAATACATTTTATTAATCTTCACAAGAGGATAGGGTGGGAGGGAACTATACCTCATTAGTTTATTTGATAGTTTCTAAGGTGTTATTCTAGCTTATAACCTTTACATTATCAACCTTATGCATTAGATTATCCTTCTTCCATTGTTCAATTTCCTTATCAAACTAAAATGTACTTTGATGCTCATGATTGGATATAGCATGAAGGTTTAATAGGACACTTGGAGAACATGAGACATGTACTAAACTATGATTCATACTTTTCCCCTCTTATTAACTCTCTCTTTTAAGGGTAGGCATGCCATAGTCTAATGTTCTAGCCCATGAAGGCTTACATTCTAAATTTATTATAGATTCTTCAGAAGGCATAGATGTATCTTCAAGGGGATATTGAACACACAAATGTTGATTATGAGTGGGAGGATGAAGTCAATCTTCACTAGAGTTATTTGGTGTGTAAAGTTGAATATGAAACATAGAGATTGATTCAGACCTAATTTTGACCCCTACACCATACCCATATTTGTAGACCATATAATACAAGTCACTATAAAAACATCTCCCAATCTTGGACATAAAATCACTAGACAAACATAGAGAAAAATGAGTTAAAAATTCTATAATAATTATGTCTTGTGAAATTAAAATCTTGGTGTAGGCATGAAGGGTGAATTTTAGGTTTTTAATAAGGCCAAATACCCTTTTAATTGACCCATTCCATTGAAATTCAAGGTTGGAGGTGGGCTCATATAATAAATTCATATTATTAAACACTATCTTAAGGATAATTTAATTAATTTCCATATCATCAAACAATAAATTATGAACTAAGAAGTCTCTAATGGTTAGATATTTAAGAAAATGAGATAGAGTGGTTAATCTGGATAGCTACTCTTGGTTTATATGGATGATTTTCTGATGGACAAGGGATTGGAATTTAATATCTTTATTATACCTAAGATATTCATTAAACTTATTTATTTCCTCCTTTATCTTCTCAATATCTAAGTTTAGATTATCATTATTTGGTGCAAGCTGACTATAAGGAACAATATATTGGTACCATGATTGGTCAGGAGGATAAAAGGGCTACCAAAGAGGTGGAGGAGGTTCATAATGATGTTGATAGTCTTGGAAGTAAGGAGGACCATTGTAAGGCTGATAAGGGTCAAAAAAAGGTTGATAAGGTTCATGGTAGGGATTATGGAGAGGTCGATGACATAAAATTTCCCTATAGGATAACATAACACCTCAAAAAACATATTCATAATAACATGATTTATGAACAAGAACCTTCCTTACCTATACAATGATGACTTTGTGATGTCTCTCAATGTGATTCATAATTGTACATCCTTTCCAAATTGCTTAAAACTATTTAAGATGACTATAGGGCTACAAGTGAGTACTCCAATGGTTGAATTTGGTCCCACTAGGCATGCCAAAACTATTAGAAACTGAATTTGCACCTTGTTGAAGGAGATTTTTCAATTCTTCTTCAAACCTAGACTAACATGGGAATGGCCTAAAGGCTATGTGTGATATTATATCTAGACTAAAACTAAATATTATGGGGCTATCTCTCCTAATACATCACTTTAGCTTAATTCATTTAGACCTATAAATATTGAGGTATAAAGAGATAGAAAGTACATAAGTGAAATATAATCTAAGCAGTGGTGATGCACTTATATTGATTATCCACTCTAATTAAACTCCTAACAACACTAGTGGACTAAAAAGTAACTAAATAATCATCTTCATGAGTTCTTATACAAAAAAATTTCATGTAGAGGCTGTATGAGGTAACTAAAATGTAAAGGTCATGACAAAAAGGTCTAATATGAGACTGTTGGGCCTAATTTCATGCTAAGTAGTGTATTTTCACCAACTCAAAAAAACACTTAGGTGAGAGGCAATTATTTGAATGGTTTTTGTATTTGTCTTCTAGTGGAACTAGTTAGATGGGGGCTAATAACTCCAAGAAGCATCAAGAACTAGGTAAATGGGATACTGACTAGCCATTTAATACAAGTGGCTCCTTTTTGAATCACATAGAATTAGGAAATAGGTACATAAGAAAATAATTACACATTAAAGGTGAAGCATAGTGGAGGCAATGGGATGTTTACCTCAAGCACCAGCCTAGTAGTCATCATGCTCCATTCCTCATGAACCTAGGATGCTTCAAATCTTATAAAAGGAAGCTAAGCTCAGCTAAAGAGAGGAGGTAAACCAATGTAGTGAAGGTTTGGTGAAATAGTGCTACATAATAACCATTAGAAGATATAATTACTTCAAGATGCTCATAAATCCCCCCTTTGTAGCACCCAAGATCACCTATGAACCTATGGGCCTATAATATCTTAAGTTGAGCTTATGCTTTATTTATATGAACTATGAAAGTATTGTTTAATGTATTAATTAATAATGCTTTGCACAAATAGATAATGAACTATTGTTTTCACCTTTTAATGATATTGGGTGCATGTAATATTTTATCAAATGTGTGATTAAGTCCTCACAAGCTTCTAACCTAGTTTTTTCATGGTGTACCTATGGATGACAATGAGCCCTATGCTTAGAGTAGGAAACGCATTAAGTGTGGTTAAGACCATACACCCTAAGTGAAACCCATGCCTAAGTGTAAGACCATGCATAAGTCCCTTAACCCAACACCTAGTTGGTCCTTAAGTTCCTGAATGTTATTGAGCTTATAAAACCCAAGGCTTGTGTTGATGGATGACCAACCATCATTATGCTAACCCAAGCCCCATGAAGAACCCATTTAAACCATGGCACAAGTAGCCAAACACAAATATTAGTCCCTTCTCTATTGTGATTTAGGAAATAACATAAGGATTGCACCTTATATATACTGATGCTAGTGCCATAAAGTGATAAGTGTTGAGTGCCATAGGAGTAGTCAAGGCTTGCACCCATCTAGAATGAGCCTAAATCTAACTTGGATACCTAGTTAGGCATGTGACTAGGCCTATGACCAAATAGCCTACTTTTATACAACATTTTTATTCCATTACCAAGACCCATTAAATTTTATTATTATAATGGTGTACCAGGATAATGCTCTGAATCTCCCTTAGGAACATTGAGTGCTAGCTACAATGAGTAAAAGATAGATTTGCACTGAGGCACCTAACTTGTAGAGGGTAGAACCTAAGAAAATGGGTCTATAACCACTTATATGATGCCCTATATGAGGTTTTCTTTTATGACCTACCATAGAAAGTGTACCATTTGTTGGATGCTAATGTGACCCATAAAAACCAAATTTATGGACAACACCTTGAGTGGACAATAGAGCACCTAGAGAGTTTTGAGAACTTAGATGTCACCTAGACTAGAGCTACATAAAAATGGTGGAAAGGTTCACTGAAAAAATATATGCTTGAGTTCATGTTATCAATGCACTCTTGCTCTAAAGAAGTAGAGTACTAGTTATTTCATGAGCCTAGAGGTGCATTTTTGAATGAACTCAACACTAAAATCAAGAAGCTAATATTAGATTATGGCTTTGAAATGGTGAGGATAGAAGGATAAATTCCTTTCATGTATGAGTAATGTAATAGTGAAGAATGATACATGTAGGTGAGGCATGATGGAAGGAAATGAGTAGATTTACAATCAATAGCTCAAGTGATAGGCTTATAATAAAAGGGGGCATAAACTGATATAATATTTATTACTTGGAAGTACTGAGAGGACCCATAATGAGTAAGAAGGGCATGGAGAAGGATCTCTTAGATGGAAACTATACCTATAGGAAGGATCCCTTGAAGCATTAGAATAAGCTCCATAGTTGGTAGGTAAATGCTCAAGATCCCTTCATAACTTGACCATTTAAGATACACTAGATGCACCTACCCCCTTTAAAATTATGACACAAGCTCATGCATTAAATTACCTAAAGGAAAATAGAATATTGATAATTGACCTTATCATTGATGTAGACTTTGATTGCTTTACAAGTTTGAACTAGAACTTCATGATTTAACAAGTCATCCCATACAAAGAAGTAAGTGAAGATACCTATAGACCATGAATCTCCAACCTAACTAGATAAAATATAAGTGCAAGTACCCTAGCTTAGCAAATATTAGTAGTGTAGCCTAAGTAATAGCCCATAGGAAGTGGCCCTACACCACTAGTGGGTAGTACAGTGCCATCATCTTCTATGACGCCAATAATAACCACTAGACCAATGCCTAACATAGTGGCTAGAGGTATTGGAGGACCAATGCTAAGATAAGCATCAGGAGGATAAGAACCTTAGGCATTGGATACTCCCAACCCCAAATATATTATGAGATAGCCATGCATATACTAGAGTATTAAGGTGTAGAGAATACCATAGAGCATGTGATCAAGTGTGAGCTATAATAGTGCACTTAGGGAATAACTCAATTTGAGTGAAAGGCAATTTAGTTCATAAAAACCTTGATTGATTACACCTATACTTTATATAATAAGTTTGATCCTAAATAGGCCATTTTTGATTATGACACCTTGAAGGGATCCTTCCTTGAAGGAGTTCAACATACCTAAATTTTAGAAATAAAACATTGCCACACTCAAAGAAATAAACTAGGGATTATTAAAGAGCATGTGCTTATACAACACTAGGTTCAAGATTCTCCATTCCAAACTCTCTTATGACATTCACCCCTCTTAACATTTGAAATGGTTCATTGGAGGTCTGCTAGTGCCTTTCATAAGTGTTCTATCCATGAAGATCTTCATATACCCTCAAGAAGCACTTGAAGTTGTACTTAGATATGAAGTGTTTAGGAGTATCGACATAGGAATTAGCCCATTAATGGAGGTGTAAATTACATTTATGACCTCCTAAATATAGAATTTGACTATTACCTCATCATAAGACACATGAAATGGGTTGTTGTCTATTGACTATGATATAGAGGTCCATAATTAGAAAAAATACCCTTGAAGGAATGTGCGCACATTACTTATCAACTATGAAGTTTGTTACAAGGTGTATGATGTTAAAAGCTACCCCTTATTATAACATGCTAGTCATGTTAACATAACCATCTACTATAATTTATGCAATTCCTACACTCATAACATAGTTGGCTATTGAGCGATTGATGAAATGAACTAGAATATGGAGAGAGGTGCATGTCAAGCAACTGCAATAGCTAAAAGATAGGAAAACAAAGGGAATGAGGGTTATGGTTAGAAAAATGATAGATATGGAACCTAAAGAGGTGCCAGAGGGTGAGGTGGAGGACATAGAAGATGAAGATTCCCAACATGATTATGTTATAAGTATGGGTCAATTGAACACTATCAATGCAATTACTTGACACATCTAATGTGCAAGTATTATTGAGGATAGCATGAAGTTGATTAATTACCTAACATGTAAAAAAATCTAACCCAAGGTAAAATGGGTGTCAATAAGGGTATAGGGATGATCAAGCACGAGCCAAAAGATATGAAGTAGGCTCCAAAGTCATACCTAGCCCACCTATAGCCAATAAAGCTATAAGAAACCACACAGAGTGGGTTCACCACTCAACCACCAACTATGTCAACATAAGATCTATACTTGAAATATCTAAAATCAAGCTATATCAAGTGCATAACATGGCTTGAGCCCAAATCCATGCCCTACCCTAACCTATCACGTCAAAAGGACATCTTATAACAAGTCATGAGTGTAATACAAAAATTTTAGGGTGAACTCTAGTTAGAGATATTTAAGCATATGCTACTACCTCTTGTAAAAATTAAGATAGATAAGAGGATAAAATACAAGAGTTGACATAAATTATGTGCCTCCTACAAATGGATGGGATGCTTCCCTTATTGAATTTTTTTCTCTTAGAGCATGTAGGGATGAATCCAAATGAAGTTGTTGAGCCCCATGTAATTAAAGATAATGCATTTCATATGGAGTGGGTGTGTGAGATAAGGCATAATCAAAATGTAGAGTATGACCAAGAGTTTCTTTTTAATTCCACCATTGATGGCTGGTCCATCTATGAGGTATTGATTGACACTGATGCAAAGGTCAATATCTTAACCAAGAATACATGGGAGAAGATGGGCCAACCATCCCTGAGACCTTCTCCCCATGTACTATTCATGGCCAAAAAGACCTGAGAGTTGCTGATCAAAATTTTACAAGGCACTATTATAGATATTATGGGCACCAAATTCCACATTGATTTTGAGGTTATTGATTTAGCATAATAGGGTAACTACCTGACACTCCTAAGACGGCCTTGGTGCTATGCCAACAATATAGATATACACTTCAAGAAGAAATACATAACCTTTGAGAATGGTAAGGAAAGGGTATTAATCCCCCTTTCAAGTGACCAAAGACCCCCCTATGTAGAGAGTGTTGATTTGGAGGATGAGATCAACCATATTTATAACATCATGGTACAAGGCATTGATAATCTCCATCCTTTTGATTAAGGAGTGATTTCCTAAGAGGATGGGTAATTAGCCTTAAACATCATTGACATCACTTGAAACTAATGGATTGAAGAGGCATATGAGGTTATTGGTCATAGATGTCATTTATTATTCATAAAGGTACTAAATCTCATGAAGACTAGTTGGGTTCAGATTGATCATGCTATGAAATAATGGGTCCTATGCCAAGAGAATAAAATAAAGATGGTACTCCTCCTAAGAAAAGTCAAAAATCCCAAAATTTGAGGGGATAAACTTAGTGGAAAGGTATATCCATGACCTTGAAGTGTGTATCCTTTAAGAGATAGATAAAATAGGCATACTTGTATACACCTTAAGAAGCACTACCACATTCTGGTGGGTAACATAAAGGTCTAACTTACCAACTTGGTTAGAGGTAAATGTGGCCATATGCACCATGTTTAGGAGGAGTGATGAGAAATTATATATCTCGACATATTTTGGCCACTCTGACCCCATGGTGCATGTGTGCCTATGTGAAGAGATATGGACTAAATGCAACACAACTACCCCAAAAAACTTATGGGTGCACACCTTTTAAAGGACTCTAAAGACATGGGTGTGAGAATGGTATGTGGTTAATGAGACATGCTAAGAGATAACCAATTGGGAGGTTCTTAAGGAGAAGTTTTTTCATACCTTCTCATTTTCCTTTTAGAACTTAAAATTGGTTGAGCCATTGCAAGTGATTCAGATGACAGTATTTAAAGACATTGTTATCCTTAAGGAGTGATTGAAAGACATGTTCAAATAAAAAGGGTTATCACTCCTAACCTTATTTGAGGAATAAGTTATCAATAGTGACTCTAGTGAGGAAGATGATGAAACTTAAAATGAGTGCTACCAAAAAATGTTGACTACTAGAAAGGAGCTCATATGTCAAGTATATGATATCACTCCCAATAAAGAAGACCCCACTCATCTTTGTATTAAGATAATAGAGGGAACCTAAAAAGTGAATGATTCTCACTAAGAGAATAATGAACCATACCACACCCCACATAAGAGCATCAAAGTGGATATCAATGTAGAAGGAGAGCCAAATATGGCTAGTCTAGGTGTCTATTGGTCTAACATAGAATTGACATGCATCATAGAATTCTTTAAGGAATTCTTAGATTTTTTCCCTAGAACTTATCAAGATATGAAGGGAATCTACCCATGCCTATGTAAAATGAGCATAAAGATAATTGAGGGTGTAAGACTATTCAAAATTTCCCATACCAAATGAATCCTAACTTCTATGCTAAGGTAAAAACATAAATTGATGCAATGTTGGTTGTGAGGGCCATTTAACCTATGCAAGAGTCTAAGTGGGTGATCCCAATGGTAATAATCATCAAGAAATATGGGTTCATTCACATCTATATTAATTACATAATGTTGAATGTCACCTATGTGAATGACCCCTTCCCAAATCTATTCATCGATGAAGTATTAGAAGCCATTATAGGTTGCAAAATCTATACCTTCACTAATGGGTTCTCTAGCTACCACCAAGTCTAGATTGAGGAGGAAGACAAGCCTAAAGAAAATTTTATGACCGAATGGGGTTATTTTGCTTAAAATTTGATGCCCTTTTGACTTAATAATATACCATCCATATTCTCTAGAGTGGTGATCATCACATTAAAATATTTCATCCATAGGTTCCTCCAAGTCTATCTAGATGATTGGATGGTGTATGGCCTCATCAAGGACAATTATGATAACATGTGCATAATGTTTTAGATGTATATATCCTTGCACCTAAAAAATTACATCTTCACAATACCATTTGGAACCCTACTTGAGAACATCATCTATAATGATGGTTTGCTCATCAATATAATGAATATCACCATCATCATTTAACTCCAAACTCCTTCCACATAAAAATATGTTCACACTTTTCTTGACCACTATGGATATTATATAAAATTTATATGGAGTTACACAAATATTATGGTGCCACTAGAAGAACTTCTATGCAAGGATGGACCATTTTACTAGGGCAAAGTGCAAGAAGATGTATTCAAGACCCTAAAATTGAGATTAGTTAGCACATTGATCTTACAGTTCCATAACTAGACAACACCTTTTCATGTCCATGTCAATTCTTCTAACTCTATGACTGGTACAATCTTAGTACATCTTAGAGATGGAAAAATAGATCATCCCATCTCCTTCAAAAGTATGAATTTGACCTTAGGAGAGCAAAATTATACAACCATAAAGTGTGAGGCACTCACCATGGTCTATGCCTTGCCAAAATTAAAATAATATTTATTGGCAACCCTATTCATCTTTTTTAATAATCATGAGGTGCTCAAGTACCTCGTAAATAAGCATATTTTACATGGGTACATATGTATATGGATATTTATATTCTAAGAATTATAGTTTTCTATTATGGTTAAGCCTAAAAAGCAAAACTTAGGGCCAAACCATTTATCTTTCATCAATTCTACTATGTGGTGGTGCCTATTGAGGATGACATATTAGATGTGTAATTATACAAAGTCTAGTGCATCCCCAAGGATTTGGTAGATATTGCCACCTTTCTAACATCTAGAGTTGCACCCCAGAATATGATGAATAAAGAGAAGAAATAACTATTAGTTCATGCCACCCTTTTCCAACTTATTAGTAGAGAACTGTATAAGCTAAGTAGAGATGAAGTGTTGCACTGATGTGTCTTAGATTATGAAAGATACTCCATCTTGAAAAAAATTCATGAAGGTATAGCATGAGGACATTCTGCTAGAGATGTAATGACACAAAAAGTGCTATAGTCAGGCTTATGGTAGCCAAACTTGTTTTGAGATTAAAATAACTATGTCAAGGAAAGTGATATATGGTAGTGCATAAAGAAACCCAACCATTGATATGAGATGACTCTCATCACCATTATTTCTTAGGTACCATTCAAGAAATTGACCATTAATTTTATTTGTTTGATAACTCTTACAACATGATGCACAAGTACAAGGTATATTTTGGTAGCCATATATTATTTCACCAAGAGAGTTGAGGCCATACTGATAAAATAAAACATAGCTACCATAGCTATGTGCTTCATGTAGGAAAACATAATTAGTAGATATAGGTTTTTGTTTAGTCTAAATAATAATATGGGCACTCAATTTATCAATGAAATAGTGCACATTCTATTGGTTGAGTATATGGTGGGGCACCATAAAATGACCCCTTATCATCCACAAGTAAATGACATAGCTGAGGCATTTAAAAAAATACTAAGAACATACCTAAACAATATATGTGATATTTATCACAAATATTGGGATGTTTAAGTGTCGATAGTGTTAGGGGAATACCACATAACCTAAAAGTACTTAAACGAGGCTACACCATTACAACTAGTGTTTGGTGCTGATTCAATCCTTCCAATGAAGATATTGGTACCATAATTGTTCATCATGCATATTGGTCAATTAGATGACCAAGAATTATTGAACACAAGGCTATAGGACTTGGAATGCCTAGATGAGATGCATACCCAAGCCAAGTGGATCCATCAGATATAAAAGGCACACTAGAAACTCTAGCATGACAAGCATTTAAAAAATAAGATGATAGTAGAAAGATCATTCTTGTTAATATATAACTCCAAGTATTTCAAGCACCTAGGCAAATTATATATAAGGTGTATGGGTCCCTATATTATCTACCATATCTTTGAGATAGGTGTATACAAGTTACACATGTTGACTAGTGAAATTCTCCTTAATAATTTCAATGGTAACAAGTTGAAGCTATATCAACAATAGGATGGTATTTTTGGCATGAGAACACCAAATTCTTGGTCATTAATCCATTTGAGGTGAGCTTACAAAAAAAACATTTTACACAATCCAAATGGTTCCTTTTTTTTTGGTAGTACTATAAAGAGGGAGGAAGTGGTGCTTTGAGGGCCATCAAGAAAATCTTATTAGATGTCACTTATGAATATATTCAGTTAAGTCATGCACTTCTGCATTTTAAATCACTTGAGGCTAGACACCTAAGTACTAGGCAAGGGAAGATTTCTAGCATTAGACAAGGTGAACACACTAGACCACCATGCACCAGATCCTAAAGGTAGGGTGTTTTCAATCCCTAGGTATTTTTTTGGTAGTACTATAAAGAGGGAGGAAGTGGTGCTTTGAGGGCCATCAAGAAAATCTTATTAGATGTCACTTATGAATATATTCAGTTAAGTCATGCACTTGTGCATTTTAAATCACTTGAGGCTAGACACCTAAGTACTAGGCAAGGGAAGATTGCTAGCATTAGACAAGGTGAACACACCAGACCACCATGCACCAGATCCTAAAGGTAGGGTGTTTTCAATCCCTAGGTAGACTTTTTTTTCCCTTTCATTCATAAATATAACTAGGTGATTTGAGCCCTTGTGCTTTATAAAAGTGCTTGAGGCTAGACATCTAAGTGGTGGGTGCATGAAACTTGCCATATTTAAAAGGAAGATACACAAAATCTAGGTGCACAAGAGATAGCTTGTATGGCCATGGAGTTCTAAGGGAGAAATACTTTGGGACTTTTGCACATAATATTAGTAGGGTGAGTCAAACCCATATGATTTCTAAACACCTAGATTTAGACACCTAAGGTTTTGAGTGTAAGGAGGTTGCTAGATTTAGATGAAATAGGAGCCAAGTGAAGATGCACAACTTTCTCATGCATAAGAAATATAGTGAAGATATACCATTTGATTATATCAAGAATTAGAAAAGAAGAATCAAACACTAGAGGGATAACATAAGGTATTTTTATGGGGTAGGATAGGCCAAGGCAAGATGAAGTGTAATAAACTAACCAATATAAGTACACTTGAAATATAAGTACAACAAGAAGAGGTAGAACTAAGGAGGATAAATTATGCACATGTGAGGTGTTGTGCCCAAGTTACCATAGTTAAGTTGAAGTTCATTCCAAGAAAATAAAGAATAAAAGGGAAATCTTCATGGATAGATGGCATCCACCTGGATTTGAGTGGGAAGTGACCATTTGAACTACAAGTCACTTCATCAAAATACCATTAGGAACATTGAATGTGGTGGTGGTGGAGGCACAAATATCTATAATAAATGAGTTTGTGGTAGAGTATTTTAATGTATTTCATGTAATTTCATAAATTTTAATAAATATAGATGATACCATGCCATTAATGCACCTAAATTAAAGATGGTAGATGAAAATAAGGTGTAAAATATCACAAAGATGATTGGTTTTCATTACAAAATTTGTGAAAAATTGAGATGTCAAGTAAGCCAAAGTGAACCAATGAACTAGAGGGATAAATCATAGAAACCATATTAGAAAAATAATATAATCACCCTTAGGCACCTAAATTAAATTATTGTGACACTAGTGAAATCCTACTCATGGTGATATTGGTATAGAGAGGTGTAAGAAGAGTTTTTATTAGGAAACAATCGATAGAAAAGCAAGTTTTTACAAAAGGATGCCATTAACAATCTATGAAGCTCAGAGCCAAAGGTATACTCACAAATCCCATGACTATGAAGTGCTAAGGACCATTCAAGGATTTGGTAGACCTAACTAACCATGATCTAACACTAGTAGGTTTAGGATGGGCAAGAAGAATAAGGGAATGGGTCTAAAGCATAAAATTCTGAAGTGAGTGTGTGCAATAGTAGAATAGGCCCCTATAATAAAAATAGTGCCATTTGTAGAGGTGTCAATGTCACACAAGTTGACCCCAAGGTAGTAACCAAGATGTACTATCAAAGAATGTAGTTTCCCCTAGAAGTGTTGATAGGGGAAAACTAGAATTCATTTTCACACACTTACAAGATAAAAGAGTATAACCATCATACTTATAGGAATGTGCAATCCTTGACATTGGATTATATGGTGGGTATAGGGAGCAAGATGAAGCAAGGTGCAGTGCTTTTTGATGTCTCCATTTGAGATATATTGGAAGCTTATAGTGTAACTCATCTATATGAGTTTCCTTACTTTGGGAAGTTAGAATAACTAGTGCAATTCCTTTTATTGTGCATCCATGGTGACTGCATATACTTTGTAAGGAGGAGCATGAAGATATTGGTGTGCCTCATTGTAAATATAATCAAGCTCCCAAATACCAAGAAAGACATCCATGAGATGATGGGTGATGATGAAGAGGTGGAGTGCATGGAAAATCTCTTGAGTTACTATAATGGGTGATTTGAATTCCCCATCAAATATTGCAAGGACCTAGGCATGAGGGTATCCTTGCACTTCATGAGATTAAAACTCTTCCCTGGTAGTCACTTGACCATCGTAACAAAAACTTACCTATATGTTGCATACCATATGGTATAGGGTATGAATTTTAACATTGCCAAGTTTATTGCTAAAATTATTATGAAGAACATGCTATAATGACACATAACTAAGGGGAATTTTAGGTGGGGTTCTATTCTCATCCTGATAGTCATGGAGGAGATTGGCATATCAGATGGGGACAAGGATAATCTTTGGGTGTTTCTAGAACATAATGACTCCCCAGTGTATAAATACATAGACTTCACTTACCCCAATTACTTTAATGAAAAATATAAGGTGCACATGAATAAATGGTGCAATAAATATATAGAGGAATATGGGATTGAATGGTGCATCCCCCAAGATCTCCCCAAAAGCATGTATGGGATGACAACATTTGCCATTATGTAGCATTTTTGCATAGTGTTCCTGGCACTGGTTGATAGCAACAAGTCCAACTAGTTAAATATCTCACACAATTTTTTAGCCAAGTATTTTAGGGATACACTCAAGAGGATCCCTAATGTGAAATAAATAGATATTCCATTGAGGGAATTGGATATCAAGAGAAAGAGGTTGTAGTTCTAGTTTTTGTGCCTATATGGGAAGGCAATAAGGGATGAAAAATATAATTTAGATCGTACTAACATCCACACTCTTCAATAACTGACCATACTAGGCTACATCCATAGGCTCTACTATGAGATGAAGCTTAGGGAATAGGGCCCTAGCTCTAGTGCTAAGCAAATCGATGACCCTCCCATTAGGATCAGTGATGAAGGCACATTAATGCCAATCTAAACAAAGAAGTCTCCCAATAATAAGAAAGGGGAGACACTAGAATAAAGAGAAGAGTGCATAAAGTTCAAAATCACCTAAGGTGATGAAACCTTGCCATCATCCCTGATTAAGAAGCATGTAAATTTCATGCAAAAGACTTCTCCTATCTTAAAGGAGAAGTAAAATAAGCCACATTTCCCATCTATAATGTCAATTATCACCTAGGTAGACATAAAGGTAAAGGAATAACTGGAGAAGGAGGTGGAGTTTGGGAAGAGTGTATATATTGTGCCTAAAACGAATCTTCATCTAGTAAGGAAACTTTCCCACCACCCTAAAGTGAAGAAATGATGCAATAAAAAGCATGGAAGAATCTTGGCCTTGGTGATGTAGACATCTAGAAGGTGTAGGAGATAAAAAATAGATAATAAGAAATGAGGAAGGTAGGATAAATAGAGGAAGATCCTAGCACAACAAAGGTACATGAGGCTCTATAAGGTAGCAATTTTTCCATGCTTGGAGAAGTAGGACCATCAAGCATGCCAACCAAAAAATCCACAATGAAACCTTCATAAGATAAAGAAAAGTGAAGGAAAAAATGAAAGGGAATGGGACTTGATCATGATCACATTAAAGTGGCACTAGATTTGTACCACAAGAGAGATGCCATGAGGGCCAAGGGAATGACCCAAGATGAAATTGATAAAGTGGAGGTTGAGGAGGTAAGGGCTAAAGAATAAAAAAACACCACAATTTTCAATAAGAGGAAGGTGGAAATAAAGAATACCCAAAATGAGAAGGCTAGGGAAGAACAATAAGAGAATAGGGTTATCGTAGATGTGAAATCCATTAAGGAAAACTAGTAGAGGTGCCTATCACCCACACCAACCCAGTAAAAGAAGTTTTGAAATAGGCATACCCTAGTACTGAAGGGGTACCTAGAGATAAATAAGGTAATATTGGTGCCTCAAGGGAATAAATAGAGAAAAAAGGGGAAGAACAGGTTAGCATTGAGAAGGAACCTTCAAAGGTTCATGCCAAGGAGCCTTAGAAAGAAGAAGAAGATGAAGGGGAGAAGTCTAAAGAAGAACTAATACAAGAAAGAGAGGAAGAAGAAGGCACTGAGCATAAGATCATCACAAGTGAAGAGGCATAGGATTAGATGGATTTGGCCATTGAGAAATAATAATTTGAGCCAAGCTACCAAAAAAAAGTGTAAAAGGGTTTACCATAGATGAGGACTTCTACATGTTGGAATACATTCCCTTTAGAGATGCAACAACATTGATGCATAATCAAGTTTCCTTTTTACTTAACTACTACATGGATGAGACTAGTTTTGAGGTGATATCCAAGGTAATATAGAGCACTAATAAGCTAAAAAAAGGATTGAATATAAACTAGTCAACCCTCAGGACATAAACCCAATAAGGTTGGTTAATGCCCTCCTTAAGATGGCCTCTAGAGTGACACATAAGAACATTATCAATGATGTTCACACCACAAAATAGAAATATATTATTATTAAATTATAATAAAAAATCAATGCCATGAATCTCAAAATCAAGCAACCAGCCAAGCATGTAAAGGAAGTAGATCCATCCCTTTTGGATGGTATTGACACTTCTAATCTATCTGAAGTTGATAAGTTATGTGCACTAGTCAAACAAATGCTCCCTCATTTGAAGCTAATGAAAGAAGAGGAAGATGACCCTTACAAATCCCTAAAGAAAGAGCTCAACAAAAAGCTTTATGAGGTAGAGGACCTTTTAACAAGGTTGGAGGAATGCACAAATGATGTTAATGTCATCTTTTAAAACTTTGTACCCAAGTGTAAGTCATCAATGTCCACCTCCAAAAGGTGAAGGGAGATAATGATGCATTAACTAAATTAGTTTTCATTATCGTTAGGGTCAATTTAACATAGATAATGGCATAGGTGAACACATTGAGCCTACAACTGAAGACCTAATAATAGGACCTGGAATAACTATTTTGCACCTTCCAAACAAAGGCATGTGAGCAAGGTACCATCCTAGTTGGTAGGTTATAAAAATCAAAGGTAAGGCTAGAGGCATTTAAGAAATAAATAGACAACATGGGCATGCTCACACTTGAGGCTTCCTCTATAAATATTGATAGTTCCATTGAGGAAATCAAGCTCGCTATCTAGGTATTCAAAGACTTCAATGGAAAATTATAGTAGAGTGTGCCTAAATTTTATGCAACTAAGGCACTAGAAGGATAGTTAGAGGGAGTTATAAAATTTTTATGGGGAAATGTTGGGCCCCATTTCATGATAAGTAGCGAATCCACACTAACTCGACAAACACCTCAAATATGTGGATAGTTGTTGTCTTGTCTTCTAGTGATGCCAGTTAGTAGCTAACAACTCCAAGCAACATTAGTAACTAAATGCATAAGATAGTGACTAACTATTTAAGATAAGTGACTCTTTTTTGAATCATCCATCATTGGGAAATGAGTTCATGGGGTAGTGACTACACATTAAAGGAAAAGTGTAGTGGAGGTAGTATGATGTGTACCTCTAGTACCAATTTAGTAGTTAACATATTTCATTCCCCATGAACCTAAGACACTTTGAATCCTATAAATGGAAGCTAAGCTCAGCTAAAGAGAGGAGGTGAACTAAATCATCAAAGTTCTGGTGAAATAGTGTTGTATAATATCCATTAGAAGATAGGAGTACTTCAAGATGCTTGAAAAACCCTCCTTTATATCACCCAAGCTCACTTGTGAGCCTTTGGGCTTGTAATAACTTAATTTAATCTTATGCTTAATTTGTATGAATTATGTATGTATTATTTAACATATTAATGAAGAATGATTTGTGTAAATAGCTAATGGACTAATGTTTACACTTTTGAATATTATTGAGTGCATATAATATTCTATCAAATGTGTGATTGAATCCTCATGAGATTCCAACCTAGTTCACTCATTATGGACCTATGGATTATAATGAGCCCTAGACCTAGAGTAGGAAATATGTTAAGTGTGGTTAAGACCCTATGCCCTGAGTGAAACGTATGCCTAAGCACAAGACCATGCCTAAGTCCCTTAACTTGACACCCAGTTGGTCCTCAAGTGTTTGAATGTCATTGAGCCTATAAAACCCAAGGCTTATAAGTGTTGATGAATGACCAAAAATCATTACACTAACTCAAGCCCCATGGATATTCCAATTGTGCCATGGCACAACTAACCCAACATAGACCCTAGTCCCTTCTATAATGTACTTTGGGTGAGAACATAAGTCTTACACCTTATGTATACTAATGTAACCACCACCAAGTGCTAAATTTTTAGAACCATAAGAGTAATCAGGGCCTACACCCTTCTAGAATGAGCTTAAATATGACCTATATAGCTAGTTAGGTGCATGACTAGGCCCATGACTAGTTATCCTACTTTTCTATAATAGAGACTCTTACTAGTCATGTAACACTACAAACTCCATCACCAATACTTTTACACACCACATAACCTACATAAGACACCTTATTTGTATCTAGGTGAACAAGTACTAATAAAGGAGGGATATCCATCACATTTGGAAATCTAAACAAGTAAAAACACACTAGATATCATCATGAAAGAGATACAATAGTTTATTTCTCAATGTAATAGGTTTATCAAGTACAAAACAAGTAGAGTTTCCTCATACTTGAAAGAGGGATACCAATTAAAGCCTTAAGGCCTAAAAATATAGTATAATGAGGAGAGAATAAGAGGAGAATGGCATGTAGGAAAGAGTAAAAGGGCATCAATGACCATCATTAACTCATACATCAGTTACAAAATAGTTACACAGTCACAACAACCTCCCTATATGTGTTGATGCACTTCATGGTCTTTGAATGAGCCCTTAAACATTAAAGTGGGGTATTAAAGGATGTGGTTAAATTTTTAAACCTCAATTTAAGAATGATACACCCCTATTTCTGTCAAATAACTCCTCTTCCTATAAGTTACAACATAATTGAGATCCAATTAAGCCATCATAAAGCATGAAATAGTCATACTCAATTTAAGTAAATTGACCAAGTCAAGAAACTACCTCCTATCTCCATTATGACCATGAAATATGTACTTGAATCCTTAAATACATCATTTACACTACTTAATAACTTTTTATTAACTCACTTCATCATCCCTATATGCCAAATCTTATTCTTCTTGGTTGACCAAGTAGGCCAAATAGGCCTAGTAGCCTAATTTTTTGCATTTGATAGCCATAAAACCTATATGTTGCCTTGATAACCTATGTATATATGATTTTTAAGCATGAAATAAAACCTTACACCATAAAATAAGCCTTCTGAGAAAGAGACACCTACAATTTTACCATACTAGTTGACTAGGTCACCATGTCCTTCACTTTTGTAGATTGTCTATTTAGAAGATAGTTGTAGAGACAATTGCATGAATAATTTTGGGAATATTATGACTTTATAAGGTGAAACAAGTTCCAAACCTCCCCCTCAAATTATTGTAATCCTTCAAAATAGCTCTTCACCCTACAAATCTCTCAAAATCTTGAAAAAGTATAATTTTTTGCCAAATCTATATAGTGTCCATATAACACATTACCATGGGTATGATATCCTCTAATTTATCTTTGTGTTTTAGGCATTTATTTGGTCATTCCATTTCAAATGGGTGACAATTCTTCATTTTTCCCAAGACTAGTTTGTAATAGGGTTTAAGGAGGGTTTTGGAGGTCCACCATCTTAACAACGGTTCATGAATTAGAAATATCCAAAACAAAACTTATTTTTATTTATATTTATTCCATATACCCCTTCAACATTTTTGAGAATCTTTAGTTCCTATGTATAGGGTGTGTTAAGATATGAATATAGGGAAGTGTGATTGTAGTCTTTTATAGGCAATCTGGACATGCTAGCAGTCTTAATCTTTCTTCATAAAAATTATTACCTCAATAAAAATTTGTCTATCATGGATCTTAAGTGTATATGGGTGATTAAATATTAAAAATATCATTTTCCTTGAGTCTTCTTATGATGAGATATATGAGCATTGAAATAGGTCACTCAACCTGATTATGTACACTATGGAATTAGAGATGGTTATTGAGACCCAAACTAACCTTCCTATTCATTTTATATAATTTAAAAATATAATTATGATTTGAATCATCAACCTATACCTTCTTGTGGTGTCCACTTTTCTAGGAGGGTCTAAGCATAGTTCAAGTGGTGTGGGCCTTCTAGCCCTAAAATAGGCTTTTAAGCCTAACTAGTCTTGACTAAGCACTAAAGTTCTGAGTGAACTATAGGATATTTAGATAGATTAAAGATAATATTAAAACCTCCATCTCACCTATTTATATCTTATGTGACTATATTCAAATGTTCATACCCTGACTCTACTTTCACAGTTTTATGTGGCTACATATAAGTCACTACCTAGACTGGTAAGTCTGAGTGGTTAGTAGCTAACATTGAGGCCTAATTAGTTTAATAATTATTACAACATTTTAATTAATTTATTATTAATACAATATGTCTCAAATGTATGACAATATCCCTTCCCATATGGTTTCTCCTAATTTGCTCTCTACATACCTCATCTCCCTTGCCCAGGTTTTCTTGGTTGTTAAATATATATAACCATAGGTGACTAAGTTTAATGATTTTATTTATAATATAAGATTATTAATAATTTATATGTCATGTAATGGTATTTATAATTTTTTTCATGAGCATTTACACTTTATTTAAGCACCAAATTATAGACAAGTTGATTCTAATATAGGCTTATCCACACTAGTCTTAGGCATAATGGCCTAATAGGCCATTATGTTGTCTTTATTATTATAAGCCTCCTACAACTTGGGAATTTTTTTCATACCATATAACCTCTCTAAAATTCATCAACCTCAGATAACCTCTAAGTAAGCAAAAGTCATTGGTTTAAGTAAATACCTATTTAGGCCTATTTAGGATTAATAGGCCTTAATGTTTTTTTATCCATCTTCAAGGACTAAAGTGTAAAAATATAACAATAAGATAAATTTTAATATAAAAATAGGGACCTTTTCTCAAATTTCATGCTTATTCTAGATATATGGTTATACATTGTAACTCTCCCTTTCATGATTTTTGATTGTCACAATACACTTAGGCTTAACTAGGTTATCCAATTCTAATCCTATTTTAAAGGACCAAGTTATGGAAAGGTTTCCTAAGAGCTTTGAAAAAACAAATAATATTTACTTACCCTTCCCTTTGTCTATTACCATGAAAGGTTTTGGGAACCTTTATCTTTTCATCTTGGAACCTTGCCTGTAGGTGTCTACTATAAGTAGTGATCTTAGATTATGACTTTTTTATGGGTGTAAAATACTTCTCTCTTGTCCCTTGAAGTGATGTTTAAATTTTGAGGCAAAATCCATTATATCCTTATACCCTTTAATATATTCATACTTCTTTAGACATCTTATGGTGGGTATTTTATCTTAGCTTGTCCTTTCATTTATAGTCAAACCTATAGGTGTGTATTATGGGTCAATTTATTATGGGTTATCTTCTTTTAGAGAGAGATTGAATGGGGTATGACCCTATGTCTCTTCATTTCTATGTAACTATAGTCATCCTAACATCATCAGGCCTCTACCAACTCATGACTACCTGTAGATGTCTCAATTCATGTATATAGGCATGATGCTACCTAGTTTAGGTCTTAAAAGAGCTAAAATTTGAGGACTGCTATTTTATCTAATAGATCAAGAAACCATAAGATATTGAAATTTTTTTAGACAAGTTAATAAAAAAAATATATTTATCTCCCTTTCACTTTATTCACCTTCAAAGCAGGGTTTTTAGCTCAAACCTTGCCTCACTTACAGTCGGCCTATAGATTAGTTTTATAAGCCTAGACTATATGGTTTATCTTTGAATAAATATTGGTGTGTCATGTTTATTTATGGGGATAATATATCACTTTACTCATTTTTTATCTTTTATCAATAATAAATTTCTTAATCCTCAAAATTCATCAACATCTTCTCAACATTCCTTAATCCAACATTCATTATTCTGAGCATGTTCATTTGACTGAATTTGTCATCTTTGAGGTGATTAATGGTGTTGAACTTAAGCCTAACCCTACACTCTTGTTTTGATTATCCCATATGAATCTTTAGGGTTACCAATGTCTTCTGATACTTAAACTCAATAGGGCATATAATCTCTTAGCTTGCACAATAGGCTTGATGTGGCTAGAGATGTTCATCCTTTGCATAGTGGGATGAGAGTGAAGATGGTTTAGTTTATAGGACCAAGATTAGTATGGTGTGATAGTTTAGGTATTTAATTAAATATGTTGTCTATCTCAAACACTACCAAAATATCTATTGTAGATACTTTGTCCTCTATCTTGCATAGGAGGTTGTATCATCCAAGATAGTCATAAAAAATAGGGATTAAGGGGTTACTTGGATTAATGGTGGATTTTTTTAGTAGTTGAGGAGGTAGATTAGGTATAAAAGGTTTCAAGTAACTCATATTACACCCTAAAAATCACTAATACTTCCATATTCATGCACTATAAACTCTTGTAACCTAAGAAACCAAACTGCAAGCTGTAAACAAAGAAAACATGGAGATTTTCATACTTAAACACTCCCAAATGTGTGAATTTTTTTTAAGTATGATGTATATGAGCCATTTTGATATCATAAAAACACAAAAATCATTTTTTCCTAGAAAAACTTTAAATATTCATCAAACCTGATGTTATTTCAACTTTCTGTATAGATGAACAAGCTCCTTAGAGTGGCCAAGATGTTATATATTTTTCATAAATATGAGACTATTAAAGTGTAGATAAATTCCAAATATTGGAAGGTCAAGATACCCCCTTCCTTTTCAAAATATACTAGCTCCTTATTTTCTCTCTCTAATCCATACTGTCTACAAACCTAAACACTCTCCTAGGCTACAAAGAAGTTCATTTGAATATAGAGGTCTATTTTGGATATATTTTTAGTATTCCTATAATGAAAATTATTTGATATGTCATACATGATCCCTCATACATATTTGGATCCTCCTCTATATGTAATAGTTTGTACAAGTCCTTACATTAGTAGAAAACACATGAAAACTCTCTTTTTCCATTGTTTTCTCTATTTTTCAAGATTTAATTCACCATTTTAGGATGAAATGAGAGATAAAATGAGTTAAATTACCTTTTAAAATATAATATATAGTAGGTGAAAGTGGTAAATATATATTTTAACATGTGTGGGGTCTACTGGGATAGCGAGGAGGTGTGTATGAGCTTTAAAAGGGACCTTTAAGGATATGAAAGGCATAGTGTTGACTATATAATGAGAATAATAAAATTTAAGTACCCTTTTAATAAATTCAAAATTATATTATTTCATTTCTTTAATGATTTATAAGGCACATTGAATCATATGAGGTGATACATGGCTTTTAAGAATGAGTTAAGGTGTTAATTGAGCTTGAATGAGTATTTTATGGACAATGGACTTAGACACACCAATAAACCTTCATTTCATAACTGGAGAAAGGTTATAAACCCTTCATATTGCTTTTTAAATACCCTCTCACAAGAAAATGGCTTGGAAAATGCCTATATACCATGAGAATTGATGGCCTTAAACTTGTCAAATTTCCTTAATTTTATCAAAATATCCTTAATATCATTAAAATATGATAAAAAACTCTTTGGAGCTTACAAGATATATTCAAACTCTCCTTTATGAATCCAAGGACACTATAACCAATGTCACCTCACCAAAAATACTCAAGTCAACCATGATACAATGAATACAAAAGTAGTCCTAAGCACAACATGACACTCATAATAGTGCTACCAAGGCTCAAAATAGGATCAATAGGGAAATGACCATGTAAGACATCACCATGAGTAGGTTTAGATGAGTGGTATGAAATTTTTTTGGATATATTCTTTGGCATTTGTCCAAAAAATTAGTTACCTAGTGTGCATACAACCCACATCAATATATATCCTTCAAATCTAATAATTTTTATGTAGGTGAATTTCTTAAATTGAATAAAGTAGCTCCTATACTATGAAATCAAGTTGGATTCTTCATCTGAGATTATTCTTCCCAATTCCTCATTCAAATATTAGACTATTCTCATTTTGCAATCATCATTGAACATTATTAAGTATTGTTGATATTCTCTAGATTCTACTAGGATTATAATTCATATACCTAGTTGGAGGCATAAACATTGGCTTGTTGAGTGAGATTGGGTTACACATTTTTATAACCTAATTAATACACCAAGTAGGAAGTCACGAAGAATTAATTTTTATCTATCTACATTGATAAATTACTCATGTATAAAATAATTGATAATGCTTCACTAGTTTATGTATTACCTCCCATTATAGATAATGTTCATATTCATAAAAATCCATGGATAAACAACCATGTTGTTTTTGTTGTAGACCACACAATTACGAAGATATATAATGTATGATACCTCCTCTTTGAATTAAATTATGAATAAGTTATTCAATAACTTAGAAATATAAATTATATTATATTTCATCCATATATCATTGATAGTGGTTAGGTGATTTTGAATATTTTTTTCCAATAGCATTTTCCCTCTTCTACACTCATCCTTGCATAGGTTTAATGCACTAGGATTATGAAGGTCATACCTAATGATGTTCCATATAATTTGGTAATTATATACCTACCCCTTGATTTTATCTCCTTGTTATTTGGGTCATAGTTATAGGGAAATTTAATTACTGAATCTAAGCACTGCATTGAGATAGGAAAATTGACTACTTCAGGTAAACTAATTTTATAAATGTGAATAGTCATAGAATTTGTATTTTATATTTTGAGCCTCTTATGAAAATATTCTAAGTGCACAAGGCCAATATGATAATACCCAATCTTAGGAATGTTTCTCTCCAATATAAAAAATGGATTGAAAACCATGTATTTATAGTTAGTTTTTACAATTTTTTGTGATTTGAAGGGCTAATTAAGTAATAAATTGAAAATTAAGTAGATTTGGAGGAATGAAATATTGGTATAGTTACAAGTAAAATATTGTGATGGTCATGAAAACACATTCCACCTCCTGGGATTATGTATCCCATGAAAATTAAAATGAAATATAATTATGTAGGTCCTAAGGCACCATGAATCTCCCTCTATCTAGAAACTAATGAACACATGAACCAATTTTTCTAAAAACCTTGTGACATTATGAAGTACTTGAAATAATATGTTTCAATTAAAGTTCCACAAAACTTGTCTTTGTGGGAGGGAATGGGAGTGTACTAGAGTTTTTTACAGTGTTGGGTCATAAAGTATGTTTAAAATAATCTATGCAGATATTTTAAAGAACACAGGTAATATTTTTGATGTGTTATGATAGTCGGTCCTCACCATACATGCCTATGCATCACACATCCATGTGGCCCATCCTATTTAGACTCACAAGGCTAAAACACAATAAGTCATGTTGTAAAAATTTATTTTCATCCATCTCATCTATGAGGATTATCATGCCCATCTATGGGGACATGGAACATGCATAGGTGTAGTCACAGATCTCAAATTTCCATGTCTTGGATGTCATACAAGACTCATTTTTTGCATTTTTAAGATTTTTTAGCCAAATTCAAAAACACTTAGATTTTTCATTGTAAAACACACTTCTTGGTTTTGAATTATAAAGTTGTCATAAAAATTTTAATATTATTCTTGGCTTAGATAAAATTTTAAAAAATTTAGGGAACAACAATTGGCTCAGGATGTGGACATGGGCTTTTGAAAGGATAGATGATGAACTCTGATAATCTTTGGTTTTTCAGACCAATTTTCTTATTAATTAGGATTATGATTCTACTTGAAACTGACAAAAAATATAAAGAAAATTGTAAATACCATAAAAATTGAAATGAAACACACAACTTAAATGGAAACACACAATAGAAATGGAAACACAACAAAAATAGAAATACACAAAAGAACTTAAATTCCCTATGGGGAATGGTAGGTGATAACCTACCTTCACTATTTATAGTGATTTAGGTATTTTCAAATATATGACATCAAAACATGTGTTTCATCTCTATATGCCAAGTAATATGTATTGTCAACATAAAAATTACAAATTTTGAATGGCTTCATGTAGAGGAAGTCAAACTTTTGGTGACTATCATGAGGTTCTCTTTTCATCCCAAAATAGTACCAAATCTCCTATTTGAAAATATCACTCCCTTGATTTATAATAAAACACCTTGTTGAATTTTTATTTGTGTTGTGATTCTATAAATCACCATCACTCTTTCTTCTTCTAATTTTCCAAGGTATATGATCCTCTTTTCCAATCCATCTATAAATTGATCATATTTTATAACTCAAGCTAGCTATAAATCTATCAATCCCAAAGATGTGGGAGTCATTTAATATATGTTATATATTAATCTAAAATTATAAATTACAATTTATCTCTTAATATTATCATATTATTAAATAAATCATCATAAAATTTCTTTTTCTAGTTCCTTCTAATTCTTAGCAATAAGTTTTTGAATGATGGTAATAAGGTGCCTATTACCTGGTTCTGCTTGACCATTACACCAAGGGTAATAATAATAAGAGTTTTAAATTAAAATTACATAACCATAGTATAAATAAATTATTTATATATAATAAAATTTGGAATCATTATCCATAATAATTTTCTAAGGTACTCCAAATCTGACCAATATGTTCTCTTTATGAAGATACAAACAACCTCAAAAGTGGTAGATCTTACAATAATAGCCTCTACCCACTTAGTGATGTAATAATTTACCATTAAAAAATGAGCATGAAATTCACTGGAATGTGGGTTCAAATTTCTAATGAATTACAATCACCACTTTTGAAAATTCTATTTAATGACTACAAGGGAAATGGCAATGCTACAAGTTTAAGATTTCTAACAAATTATTGGAAAATCTTACATTTTGACATCCATTCTTGTGTGTTTTGAAAAAAACTGTCCAATACTAATGAAATTGTATAATTTTTAAGGTTGTTAAAAAAATGAAAAGTTTCCACCACAATATTTATCATGAAAATCTTCCAATAGTCTCTTTTGTTATTCCTTATTCACACATCTCAAAAAAGTACCATCTAGGGATTTTTAATTAGAGTTTTATCCCAATTTAAATATTTTTCTACCTTTATCTTGAATTTTCTTTTATTTTTCGGATTTATATGATCCAAGAATTGTACATATGAGAGAAAGTATGTAATATAAAAATACTACTCTTCAAGAGAGTCAAAAATACTATTAGTAGTATGTCTTCCTTCTCTTCTCTATATGAATTAACACCTTGAAAAATAAAATGACAAAGGCCTTGACATCTCACCAACATGGTGGGTTTTATATCTAGATCATATTACTACATATTGATGATCCATCCTCCCCTCTTTGAAAAAATCTCTTGCTAAGCCAAAATTGATTTGATTGTTAGATTTGGGACCATCACAATTATGTGAGAGTTTAAGATATATAAATTGAAATGATTCACTAACTCTAACAATAAAATATTCATGATTTTTAATAATTGAACACTTAATATCATTATATTTAAAACCACAAGTAGTAAATTCATCCATATACTCAATTACTTCCATTTTTACACATCAATATATTAGACATTTTTTATTAAATAAAATATTAGTATGTGATAAAATATTTTCAAAATTATAGATAGGTCAAAATAGGTACCTTAAATATATCTTCCTTAATTTTATTGAAATATTTTTTCCCATTATCATTACATATAAAAGCATCATTTCCTTGCATTATCTATAAAATGTGCCTAGTGAATTCAACAAAGTCAGGGATAAATCTTATTAGAAAGTTGACATTGATGAATAATGAATGAGTGTTTGTTTTATTTGTGGGTAACTATGGTTCCTAAATTATGGTTTCTATTTCTAGATCAATATTTTTACCTTCTTTACAAACTATTTTTTCTAGTAGTTTAACTTCAATTATTGTAAAGATGGAATTTTTTAGATTTATGGATATGTCATGACCTTGACATATTTCAAATGTTTGTAGTGATCTTCCCTTTTATTTTAGAACACCACAGGGTCATAAATGTAGATCACTATGATATTAAAATTTATGTAAATGTTATCACATAGAGTTTTCACTCATCTTGATGTTGTAGTGTGTTATGTAAAAATATAATTATACAATGGGATCACTTCCATGTTTTAGGACCTTGGTGAATTGAGGTGAACCTTTAGATAAGGATGGATTCCTTTCACTAAATTTAGTGCAACTGATAAACTACCATCTCATGTAGAAATTCTGATTCTTAGTGATCTTGCTTCTAAACTAGGGTTTGATGGAGAGAAAAGAGTTTTAGAAATGATTTTTTCAAAACTAGAAATGGTGATTGCACCAAATATTTATAGTGGATTTTAATTTTTTATTTGAATAAACACAATATAAAAATAAATCTATTGAAATTTATTAGAGCAAAAACTAATGCAAATGTGAAACTAAAGGTATATTGGGTATTTCTCATACAAGGGACAAGATTCTTTATTTTTATCAAACAATATTTTAAAAGGGAAAAAAAATACCAAAAATTAAATTTTGTGATTGAAATAAGAATAAAATCCTCCATAAATTTGATAAATAACCTTGAATACACAAAGATAACACATACAAAAAGGCAAATATTCAATGTATTCTCATTCTCTAGGTTACATCATGTAGATAACTTATTCAAAATGCAAAATAACTTCACTAATAAAATAAATATAAATGGGATATGGCATAGTACCCATATTTATAAAAAATATTCTCATGGTAGATGTTTAGCTAAAATAAACTCCATGTTCAATTCAATAGAAAGCAATATGTAAAAACTCCATGCAAGAGGCATGATCTTCAATTGGAATTGCATCCTTGGCAAAGTGAATGGATGGAAAAGAAAATGAAACTAATGGGCATTACAAAAATTATTGGAGGTGTGGAGGAAAATTATAGAATCTTCATGAAATGCCTTATTCTTCTTTAGTGTACCTATTTTAACTTCTCCATGTAATGATGTGCTAAAAATGAACACATATTCAAGACAATAGATAGATTTTAGATAAATTTAGGTTATTTTTGTAAAACCTAACTTGTAGTTTTCAATTTTAACTTTTAAAACTTTGTAAGTCATCCAATTTTAAAAAAAAATTGAAATGTAAATTACAACATGAGTTTTTCCAATTTAAATAACTCAGACTTGACAAAAAGGAAAGAGCAATTTACAAGTTTGTTTTTCACAACTTTTCAACATGTGAAAAGGGAACATGAAACTTATAATTGTATCTTTATCAAAAGGAGTTGTCAAAATGATAGTTGCAATTTAAAATATACAACTTTACAGTATTTTTTACAAGGAAATACAATATATAGAATGTATTTTATGGAAATAATTAATCTAGAACCAAAAACTCTAAAGACTCTTTGTCCTTCTTTTCCTATGTCTTTTCAATATATTCATCAAAACTCTTGAAGATCTCTCTTTGTCCTTCTTTCCCTATGTATTTTCAATATATTCATCAAAACTCTTGAAGATCTCTAGGATATAATCTTCATCAAGACTAAAAGATTATAGGTGGCTTATTTCACATTCTACAATTATGTTGGAGAGTTCCCTTAGTGCATCCCTTTATACTTGAGTCTCTTTCCCCATTTGATCTAGTGTATTAGGGTACCTAATAAAATAGTGGATAGAGCTCAATTTGAATTTTGTGTCTCGCACTAACTCTCCTTTAACCACTCCTTTGAACTTGTATTGAACTTCATGGGCTGAAAGGATCTAGTCTTGATTATTTATTTCTTAACATGATAATTTATTCAACAAATCTTCAATGTTAAAGAGTAGATAGTGTAGCCTTAGCTTTATTGATAGTCTCTATGAGTATTCTTATTCTAAATTGAGTTGATCTATCTAATTCCTCATGATCTTCATAATTTTTAAATATATTTTTTGTAATGAGGGTATCATTTTAAATCATATCCAAAACTATCAAATTTGGTTTGAATAAGTTAAACCTCTTTATCTCTTCATGATATTTGCTTATTTTTTCTCTCTAAGTTACATGTCTATCATTTAGGGATGTGTAGTAGTCTATTAATAAATCATTGACTATATTTCCCTTTAAAATGAGCTCATATACCTAGTACCTTATAACCCTACCCATGTTTCCAATCTTTGTTACTACATCAAGTGGTTCTTTATCTTTGATTTGAGTAATAGATTGTAGTGGTTGGGCAGTGGGCTAAATGAATTTATTTAGTGAAATCATAAATTATTCAACCTTATTCTTCAATTCATCCTTAGTGACATTTTAACTATCCATTTTCTCAAAAAGAGAGTTAATGTTGGATTGAATGTCATGTTTTAATCTCTCTCTTATAGGATGACCAAGGTGAAATTTTGATATTTGGTAATCCCCCAACACTAGATCTTATTTTTATTTGTCTAGTGGGGGGACTGTAATCTCTACATAATTATCCCCTATTTAATCATATAGTATTCTTGATATAGTTCTAGGATATATATTTGATCTATTTAGTGCTTCTATAAGGCCAAAATCTAGTGTTCTTAAGGATAGCATCTGCTTCCATTCCTTCCCCATTGATTGTACTAGGGATCTTGGTATGGCATCATGTTGTCCTAGCACTGCCAATTGGAAATCTATAGTTGAAGCTACTACACTTGTGGTTATATTGATAAATTATGAGTTTATTATTATTATGGCTGATAAATCTTAAGCTGATGTTTTACTAATCTCTTCCTCATTTGAGGGTTGAGTGGCCATATTTGTATCAATAATTTACTCTATCTTTACCTCCTTTATGGGGGTTAGGGTTATTTTGGAAATGGAATAAATGGGTGTTATGAAAATGGAATGGAGTGGAGATGGAGATATGAGGAGAAGGTGTTTAATCTAATGGAATGACATAGATAAGAGGTAAAACTAATATAGATATTGGAGTAGAAACTATGAATTAGATAGGAGTAGAAACTATTGGTGCTTTAATAGTAGTTGTATCTTTAGATGAAATTAATATCAGTTGATCCAGTGTTTCTCCTTTGCTATTATATTATCCTCTCTTAGAATTTGACTTTTCCTTTCTCTTATGAGATATCACTAGCCTATCTAACTAATTTAGGAGGGTTCCACTCTTAGAATCTTATGTTATTGGTATTACTCCCTTCCCCTTGAGCTATATTAGATTCTCACTGATTCTCACTATTTCCTTGGTCACCTTGACCCCTTACTTCTAAGCCAGTTGATTGTTATATTTATTATGTTGGTAGTTCTATCCATTAATGATAAGGACTCATGAATGGACCACCTTACTATTGGAAGGTTTTGAGTAAATATTTTTTTATCATAGTATACCTTCTCTACTATGGATTCATCATCTACTAATTCCTTGAGGACTAGTTCCATGTTAAAAGCCTTGATCTGATCAAGGGTCATCCTAGAATAATCTTTTAGTCTCACTTATTCTTTGTCTTATAGGTCCTCATAGTAGTCTTCATAGTAGGTAACATGGGAATATGTTGTGATCCCCAATGCACTAGTAATGTTTCCATTGACATCATATAATAGCCTTGCTTCTAGATCCCTTAAGGTCATTTGAGTCATTCTAGTGTCTACACACTTGGATTTGGATAATGAAGGAATGAATACCTCCCTATACTAATGGGGAAATGGATTCCCACCTTATTTTTACTTAATAACAACTTATGAGTCTCCATAAGTTGCCTCAAAAGTTTCATTAAAGCCCATTTTTCACTTACATACCTTAGGAGGGTGTAAGGACAACCGTTGAATTATCCTAATATGATGTATGAGTATGTGTGAAATTAAATGAAATAATATCCCTAGTTTTTAATCTCTGAAGTATCAACATCAAAGAATCTTTTCTATTTAATATATTTGTCAAACATGACTATGATGTAGTATATGAATGCATCAATTACTCTTTTGAAGTTTGCCTACTTGCCTCGAGAGTGAGGTTAGGGTAATAATTGAAAACCTTGTTTACTTGGTCAGTTATTATATTCAATCTTGGTAAGGCTCTCCCCTTTGCTAATATGTTTACTAGATATGAATTCATATATAACTTTCCTCTATTCTGGACTTCTATCAACTACTTGTGCATGAAGTCACTTATTAGTTATGCCTAGTTAATGTACTACTTATTTTGATGGATTACCCATATGTATTGGTACATCCAATCTTTAAAGTTTTTTTCATCAGGTGTCTTAGTGACTCTATGTAGTAGTATGATTAAATTACCCACTTCATCCTTAAAATCTATCTTTTTTAGTGTTTTGGGAAGTCTTGTAGAAGTAGGCCTATGGACTTTTAGTCATTGTTTATTAATGACCCTTAGACATCCAATGTTGTTGTCTTGATAGAAATTATTTGATGATTTGGGAGTTATATCAAGGTGAATCTCATATTCAGGGATCAAAAACACTAAGTCTATAAAGTTGAGGTCTAGGTTTAAAATTCTCTCTCCCTTATCATTCAACACTTCTCTCTTTCAATATCATAGTGCGTCACCAATGTGAGAACCAACTCAAGGATTTGTATTGATAAGGGTAAGGATGCTACTTGAGGTAGTCCATAATCATAAATTCTCTAAATATAGTTATTTTTAAATTCATCATTCAATCTAGTCCAAAAATCACCTAGGTCAATATGATCAAGGTATATATCTATGATATCATTCATGTTGGATTCCAAGCTGAGTGGGATACTAAGCCTCTTGGATTTAAATTTCATCTCTTTTCCAAACAAGGATTCTAGGGAATATAATGGGGGAAAACCAACACAAAGTTGGTGGTATTTTATGGTGTAAAACATAGGTAAAATCTCCAGTGGAGATTGGAGTTGTTCTTGTAGGGAAAATGTCCAATAGAGATGGTGGTTAAAAAACACGCTTATAATGTTTGGTGAAAACTTTGATGGGTTTTAGGATTGAAAATGTAAGTAAGATCCGTGACTAGATTTGGAGTTGTAAGGTGCACTAGGGTTATCCATGGAGTTGTGGGGATGCATAAGTAGGTGGAAACTCCATGGATTTTAAGGTTACAATGGTAGATGAAAATCCCATAAGGACTATGCAGGGAATCCTCAAAGGAATATTCGATTGGTTATAATGATTTTGAAAACCCTAGATTTCTAATGGTAGGAAAATGGAATGTATGACTTTAATAAGAGATTGATAACATAGATGATCCTAAATTATAATAGGAAAATAAAATGATGTTAGTGATGCTTAGAAAGATAAAATAATCCTAGATTTCTACTAGATCAGATAAAACAAGAAAAAAACCTAAGCAAGCTTTGATAGAGAAAAAGTAACTAAAAACATAGGGGGATTTAGGAATACCATGTAGTGGGAAAGCAATGGAGTCATCGCTCAAATGCATGGCATGAATGCATGCCATTATGGATCAAGGTCACTGGTAGGGTCATATAGCTATAATATCAATTTTTTCAAATTAATAATGAATTAAAATTCACCCAATTTATATTTATATAACCTATAAAATAATTGTCCCTAAGTTGGTGGTTGGTGGGAGGTTCACAAATCCAGAGTTGGGAAACAATTTTGCAAATTTGCAAATTTGTAATTTGTACTTTGACCTTCACTCTCTATAGGATATCTTAGTTATTTTAAAATGGTAATATGGAACTCAAGACATAATTTTCAACATTTAAAGTTACAAATTAGAACCAAAGTTTTTATTTTTTAGGAAGCGTAGTTGGTGGGAAGTAGGACTTGAGTTGAAAATTACAAGCAATTGTTCTAATTTATGATTAGAGTGATGCATGGGATGAAAATTATAAGAAGTAATCTTCAAGTTTGAAAGTTATAAATTTCATTAGAATATCCAATTTATATGGGCTATGTGTTTGGTGGGAAGCATAACTCTATTTGCAATTTACAACTTTGCAAGTTACACATTACGAGTGAGGTTTTGATTTTTGATGTGCATGAGTTGTACATGAAGTGGAGGTTGGGAAGTAATTTATAAATTTTCAAGTTGAAAATTACATTCCAAACTTTGGTTTCTAATAGTTATAATTAAAGTTGGAAGTGGAGGTCTAGATGAAATTTACAATTTTGTAAGCTACGAATTGTACCCAGATCTCTAGTTTCTACTATGCTTTGGGAAATGAGTGTCCTAGGTCATTTTAAAGTATTTTCGTAAAAAGTAAATGGGTATCCCTTAGGGTACTAGATATTTTGACATTTTTTTGATAAAAATATCAATATATTTGGTTACCTTTGTGAGGTGATTGCCTTCTAATCAATTTTTTTCTAGTAGTCATCTAGTTCATGGAGTCATTTTAAGATTAACAAACTTTAACTGGGGAATAACAAAACTAGGATCTACCTAAACAAGAATGAAATAGGGAAACATAAAACAAACTAAGGAAACAAAAACTTGTAATGAGTTGACCTATGTAAAATAACTTATTAGAAAAAATAACTAACCCTAATATATAAAATATTTTTGGAAGAAATTCCGATCTCAAAAACAAGCTTTGAGGTATATTCCATTGATTGGGATAGATAGTTTCAATCCATCGATCTTGGATAGCTAAAATACATTTTTTCCTTTTCACTAAGTTATAATATATGAACCATTCCATATTACATGAAACTTGGTGTGCTTGCCTAGTTTAGCTCTTTTAGCATCCCATTTAAGAACCATGTATCCTTCATTAAAGCTCATATCAAATGATTTTTTGTTAAATTTTCTCTTTGGTTCAACCTAATTTGCTTCCAAAACTTTCATTTACTGGTTCTTGACTTCTTCTAGTTCCATAAGTTCTGTAAATCATACTATTATTTCATCATTGTCAATCAAATCTAATTGATGATTGAGTTATAGAGATAGTAACTCAATTGATAATGGAACTCTATCTTCCCTTCCATATACCAACATGAATGGATAATTACTAATGGATCTCTTAGGAGTGATCCTATCAGCCCACAATAATTTTAACTTTTTGTGCCATGTCCTTTGGTTATCTACCATTATCCTTATGATATTTTTATTAGTAGACTCAAGAAAACCATTAACTTATGGGTAATAATAGGAAGAAGAAATCAAGTATACATTATACCTTACATCCCATTCACTCACTTGAGTGCCCAAAAAATCTTTGGCATTGTTTGAGATAATGGTGTAAGGAACACCAATCCTTGTGACTATGCCACTAATGAATTATATGATAGATGCCTCCATGACATCTTTCAGTGCAACTTATTCAATCCATCTAGTGAGATAGTAAGTTGTTGTAAGGATCCATTTATGTCATACACTCGATGGTGGATTGATCATACTAATGAAATCCAAATTAATTAAATGTTTAGTCATCTTGGATTGGTTTGAGAGGGAAAGCTTCTAATATTTGTTTACCTATGAAGTAATTACACTTCTCATAGTTCCTTACCCATTGATGGGAATCTTTGAATATATCAAGTCAATAATATCCCACTCTCATTATTTTGATGGTCATGGTTCTTATAGAGAAATGTCTACCTAATGAACCATCATGAAACTCCTCAAGCATCTTAGGGACCTGATCATGCTCAATGAACATTAGCATGACTCCATTAATATATTTCCTAAACAATATTACATCAACAAGAACATAAGGAATGGATTGGGGTCTAAAATACCTTTTCTTGGACTGCTAAAAATCATACTTGTATTTGTTATTTTGTAGGAAGATAGTCATGTTAGGGATCTAATTGTTTAATATAGGTGGTGTGACTAGATGGGATAAAATTTAAAAATACACTACATAAAATACTACTTCAATAGTCTTAATATCATAATCTAGCTATTTAGATAAGCCATATCCTCTCACAAGCTTTGTAATTTTGATGTTCACATCATATTCCATGACTTTTGTCATCCATCCCACTCTTTTTTTGTTTATTTCTTGGTTCAACCAGAACTCTTTGACACTTTGGTGACTAAAAATAAGATGAATTTTCTTATTAAAGAGAATTTGCCAAAATGTTTTGAGAGCTTTAATTACAACATATACTTACTTCTCCATGAAACTATACTTTTCTTCATAACATTTTAAGGATTGATTGAATAAATATATTGGTTATTCCAATTATTCTCTATTATGTTGGGTTAGAATACCTGAGATGTCTCCCTCCCCTCAAAAATCATAGATAATTAAATCTTTCTCATAGTTGGGGTTGACTAGGGTAGGAGCCTAAAAAACAACCTACTTGATGACCTCAAAACTATCTTTTCCTTCCTATGCCTAGATAAAAATGATACCCTTCTTAAGCTTAGCAGTAAGGGGCTTAGCCATAGAGGAGAAATTTGGAACAAATATTATTACTAAGTTAATCTTTCCTAGGAAACTTTATAACCCATTTTTATGGCTTGGAACTGTTATTGCAGATATAAAACTTATTCTCTCTATGTTAATACAAGACCCTATTTTGAAACAATGTGTTCTAGTAGTTTCCCTTCATGAACTATGAAAATGCACTTTTTTGGATTGAGGGAAACTCCAAGTTATCTTCACCTTTTGAAAGTTTTCCAAAGGTAATTGAGGTATGCATCAACATGTTTTGAATAAATGGTGTTGTCATCTAGGTATACTAGGATCATCTCATTTATCAAACCTTTGAAAGCCATATCCATATCTCTTTGGAATGTATCACCAGAATTAGTTAGACCAAAATGCATATTTTTATATACATACACTCCCCATTTTATAGTGAAGGTAGTCTTTAACTGGTCTGATTCTTACACCAAGATTTGGTTATATCTAGAATAATTGTCTAGAAGGTAAAACCTTTCATATCCTAATATAGTCTAAATAATTTGACCCATGGGTAGAAGGGCATAATGATCCTTATATAGATTCTTTGTTTATTTCCATAAAATATACACAAAGCATGATTTCACCATTTTTTTCCTTATAGGGACCAAATTAGCAACCCAAGATGAATGTTTGATAGGGAAAATTATATTAGCCTCTATCAGTTTAGATAGCTTACTCTTCATCAAGGGTTCTATTTTTATATTGATTGGTCTCTATTTCTATCTAATCAGCTTGGTATTTGGGTTAAGGTCTATTGTGTTTTGGGCTAAGCTAAGGTCAAACCCCCTTATATTTTGATAACTCCAAATGAAGGTATCATCAAATTCTTGACACAACTTAATAAAATCCTATTTTTTGAAATCATTACATACCTTTCCAATATTAATTATTTTTCCCTCTAAGATGACTAATGGATTTTATTATTCTTCATTGACCATGATGTTCTTCTTTCCACCTTTCAAATGATCATCTAAATTGAAGATACTCTCAAAAGTAATAAGGCCCATGGGTAATTTGTTTATCTTCAACTGGATGATTTGATATATGTATTGATCTTGCAGTATTAACTAGTTTCTATTAGAGAATTTGTCCTCTTCTCTCAAAAAATTCATAATTTTATATCACTATCAAAGACTTGCTAGTTAATTACATTATTTAGAAAAGATGGCCTTACTATCAACTTTACATGACGGATGTTATTATTATTTATTTCTTCAGGTAGGTTATACTAGGAGCTTATTGAGGCCATATGATCAACATATTTGTTATGTGCTCTTCATAATAATTGAATGATTAAAGTATTAAATTTTTCTAATAGGTCCCAAACCCTAGGTTTGTAAGATCTCAGCAAATTATTCTTGGTTATGATTCTAGATCTTACTTAGTAAATAATCAACTCACTAGCACCAAATACTTGTAGTGATTTTACCCTATTTCCTTGGCTAATTGGAGACCTAAAATCAATGATTCATATTTAGCTACATTATTAGTACAACTAAACTAAAGTTTGCAAGAATAAAAATATTATCCTTTTATGGAGAGATCAAAATAATACCTACACCTACACCATTCCTACTTCTTGAGCCATCAAAGAAAAGTTTACACATTCCTTAAAGTTATTTAGATAGATTTATAATATTCAAGATGATTGCATAATTTTGATGATTTTAATATGTACCCAACCCAATTTCTTGTACATAATCATAAGGATCAAATTGGAGAGTTGATCTCTATTCATCTAGATGATTGTATGGAATGTCTTCTATGAGTATTGCAACTTCATGATCAAGCTCCTCTTCTTGATCTTGTAATGTTTAATTCATATCCACAAGAATAGGAATGTATGGATCAATATGGCCTTTAGTGATTGGATCAACTCTTATTATTTTTCTTGTTCCATATCTCACCCTAAGCAACATGTGAAACTACTTAACAGATAGATACCCTCCCATTTTTGTAGTGAAATATCTAGAAAGTGAGATAGCAATATAAGGGGGAAGATCAATAAATAAGATATCTTAATAAATTGACAATCTTGGACATGCGTGGATGGTGAGATTTAAACATTTTATTGTCCTAACTATTTTAACAATAATCTCATCTAATTGAACCACATCTTTTGAGATAGGTGTATACATTATGCATTACTTCCCACATAGTGACATTCAAATTAGTCATATTCGTATGTTTAACAATACTGAAAGGAATGTTACCAACCTTCACTGGTGCCTTTACGGGAGATATTTATTCTTTCAATAAATTTAGGGTCAACACTTTTAATTTTGATTGGCCCATTGGCATAATGGGTGGCCTTTATACTATGTTTCCTTTTGTATATTCTTGTACAACTTTAGAATTTGAAACTTGTTCCACCTTGGGGGGTTGATCACTTTAAACTACTCTTTTCTTTGAATGTGTATTTGATACCACTGAACCACCACCATTGAATAATGACTCCTCCTGATTTACACCACAAAAGTCCTCTTACCAGTTTAAAATATTAGCCTCATTTTGAGTAGGTTATTGTGTATATTTTCATTGGGAAGTGGCTTCTTCTTATAGTTCTTAAATTTTTGATATGCCTTGCACTATCAAAACTTGACCGATGACACCATTAGAAGAAGTATTATGATTATGTGGTTGAGAATAGAGATAACACCACTTGTACTCCTAAGCTAGGTTGTTATAAATAGTTACAATAGCTTTAGATGTACCTAGCATAGGTAGAGCATGGATGTTTGGATGTTTTATTTACATATTTTAACTTCATGGTTGTGAGTTACCTTGGTATGGTTTCCTATTGGGTTGGTATTTTTGGTTAACATGTTGATAAGGCCTATAATTTTGGGATTGATGCCTTTTTATTACTACTAACACATTACCAAATATCTTAAGTAGTGAAGTAATATCATATAAATCATGAATAGGAGTGATATTTAATTCTATTGTTTTGATCAAGGTGGTAATTGGAGAAATTTCAAGTTATGTAGGAGTTATTTCTATAAATAGAGGCAATGATGGTCTTGGGGCAATTTTCCATCTTGAATTAGGCAATTTTCTTTTCTTATTACAATTTCATAGGCATTGGGGAGTGTGGTACCACTCATCAACTAAATAATAATAGCTATATCACTATTTAGATCTCTTAAGTAATATAGGAAAGCATTATTTAGTTTTGGCTTGACCAACACTATAATTCTATTCCATGTCTTTTGAAATTAAAAATTGAAATCTCTCATGTATTCATGGGGAGCTCATTGAATATTAATTAGTTTTTCAAATAGGGAGATGTGATCATCTTATCTTTAAATTGTGTGAATAGTGTAGTCCCTAAGTCATCCCAAAAATTAATGGAATTAGGAGGTAGGCTTCTATTCCATTGTAAGTATTTACCCTTAAAAGAGGAGACTATAAGTTTGATTGCAATATTATCTTGTACTACATTATGGACTGAACAAATATTAAAAATGTATTTTATATGTTCTATAAGAGTGGTGGAAGTTTCACCAGTAAAATACAAAAGGATTTTTGAAGTTGAGGTAGGTATGTCATCATATTGGGCCAACTGAAGTAGGCTACCTCCATTGAAGGCTACAAAATTTTGATTTCCCACAGCTATAATGGGAGGTATGAAACTTCTAAGGATATTTAAAGGAGATGAAAATAGATTTGTAGGATATACTCTAGTGTAAGGTATGATTGATCTTGATCTATTTTTGTATGGAAATGACAATTCCAAAAAATTAGCTTTTTTACCTTTAGTAGATGATCTTTTTTGTTTGTTTGGCATACATAAACCTTGAATTCCTAAATTTGTAAGCTAGCAAATTGTCCAGGTGCATTTAAAATGTGTAAAATACTCATATAATGCTTAATAATAATCTAAAAAATCTCTTAGTATTAATTTTTGGGTCCCACCAAACATGACAAAAATTGTTATCACATAGATTTTGCACCCATCTTGATGTTGTAGCACACTATGTAAAATCTAATGATATAATCAGATCACCTTCAAGATATAAGAACTTAGAGAATTGAGTTGAAACTCTAGATAAGTATATATTACTTTCACTAAATTTGATACAAATGATAAACTACCAGCTTCTATAAAATTTTTGCTTCTTAGTGATCTTGCTTCTAAACTAGGATTTAACAAAGAAAAATGAATTTTACAAATGAATTTTGAAAAACTAGAAATGGTGGTGCACGAAATATTTATAGTGGATTTTAATGATTTTTTTGAATGATCATAGTATAAAAATAAATATATTTAAATTTATTGGATCACAAACTCATGCAAATGTGAAACCAAATGTATTATTGGGTGTTTCTCATACAAGGGACAAGAATCTTTATTTTTTAACAAATAATCTTTTAAAAGGGAAAGATAATACCAAAAATGAAATTTTTTGACTGAAATAAGAATAAAACCATCCAATTTTTTTATAAATAACCTTGTATACATAAAGATAACATAGACAAGAAAGGTAAATCTTCAATATATTCTCATTATTTAGGTTACATCATGTAGATAACTTATTGAAAATGTAGAATAACTTCTCTAATAGTAAAATTATAAATGGATTATGCCATAGTAACATGTTGAAAAGTTGTGAAAAGCAAACTTGTAAATTGCTCTTTCCTTTTTGTCAAGTCTAAGTTATTTAAATTGGAAAAACTCATGTTGTAATTTACATTTCAATTTTTTTAAAAAATTGGATGACTTACAAAGTTTTAAAAGTTAAAATTGAAAACTACAAGTTAGGTTTTACAAAAATAACCTAAATTTATCTAAAATCTATCTATTGTCTTGAATATGTGTTCATTTTTAGCACATCATTACATGGAGAAGTTAAAATAGGTACACTAAAGAAGAATAAGGCATTTCATGAAGATTCTATAATTTTCCTCCACACCTCCAATAATTTTTGTAATGCCCATTAGTTTCATTTTCTTTTCCATCCATTCACTTTGCCAAGGATGCAATTCCAATTGAAGATCATGCCTCTTGCATGGAGTTTTTACATATTGCTTTCTATTTAATTGAACATGGAGTTTATTTTAACTAAACATCTACCATGAGAATATTTTTTATAAATCTGGGTACTATGCCATATCCCATTTATATTTATTTTATTAGTGAAGTTATTTTGCATTCTGAATAAGTTATCTACATGATGTAACCTAGAGAATGAGAATACATTGAATATTTGCCTTTTTGTATGTGTTATCTTTGTGTATTCAAGGTTATTTATCAAATTTATGGAGGATTTTATTCTTATTTCAATCACAAAATTTAATTTTTGGTATTTTTTTTCCCTTTTAAAATATTGTTTGATAAATATTGTTTGATAAAAATTTTCTCATGGAATAGATTTAGTTTAAAAAAAATCCATGCCCAGTTCAAGATCATGAAAAATCTGAAAAACCATGTACGGGGTGTGATCTTCAACTAGAATGGCATCCTTAGCAAAGTGAATGGCTGGAAAAGAACATGCAACTAATGGGCATTAAAAAAACTATTGGAGGCATGGAGTAAACTTGTAGACTCTTCATTCAATGCCTTTTTATTCTTTAGTTGACTTGATGTAGCTTCTCCATGTAATAAGGTACCAAAAGTGAACTCATACTCAAGACAATAGATAGATATTATATAACTTTAGGTTATTTTTTCAAAACCTGACTTGTAATTTTCAATGGGGACTTTTACAAAATTTTAAGTCATCCAATTTTGACAAAACTAGAAATATAATTTACAACATGAGTTTTTTCAATTTAAATAAATGAGACTTGTTAAAAAGGAAAGTGCAATTTACAAGTTTTCTTTTCACAACTTTTCAACCTCTCAAAAGGGAACATGGAAATTATAAGTGGCTCTTTCTTAAAAATAATTGTCAAAATGATAGTTACAATTTACAATCTGAAAATTTATAATATTTAAAAAAAAAAGGAAATACAATATATAGAATTTATTTGATGGAAATAATTAATCTACAACTAAAACTTCTGAAGACTCTTTGTCCTTCTTTGACTATATCTTTTCAATTTATCAATCAAAAGTCTTGAAGATATGTAGGATATAATCTTCATCAGAACCAAAAGTGTATATATGGATTATTTCACATTATGCAATTATGTCTTAGAGTTCTCTTTGTGCATCTCTGTATACTTTAGTCTCCCCATTTGATCTAGTATATTATGATACCTGATAAAATGATGGATTGAGTTCAAGCTAAAAATTATGTCTCATGATGACTCTCCTTTGACCACTCCTTTGAGCTTTCCTTAAACTTCCTATGTTTAAAGTATATGGTCTTGATGATATATTTCTTGACATGACAATTTATTCACTAAATAATCATTATCAAAGATCATAATTGTGACCTTATCATGTGTAGCCTTAGCTTTATTGATACTCTCTATGAGTATTCTTATTCTAAATTGAGTTGCTCTACCCAATTCCTCATGCTTTTTATCATTTTTCAATATATTTTTTATAATGAGGGTATTAGTTTCAATTATATCCATAGCTATCAACTTTAAATAGAATAATTTACAACTTACTATCTCTTCTTGATATTTTCTTATTTGTTCTCTCAAAGTTACCTATCCATCCTTGAAGGTTTTTTAGTAGTCCATTACCAACTCCTTGACTTTGTTTCCCTTTGAAATGAGCTCTTTTGTCTATTACTTTATAGCCCTTCCCATGCTACCAATATTTATTACTATGTTAAGTGTTTCTTTATCTATATTCTAAGTAATAGATTGTGTTGGTTAGGAAATAAGCTCAATTAATTTCTTTAGTTTAGTCATCAATTGTTCAAACTTATTCTTCAATTCATTCTTTGTGACCTTGTCACTATCCATTTTCTCAAAAAGAGAGTTAATGATGAATTGAGCATCATGAAGCAATCCCTCTCTTGTAAGAAGACCAAGATGAACTTTCAGTATTGGGTAATCCCCCACCACTAGATCTTTTTATTTGTCTAATGGGGGGACTACAATATCTACATAATTATACCCTACTAAATCATATAGTATTCCTGATATGGTTTTGGGAGTTGTCTTTGATATCTTCAATGCCTCTATAAGGACAAAATCCAATTTATTTAGTGACACCATCTACTTATATTTCTTACTCACTGATTTTACTAGTCAACTTGGTATGGCATCCTATTGTCCTAACATTTCAATTATGAATCTATAGCTGATGTTACTACACTATGGTTACAGTGATAAGTGTTGAATCTATTACTATTATGGCTATTAAATATTTAATTGATTTTTTTCTAATCTCTTCCTCATCTATGGTGTGAGTAGACACATTTTTATTAATTATATTCTCTATATATACCTCATTTATTGGGGTTAGGGTTATTTTGGAAATAGAAGAAATGGGTGCAATGTAAATGTATGTGCCTACTAGGGGTGTGGGAGATGGAAGTGACACCAATGGAGGGTTAGGCATAAGGAGTTAAAAAAGGGGAGCCTATGGAAGTGTGGAATCCAGAGCTATGAATGAATAAATCAAAGTTATGGGGACACTTTGGGTTTATGAAATGGGAAAGGTTATAGGAGATGAACATGAATTAGTAGCTATCTTAGTGGTTGGGATGGCTAGTGGGATTATAGTTAGGATGAATAAATCCATAACCATATATTATTGTTTGGTGTTAGTGGTTAATAGGATGGTGGTAGTGATTATATATGACATGGAAAGAATTGTATAAGGGAGTGAAATTTTGGAAGAAGGGAGTGAAAGTGAAAATTAGGTGTCCAATTGAGTTGGTTGAAATATTGTAAGTGGAATTACTATCACAAGTGAGCTAGTGGAAATAGAGGGGGAAATTAATTGAGGTGATGGTGATGTGGAGATAAGAGTAGGAGGTGTTGAACCTGATGGAATGATAAATATAGGAGGTAAAACTTTAATAAATATAGGAGTAGAAAATATGACTAAGATAGGATTAGAAATTATTGGTGCTTCAATAACTGATCCTTGGCTACTAGATTGTCCTCTCTTAGCCTTTGAATTTTGATTTCTCTTGTGAGATACCACTAACCTATCTACCTATTTTGGGAGGGTTCCACTATTTGAACCTTATATTATTGTTGGTACTCCCTTCTCCTTGATATCTCTTAGTTTCTCACTGATGCTCATTATTTCCTTGGTCACCTTGATCCCTTTACTTCTAAGAAAGTTAATTGTTCTATTTATTACATTGGTGATTATATCCATTAATGAGGACTCATGAATGGACTAGCTTACTACTAGAAGGGGTTGAGCAAAAATTTTGTTATCACAATAGACCTTGTATACCAGGGATTCATCATCTATAATGTCATCAGGGACTAGTGCCATGTTAAAATCCTTAATTTTATCTAGGGTCATACTATAATAATCCTTTAGTCTCACTTATTATTCATATTATAGGTCCTCTCAGTTGTCTTCATATTAGGGAACATGGGAATATGTTATGATCCCTAATGCACTAGTAATGTTTTCATTTACATCATAAAATGGACTTGCCTCCAGATACCTCAAGGTCATCTGAGTAATTTCAGCATCTACACATTTGGATTTGGATAAGGAATGACATGTTTACCTCCCTATACTAATGGGCAAATGGATTCCTACCTTGTGTTTTCTTGATAACAACTTATGAGTCTCCACAAGGTACCTCACAAGTTTTATTAAACCCCATTTATTATTTACATATCTTGGGAGGGTGTAAGGATAAACATTGAGTCCTCTTACTCTGATGTATGAATATATGGGGAATTAAATGAAATAAGATCCCCAATTTGTAATCTTTGAAGTAGTAACATAAGAAAATATATTATTTTCTAACTCTTTGTCAAACATGACTATGATTTAGTATATGAATGCATCATTTACTCTTTTGAAGTGCTTCCTACTTGCCTCGAGAGTGAGGTTAGGTAATAGTTAAAAACCTTGTTTACTTGGTCAACTACTATATTCATTCTTAGGTGTTCTAGAAAAGGGCACACAAAGTTACCATAGTCAGTTTTAGACTTATTACACTCAAGTGCAAACATGAGATATTCCTTCTACATTCAAAATTTTACACTCGATTGTGCTAGCATCAATTCAAATAAAGCACAAGCCTTATGCTCTCACCCAAAGCATAGCTAATAAGTAATTTCAACCTATGTTGGTCTAGTTGTTCCATGGTGAAAGTAATTAATTATAAGACTTGGTTAATGCAAAGAAGGATTAAGTAGATAAATAAGCACAAACTTTTCATGGTCTAAGCCTAGTGGCCTATAGTTGAAATAACTTTTGTGTACTAATCCTAGAATCTTAAGGGTGAAAACTCTTGTTAGACTAAGCCTAAATTCATATGTCTAATTTAAGGTTTGTACGTATATTTTAATTTTAAATTCTCATGCTAAGTTAATGCTTTTAGTAAGGGTAGGAACACTTGGCACAAAATATATAAATACTTGATCTTTATAAAAGATATGGATAACATCATCATTCATTACAAGGATTCCATTAATTTCATAAACCATAAGCATGAATATACATTACTCAACAAAAATGAAATGAACATATGACACTACTCTCATTTCGCATTTCAATAGTAATACAATGACATATAAATCAAACAAATAATAATTTGATGCAACATTCATCCTCATTAATCAAATTATAATTTAAATAGAGTATATTATATTTCAAATAGAGAAAATTCTTTGCTTAAGCTACTTCATGACCCAGAGGCTCATAGGCAAGCTTGGGTGATTACAAAAGGAGCCTTAATGGTGTTCATGTTACTTCTAATTCTAATGGTATCCATTACAATGTATACAAAAAAATTCCAAATTACTAGAGCTTTCCTACACTAATTTCATGCATCCCTTCTAATTTATTAGTTTGAGCTCCTTTTATAGCTCTATAGGAACATATTTTATAAGGGGAGTGTACACACCAAGTGCTAAGGTGGATCCTTAGTAATCATTATTTACACCTCCATCACCTCATAAATTTTGTGTTATAGTCACCACATATCACACAACCTATAATATGCCCTAGATATCTTAGAATTTGTTAGTTATCTACCAACTTGTGTAAGGTGTGCACTGATTCCTCCAACTTGTGCCAAGATGCCAAAATGTCATCATCACTAAAAATGATGCCTCATGTTTATGTAGATGTCATGTTGTCATGAATCCCATAGTTACCAAAATAAGAAGCCCAACATTACCCCATACAAAATTTCTATTATGTCCTCAAACTATGTTATTAAGGTCTTTGGGGTGTATAATTTGGGTATGATTTCCTTAATCTCAATGTTAAAGTCTTCAAATCCCTTTATGTAAATCTTGATTTATTTAGTGATGTTGTCTATTTTTATGGAGGCCACACTAAGAACAATCACAATAATCTTTTCCATTTCCTTCTTGAAGGCCTCTAAATTTTCCTTAGCCTTGGTAACACTTCCACCCAAGATTGCTCCTTGCTCACAAGACATAGTCTGTAGAGCATAGAAGAGTGCTTCTAGGTTATGTTCTTGGTCCTTTATCTAGGTACTTAGTGCATTGGCATTTCCCATAATTTTTTCAACTGTAACCTACTCATAGAGTACACCTACACCATCAACTTATCTTTCTCCTCCTTTGCTTGCTTAAGGTGCACATCTACGACCGATGCTTGGTTTTAAAAGATAAAGATTATGGCATTGGTTGTATATATGACCTCCTTTATTTATGTAAATAGGCCTTCTAAATATTTAAGCTTAGTAATACGATCCTTATATAACACAACATAGGTATCTTCTTATTCTTACATCGACTTGGGTTTCATTCTTAGGAGCATCTGTTGCACTAGAACATAGATCTTATCAACCTTAGAAAGGTTTGAAGTATTAATGTCAACTAAAAGGGATGGTTTGGATGTCTCTATGCACTCACATATATAATTTATCTTGAATTTTATGGCCTACACTTCATCTTTAGTGTCTTTGAAGAGATTATTCCATTTTCTTACCCTATAATCATTGATGATATTTCTATGTGCAACTTAAGTGGTCATTCTAATAATAACATTCCCATACTAGACTGAGTTCATGGTATGATGGTTTATGAGGAGGGATTCATGTCCTTCCTTAGGTTATTATATGCCTAAAATATCCACTTTAGGTGCCTCAAAGTGAGGCTTGTCTATGTAGTGATCAAACACAAACACAAGTTATTTGCATGTCTTAGTTTTGGTAGCTTGGGGGGCATAGTGTCAAACATGTAAATGTTTTCATCTTCCAATCCCTTATTCATCCTCTCTCTTATGATTAGGTACTAATCATATTTCTCAATGATGGCTACCTCTTTTTATTCTCTTTTCTCTTCATTAACACTACCACTTTCTTTAATGTTTTCCTCAAAGGACTCTTTTACTTATTCTTTAGGGGTTTCTTCCTCAGAATTTTCCCCTTCATCTACTTCTTCCAAAGGATTATCAATATTCACCTCTATGTTAATTCCATTGGCACTAGTTTCACCTTATTCCTAATGGGGTTCCTTAGTTATCTCTATTTTCTATTTTAATGTGCCAATATCACCTTTTTCTTTAGGAGCCCCTTCACTAATTGGGTGCACCTGTTACGTAGCTTCATATTCATTCATAGTGGGAGTGTTAAGAACCTTATTTTTTACTTCAATAGTTAGTTATATTCTTATGGTAACCTTATTTTCCTTTTTCTCTACCTTGGCCTCTAGTTTTTCTTGGGCTAGTATGTGCTTCTCTTCAAGCACCAATGCCTTCTCAATGTTCACATCACTTAAGCCCATTTTCTTCCACACCCTTATCTTCTCCTCTTTTATTTATGGAGGTGGTGTGAGGGTTTCTTTGATAGATGAGGATTTTTTTATCTCCTCTACTTATTCAAGAATGGTATTTGTGCTACTTTTGAAGGCCTCTTATACATCCTTAGAACTGGGTTCCTCCTCCTCTTCTTCTTCCTACATGATTTTGGTCCATGTTCCTTCTTCTTCCATCTCTTCCTCTAGTCCATGCATGAGGGTCTCCTCTTTCTCCATTTTCAGCATATTTATTGTAGGGAGTGCAACTTTTCCTTTTGTCTTCTTATTTTTTTGCTTCTTTCTAGAGAAATTAATCTTTGGTGTGAAGGTTATGTTCTTATCAGGAGTTGGAGGTGTATCTTGTTCATCGAAGGCAATATTCAAATTAATGCACTCCTCAATCTCCTCAAGTGTCTCTCCCTACTTATTCTAGGGGGTCTTCACTTGTGTCTTTAACACTATATTCCCTTCATCATCAATCAATATGGGGCTATCATCATGTTTTTTAGGGTTGACACCCTTATTTCATGGCTTCATATTGTAATAGAGATTGAATATGCACCCAATTATTATTTCCCTCTTGAGGGGATGGAGGTCTATTCAATTGGATTCATTTTCCTCATCCTTAGTGGATTTGGCTCTAAGGAACATATAATGGTGTCTCAACTTGATCATTTTTTGATCCATGATCTTCACTAGGATCTCCAATTGTTGGGTGTTTAGGATCCTTTTGAGCATCACCATAAATTATTTGGAAAAAAATACATAATGAATTTTGAGTTTACTATACAGGTTTCCATCTTTGAGTGCCATATGCACTACATAGAAATGTTAAATCACAACAAAGGTTTATATTCTTACCATATATTGGGTGATATCCTTATGTATATACCATTCAATCAAGATTCCTTGATGTACCAATTATACCACCCTTTAACCCTTATCTTATATTTTTGTAAAAAATTGGGTGGATAGAAAATGTTATGATACTTTAATGTTGGGGACTCATTGTATAATGAGAACACCTAAATATTATCATCATCGCTATTGAGCATGTTGATATCCTCTATCACTATCAATATTATTATGGATCCCTACCTAAATATCTCACATGCCTTATGGCATTATAACACATTCTTAACAATCTCCTCGAAAATAAACTTGGAGATGTTGAATTTTCCCTTTGCACTGTGTGGTGGGAAATACACAAGTAGGTCTTGATAATGTCAAACCACCATACCCTAGGGCATAGATTAGAGTTAACCAAGCATGTTATAACCCTCATGTTAGGGTCTTGTATATCCTTAATGGGGAATGTGAACCCTTCCTTGTAGTAGCCCAAGAGCTTTACAAAAGTCTCAACCTCTACTTCATAATCCATCATATGATAGATGTCTTCCCTTAATCCTAGAATCCCTATGATCCTATTGATGAGGTACACTAAGATCTGCATGTGTCTCCCTATGAAATATAATTTATTTATATGGATGCATGAGAGGAGGAGTTGTACCAAATCCTCTAGGTTTCCAAAACTTGGAAACTCATATAATTGGGTCATGCCTATTATTTCCAAATTATCTTAGATGGAGACATCAAATAATGCCATGCTTTCTTGGTCTTCCTTCCTGTATCAACCACCTATTCCTAGTTGAGCTCTTGTGTGGTATTAGGAATATAATGGTTTTAATATTTTATTCTACACATGTGTGCAAAGGATACCCATTTCTTCCCCACTATGACCTCTAGGGGGCAACTCCATCTCTCTATATGCAAGCTTTATGCTTGCCTCAAGGTTACTCTATGTGATTCTAACACCTTATATCAGTTGTACCTATTTATTTACAATATTTTATTATTTTACCATTTTTACCTTCTTAGCATCCTTCTACACTTATGGTGGACCTAAAATTAATTATTTCATGCCCATTCTAAACTGGCTAATATTAAAACATGATCAATTGATTTCAAAATCCCTTAATCTTAATTGGAACTTCTTCATAGTCATGAGATATATGACTATGCCTTTTGATTTCAATCTTTGTTCACTATTAATGGCAGCCTTGGTATCCTAAAAAGTTTCTACTACCCTATTCTCTCATAATTCTTCTCCACTTGCCTCCTTTTACATTTGAAGTGAAACATAATCTCTGACTTTATTTAACCTTTCTTGCTTAGGGTTAGGGATGATTCTCATTTTCACTTATGCTATCTATTTGTTCAAGTTCAACTTTTTCACAAGGTTTTTAACCTATTACAATATATCATTCACCCTTTTATATGCTATTTGTAGCTACCTCATTAAGAGTTGGGTAAGTAATGGTGTGGCAGTGCATGGATTTCTTAAAATATGCTAAACCCATGAAATCTACAAAAATAAATCACCACATTATCATTTATTTTTTATATCTATGCCACCAAAATAAATACATTAAATTTATTAATGGTGTATTTTAATTAAGTGACATGTGATTCAAATGGTCAGTTCTTGCTAACCATTAGGTGGGTGCCAACTATCTTGATGATCTTTCTCTTACACTTTGTTCACCATGGCATGACCTTCACCATTTTTATGGATACTTGGGCATAGTGCTTCACATGTGCATGATTTCATCCTCTTCAGTTCTATCTCTCCTTATTGTTGTGATTATTTCCAAGCATGCCTCTCATTCTTAGTTTATTTCTCTATGCTTATATGTCTCTTATTTTGGCCTTCCTTACTCCATATAAATCCTTGCACTAGTTGTCCAATGTTTTTATCTCTTGATTTCATATGCACTATCATCTTGTGCATTAAAATATTTTTAGCTTATACTTACATCTTTATAAATTGGGAAAAATTCATGTGCCCATAAACTTATGTGTTTGTCCTCAGCACTTAGAGAGTGTCCATGCTTTACTCACCTGACTAGATTTATGCATGTAAGTACCAGAAGAGTTACTATACAATCCTAAAATATCCATGATTATTATCCTAACATAAATAGAACAAACATAAGGAAAGATTTTTATTGCACCAAATTTTATTATGTTCAACATAAAACAACTGACTTGTGACTGGCAAGTCAATGTCTATTGGTGTAAGTGTTATCCTAGTGACTATAGTGTTTCAATATATTATCATTGAATTTCATAGGGAGTATTTTACCCATAAATATATGTAGTTTGAATGTTCTAGTATCTAATATACTATGGATGATATAAAATAACATCCACCTAGTCTATAGCTTGACTAGGTTTTTGAGGTACTTGGAATTATATAACAAGACCAATGCTCCTTCAATAAGTACCTTGCGCTTGATGTGCTTATCATGCCATATTTTTGACATGCCTTTTCAATTTTTTGGCTCCATATTTAATGGTCATGTGTCTCATCAAAATTCTCCAATTACTTAAATCATGCACTCAAAGACTCTTGGTCTTCCAAACAACCAATATGCATAATGCTCAATGAGGGCATTATTGACCAGTTTGACCACAAGTCAAAAGGGGTCAACCCCCTAATGTGAAGACTTGATATGGGGGTATAACATAGTGTAATAGGGTGTGTTATGGTATATTTTATGTCATTTAATGACATTCTAACTTTGGTCATGATCTAGCTTAGTCATATGTCATTTAGAGTCATATAAGGGGTTAGACCATCATGGCATGTCACACAAGAATGAATAGGGTAGTCTAGTTATACATTTTAAAAGTGTGCTTAGAAAACCTTTTAGGCCAAAAAAAATACATGTACATGATGATTTTGTTTCCAATACCATCCTCTATAAACTTTGTGTCTTGATGATCTTGTTATTTTAAGATATAAACATCAAAATTTGAACTAGTAGAGATAGATGTGTGTAGAGATGTCAAGTTCAAGCTTCAAAAACTAACCATTTAAGTTAAAAATATATAAAGGATCCTAAGTCCAAATTCAAATATGCTAAGTAGAGAAATTAAATTAAATAAAATTAAGATCAATGGTGTGTGGGTGCTTTATATGGTAAAAAATTCAAAAAGTGACTAGATCAAGGATCAATAACATGCATTGAGTCATGCAGATAAGATCAATGATCCATATTTAAATAATAGGACCCATATCCAATTGATCATTTCAAATAATGTAGATAAGTTATAACATTATGAGTGAGGGTCAAAGATTAAAAGGATCTTAAGAGTGAATATGTTCATGCCAAGTGTCACAATTCAGTTGAATAAAATAGATCAACAATGTGCATTTGATCATACAGGCTAGGATCAATGACATGAATTAAACTAAGAAAATAAGATCAATGGTTCACATTGATTCAAAGTTCAAGGATCCTAGATCAAATATGAGATTACCAAGTGGCATGAGATAATTAACTAGATGAGCTGACAATAGGATCCATAAAAAGCATGAAATGATACAAAATGTCATAATCTCAGATGTTTGAGTCATAGATCAGTGACCAATGCCAAAATTCAAATCAAATAGACTCTAGAGGATATCAAAAGAGAAAATTTAATTTGATTCTAGATGCACAAGATGAGGTTATATATCCAAATGACAATAGACATATTTTGAAATGGAATGAGAAATATGGCAAGGTAATGCCACATAGGTAGCCATTTAAGATCAAAGGATTATATATCAAAGCAAGAACATTAGAATCATATGCCACCATTAATGCTCAATCAAAATCCAAGATGAAAAGTGACTACTAAATGTGAAGAACAAAATCTAAGAGAAAAATGAATGAATACAAGTGGTAAACACAGGTGTCTAGAAGATAGATAGTAATTAGGAAAACATATTATTATTGTCATAAAATGTTTCACCTACCCTTGGATATTACATGTGTCAAATCTCCTAATCTAGTTTCAAATTCTTGAGAGATGATCCATGATGAAAGTAGTTTCCTAAATAAATAAGAATATCCCTATGTCACATTTCATGAAAATTCATGTTTTAGAGGACCATTGGTCTTATCAAAATATGAATGGTCTATTTGTCACTCCATTTTCCTAAAATGTTACTAGTTTTCATGCCTTGACATGTGGCATAGTGACCTTTAGACTTCTTTTTTCTTGCTTCCTTCTCCAATTCTAGAAGTAGCTACCATTTTATCCTTTAATAAAAATACCACACCATGTATGGTGAAGCCCTACTAGTTTTGACATTGTACTTTGCCTTAAAACAATAAGTGAAATATATTTTGAGTTAATATCTCATCTTGGTAAAGTGTGTGAAGAGATGTATAGTGAGTAACTAAGTGATATCAATCTATCCTTGTTTTCTCTCAGTCCCTCCCTATTTGATGCAAGTGATGTCAGCCTACCAAGTCATATGAACTATAGTTAAGTTTATGAATTTGCCTTAAGTGTATAATTACCCTTATTATCTGAAATTGATTTATGGTTTTAATTACCTTGGACATTCTTCATGCATGTCACCTTCATATTTAAACACTAATGCTAGTGCATTCAAGGACTCTTAGGCTAGTGTTGTAGGCATTATTTCTTTATGAAATAAGTACAATGGACATGTGGAATACATCTTGGTAAATCAAAATTTTATAATAGGTATATTTAATTCAAATTATATCCCTTCCCCCCTCAATCAAATAATTATCATAGGTGAAATTACTTCAAGATATATTCAGGGATCTAGCCCTTAAATATAGAGGCTCGCATCCACCATAAGTACACCAACATACCTAGAAGTGTTCCCATGTTTCCCATATTTGGAAGAGGCTTGAACACCCCCTTCTAAGGTGAAATATTTAGTGACAATAGTTCTGGCATGCCTAGTGGGATGCATTGTCTTCAAGACAACTTATGAAGGTGAATGTTGGTCTTGACAACATCAACTATAAATTGGTGTGCTACTTAACATCTAACATCTCCATCAAGGTAAAATCTAGATTAAGACCACTATTTTGGCATAAAATTTCACTTGTAATTCATGGTTCTCACTAGGTCATCATCTGGTAGACTGTACAACCCCATAATCCACCTATTCAGTCAGAACTTCCTCTTGAAGTTTAATACCCTCATCATAATCTACCTTTTGAAGAACCAGTAGATTTATCTAGAGAAGAAGATATTTAAGAGATTGAGGAAATTAAATATCTTGAATAAAACATGTCTATACCTCATGATTTCCATTCCTTAAATATTTAAAATCCAATCCATCTTCAAGTTTATGATAACATTCCCCCTAATGCCATAAAAGGTGTGCCTACATTCAATTGTGAGAGTCATGTTACAACCAGTGAACATATTATATATGTTTCCAACTTTTGTATTTTTCAAAATGTTACTCAAAATAACATTTCAATTAGGCTCCTTGCCATGTCCCTTAGAGGGAAAGATCTTGATTGGTATGAGACTCTAGAAGGTGGATGTATCACATCATGGGAATATTTTAGAGTGTTGTTGACTTCTAGATTTGAAGAAGAAAGTGACCATACCTCTCTTATACATCATCTTAATGTGATCAAAAGAGGCCCTAAGGAAGTAATGCATGACTTCAATGAGAAGTTTCAAAAGACTTGGTATATATTACCTCTTCTCATGAGGCCACCTACTAGTTTTGTCTTCCCTACTTACTTGATATCCATTAGTATTAAAATTACTATCATGCTTCAATCCATGGGTGGTTCCACTCTTCCTAAACCATATGAACTTGTCATCAACGCTGAAAATGATCTCATCAAATTTGGAAGGTTACCTCCTAAGGTTTTTATGAGTCCATTATCTTATACTTATACTAACACTTTAGATGTGGCCCAAATTCCTAATTCTTACACCAAGCCTATAACTACTCTTATGAAGGAAGATAATTTCATGAATAAAGATGCATAAATTCAAATACTAAGAGTTTAGATTAGGCAAGATAACATATAACTAGGTGCCTAGCATAATACTTACCCCTATCAGCAATAGTATGGTCAATAATTTGGAAGAGGAAGAGGTCAATGGTAGCCTAAATCTATCAAGCCTACCAATGTGTACAATCCTAACTCCACCACCAATGCAAGAGAGATGATACATGTGCATAACAACTTGGTGTAGGGAGAAAATTAGAAGAAAGGATAATTTATGGATGTTAATGAGAATAGAGAGCAATATCTTATTGTTTAATGAGGATTTACTCCCATCATATCAACTGAAGATGAAGTGATGATGCAAGTTAATGAGGGTTGGCAACCTCAAGGAAAAAGCTTCACCAACTTCTTGGTGAAAGACACTTTTGTACTAGATTAAGGATCTTATATTGTAGATAATAACAAAGCTAAAATTAAGGCTACAGGAGGTTGTATTATCATCCCCATAGGCTCATACAATCCTCCTACATGGCAACAAGGCATGACTATAAGTGTGATAGTTCCAAAAGTTCCTACACCTCCATCAAGTCAAAATGTGGTAAGGTCTATTCAAGGTGCCTCTATTTCTTAGGTTATAAGTAATTATTTACTTTTAAGGACTCAATAAAAGGTGATTACTATGATCTTAACATAGTGGATTATTTTAAAAGTACCAAATCATCTATCTCTTTTTTGGATATCCTTCATATGCCTAGCCAAAAAGAGTTGTTACAAAATCAATTGTCCACTATTCCTAGTAGTCCTTCATCTTCAAATCAATGTAATAGGCATGTTGTCCTTATAAATTATCCTAACACTATTGTTGAACCATATACTATGATTAAGAAACGTCCACCATTTTACCTCACTCTCATAGTGGGTGATAAATTGGTTCACAATTTCATAGTTGATAGTGGAGCCTCTACCTTAGTCATGCCCACAGTTGTAGCTGATAAGTTAGGCCTAAAATATGAGCCTCATAGCAAATAAGTTATAAACATATATGTTACACCTTATAAGACTAAATTGATGATAAAAAAATTGAAGGTTTTCTTACATGATTATCCTATCTTTCCTATCCTTCAAGATATAGTTATTGTTGACCTCCCAGCTCACTTTGCAATCTACTTGACAAGAGACTTTACAACCAAAAGTGGTGTCTACCTCTTAGTTTATTAGTAATTATTAGCCTATAGGACAAGGTGTGGTACCAATGTGATGATTATAATTTATCCTCTTAAAAGGTTTCACATTGAACCCTACATTGAAACAAGTTCTAACTTAAATTGCATTGTTCATGAGAAGGAGGAATCTAATGTGGATGATGGTGATTCTAAACTTAAGATAATTTCTGATATATTTTTGGATGATTATGGTGAAGATTAATATGGTCATGATCCTTATTCATACTTTGAGAAAAATTATCTTGGGACTTACATCATGCATGAGGAGCTATTTGAAGGAGCTGAATTAAGTGTCAAACATTCTCATGTTGTTAAGTGCAACTATATGATTCATGAGTATGGTGATCATAGGTTGATTAATATAATTGAGAACCATAGTGGGAAGAATGATGTTTTAATTCCAATTATTTATGAATATGATCTATATGATGACTATTATAAAGAAGATGAGGATGACTTATGGCGAAGATTTGAGGCCATATGTCAAGAATTTGACAAGATTGGTAATATTCCTTATTCTCCCAAGAAATGTATGTCTGATGTGTTTGTTTATGAAACTAATGAGAAGGATATCAAGTGTTTTATAAATTATGAAATTAAATGGAATGTTGTTAAGCAATATGGACATCAATCTACTATTCAAAAGCCTACAATCCTAGAAGGACCTAGTGAGTTCAAGGTAAAAGTTGTGCCTAAAAGATAGCTAGGAGATCCATCTAATATTGAGCCATTTTCAAAGGGGTTAGATCATAAACAAGAAGAAATTGATACTCCCAAGAATAAATTATATCATTCTTATTCTATAGTATGAGGAATGTATATCAGATATGGCAATAATCAAGAGAATTATAGCTCCAACCATGGATTCTTAGAGAGAAATGAATATAATTCATGAAGTTCCTAAATATTTCACTTGAATACCTAATAATATTCAAATGTGATAGGATTATTGATCACTTACATATGCAAGTTATTGGTGATGAGCATGCTCCTCATGTTAGGTTGCCTTCATGGAGTGATAAAGATGTTAGGGGAACCATTTTTGACCCTAGTTGAGGTATGATTAGATGTTTCACATCAAGATGAGATTTTGTAAATATTAGAATAGGTGTGTGTCTTTTCTTTCAGTTGTGTTGTGTCTCCTAAGTGTTCTCATTGAACATGTGTTTATTTTGAGTTTGTCTCATTTTGTGTGTTTTTCCCTTGTGCTTTATATGTTGTTAAAGGAAATGTATGTGTAAAACATATGTACATATGAATCCGTATCTTAGTGGATATTATTAGTCAATTGGTCATGGCATAAAAAACATACCACCCTTGGGAAATCACCAAGAATGTTGACCATTTTGACCATAAGTCAAAATGGGTCAACCTCCTATAGTCAAGACTTGATATGAGGGTAAAAAAGAGTATCATAGGGTGTGTTATGGTATATTTTATGTAATTTAATACCATTATAACCTTGGTCATGATCTATTTTAGTATTATGTCATTTGGAGTCATCTAGGTGGTCTGACTGTCATGGCATGTCACATAAGAATGAATAGGGTAGTCTGATTATACATTTTACAAGTGTGTTTAGAAAACCTTTCAAGATAAAAATACTACATAGACATTATTCATTTGGTGTCAAGATCATCCTCTACAAATTTTTTATCTTGATGATCTTTTTATCTCAAGATATAAGCATTTAAAGTTGAACTAATAGAGATAGATGTACATGGTGACATTAAGTTCAGGCTTCAAGAACTAACCATTTAAGTTAAAAATATCTAAAGGATCCTAAGCTTGAATGCAAAGCTATCAAGAGGTGAAATGACATTCAATCAAGATAATATCAACAACACATGGGTATTTAATAGGGTTAAAAAGTAAAAAATTAACTAGATCAAGGATCAATGGCACACATTGAGACATGAAAATATTATCAACAATCTATGTTACAGTACTAGGACCCAAATCTAAGAGAGTATGTAAAATCATGTAGATAAGATATAATAGTAAGAACAAGGGTAAAAAAGCCAAAGGATCTTGAGATTGAGTACACTCATGCCAAGTGTCATAATTTAATTAAACAAATAGACCAATGGTGTACCTTTGATCTTATAGGCTAGGATCAATGACATGCATTTAACTAAGCAACTAAGATCAATAGTGCATGTTGAATCAAAGGTCAAGGAGCCCAGATCAAATGCAAAATTACCAAGTGACATGAGACCATTAACCAAATGGGATAATAATAGGATCCATAGAAAGCATGAAATAATACCAAATATCATAATCTTAGATGCTTGGGTCATAGATAAATGAACAACATCAAAATTTGAATCGAAGGGAATGTAGAGGAGATCAATAGAGCAAAATCAATTGGATTCCAGATGGACAAGATGAGGCTATATGTCCAAATGATGATAGGCATATTTTAAAATGGAATGATAAACATAGAAATGGAATGCCACATAGACATCCATGTAGGATCAAATAATTGTGTAGCAAAGAAAGCATCTTAGACTCATACACTGCCATTAAAGCCCAGTCAAAATCTAAGATGAATAATGACTACCAAATGTGAAGAATGAAGCCATGAGATAAATAAATGACTAAAGATGGTAAAGACATGTATCTAAAAGATAAATAGTAGTTAGGAGAACATATTAGGACTATTATATCATGTTTTAATTGCCCTTATATAGTACATATGTGTCAACTCTCTTAGTTCAGTTTTAAATGCTCAAGAGATGATCCATGATGAAAATAAGTTCTTGAATAAGCAAGGAGATCCCTATGTCACATTTCATGAAGTTTCATAATTTAGAGGACCATTTATCCTATCAAACTATGAATGGTTTATTAATCACTCAATTATCTTGTAATGCAACTAATTTTCATTCCTTAACATGTGGCATAGTGACCTTTGAACATCTTTTTTCTCATTTCCTTCTCCAATTCTACAAGTAGCTACCATTTTGGCCTTTGTAAAAAAAACACCAGACCATGTGTGGTGAAGTCCTACTAGTTTCAACATTGTACTTTGCCTTAGAATAATAAATACAATCTATTTTAAGTTCATATCTCATCTTGTTAAATTGTGTGAAGAGATGTATACTAAATAACTAAGTGATATCAATATATCCTTACTTTCTCTCAATCCTTCCTTATTTGATGAAATTTATTTCAACCTAGTATGCCATATGAAGTGTAATTAAGTATACAAATCTATCTTAAGTGTATAATGAACCTTAGTATCTACAACTAATTTATGGTTTTCATTAACTTGGATACTCTTCATGGATCTCACCTTCATCTTGAAACACTAATTCTAGTGCATTTTGGGCCTCTTTGGCTAGTGTTTTAGGCATTATTTCTTTGTGAAAGAAGTACAATGGTCATGTGGAAGACATATTGGTGCATCACCCTTTTATAATAGGTTTATTTCATGCAAATTATATCCATTTCCCCCAAAAATCATATAGTTATCATGGGTGAAAGTACTTCAAAATATATTCAATGAGATAGCCCTTAAATATAGAGGTTAACTTCCACCATAGGTACACCCACATACCTGGAAGTGTTCCCATGTTTCCCAAATACAAAAGATGATTGAACACTCTATTTTATGGTGAAATATTTGGTGACAATAGGCACCATGAATTCCATCAATAAATTGTCCTCTATGTTAAACACCAGTTGAAATGGTGTACCTTTATTTAGGTACTTATATGTCATGTGATAGGCCCATAATACTATTGACACATGGTCATCCCAATTTTTACAACCAACATTGCATATATTTATGAGGTATGCTCCCAATATCTTATTGAATGCCTCAATGGTGTCATTTTCTTGGGGATGATAAGGTGTAATCTTATGGTGCACCACCATGTATTTAGTCAGTAAGACTTGAATAGACTCAATGGTAAAGTGTATGCCATAGTCACTACTCAAACTAAGTGGGCACCCATAATAACTAATGATGTTTTGACATATAAAAATTTAAACTATGGTAGCTATACAATATTTGGTTAGTACTACCCTGGACTAATTTTTGAAGTAATTATGGATGATAGAATGTATTATGCACTTGTGCACCTTGTAATAGGAGTAATAGGCCCAACAAAATTAATGTCCCATTTTTCAAATGCTGACTAGGCAAGGATGGGGATGAGAGGCATATCATCCTTGTGGTTGGGTTTTCTTATGCACTAGTAGATGTCACATGATTTTGCACAATATTTTTTATCTTAAAATAGAGTTGGCCACCATAATCTTGATTTAAGTACCTTACATGCCATAGCATCTCTAACATAATGGCCTCCAAGAATCCCCTCATGTACCTCTTGTAAGACATAGTCCTATTCATGCTCTAAGACACATTAGTGCAAGACCTCATCCTAGCTCAAATTATATAGTTCCCTACCAATGAGTTGAAAAGGGGTGGTGAAAACTATGAGCTAATACTTCTCCTTAGTCATCATAGTCTATGGCACATATCCAAATTTTAAAAATGTGGCAATATTTTCCAAGTCCTTGAGGATGTGCTAGACCCTATAAAGTTGTGTGTCAAGCATATAATCTTCAATAGGCACTACCAAATCATAATTTTTTATGCATGATAGATGGTTGAGGCTCAATTTTTATTTTCTAGGTCTTACTACAATAAAGAACTAGAACTCTAGAAATAAAACTATCCATCAACAAATGTGCTAGTAGAGAATGGGCTTGTTTACTAGGTACTTAAGCACCTTATGATCAATGAATTAGATGAAGTGGGTCAATAATAAGTATTACCAAAATCTTTGTAGGGCATGGACCATGGCTAGTGCCTGACACTTATTTGTGGTGTAGTTTTTCTCTACCTTGGTTAGCTTTTAACTTGCAAAAGAAATGGGATGATCCATTTTCCCCTCACTTGACTACACTAGAATGGAACTAGTCATTGTACCATATTCATTGACATGAAAATGAAATGGATTAATCTAATCAATAAATTGTAATATCATCATGATTGTTAGTTTGAGCTTTAGGGTCTCAAATGCATCTTCTTATGATGTACCCCAATAAAATGGGCCATTCTTTCATAAGAGATCTTCTATTGACACTAAAATCTTGGTGTAGTTACTTATGAACTTCCTAAATACCCATAGGGTCCAAGAAAATTTCAAACATATTTCTACATTGATGGGGTCTAGAGCTAAAGGATGATGGAAATCTTTAATGGATCAATGGGCAGACCATCCTTATAGATGATGTTCCTAAGTAAAGTTCCAAATGGTGTTGTGAAAACACACTTATTGAGGTTCAAATAAATTTGTAGACACTTGCAGCTCTCAAAAATCAAGGATAAGTTATCATAATTATACTTTACTAACCCTTACATAGTCCAGTAATCTAAGTACACTTGGAGGAACTTGTGAATGAATTCCTTAAAAATGATGATCACCACTTAAGAAAACATGACTAACACATTCTTGAGTCCAAAGGGCATCATGTTGTATGTAAAACAACCACACTATTTCACAAAGGTAGTTTTGGGCTAGTCTTCCTCCTTGATCTAGACTTGATGATATATTAATAACCCATCAGTAAAGGTGTATATGTCATAACCTATGATTCCATCTAAGATTTTATCAATGAATGAAGTTGGAAAGGAGTTAGTTACACAATCAATGTTCAAAAATATATAGTCATCACAAATATGGATGAACCCATCCTTATTAATACTAATGACCATGGGGATAACCCATTTGAATTCATATATAGTATAGATGATGCCTATGGCTAGCATACCATCAATCTCTATTTTGACCTTGGTGTGAAGATTTAGGTTCATCCTGTAAGGTTGTTTCATGTAGGTCTTATACCATTGACTAACTTGATGCACATATTATTGAGGGATGGGTGTGTACCTTTCATGTATTGGTAATTCAAAGGGAACAATTTTTATAATTCCTTTAAGAGATCCAAATTACATGTTAGCTCTGCATCAGATTGATAGGCACCTAGAGTAGCAATTTTTGGTTCCCCTTTTGTGTTGATATATATCTTGCTAGTTTTTGGTAGCATGTAGTAGGGCTCAATATTTTGTTGATGAAAATACTTAAATTGTTTTCTTCTCTTAGTTTTTTCTATCTAAAGGTGGGTAGGTTATTCTTATTCTAGGGTGATATCCTCAACTTGTCACACAAACTTTATTTTGCCTGTCAAATTTGTCCAATTGTGTGCCTTCTATGTCTCATGATCTTCATCACTAGAGTCAATGTTGAGGGTTTTCTCTTTAAATAAAGTTAGGATAACCAACCAATTTTACCAACATGTCTCTTAGGTGCTCCTCTAATATTACAGTGTCCTCAAATACTAATCTTCAAACTAGTTGTAGTGGCTCAATCAATTCAAGAATTTGAAAATAAAAGGAGAAGGTGTGAACAAACATATCTTTAAGTTCATCATAGTTTTATATCTTGTGATGAATCTCATTGATAATGTACCATGCTTGTTCCTATAGAAGGCATGTACCCATAGGTTCCTTAAGGCATTTTTACCATAGATAATCCACATTTATTCACAAAGGTGCACATGCATTATAGGGTCAGAGTCACTAGAGTATGCTGAGATATCTAGGTTCTCATTACTATTTTTGAATATATTAGAAATGGTTTCCTTCACATCTTTCCATATTGACAATTTAAGCCTTTGTGCTAACCACCAACAAGTGGTAGTGCTCTTCAATGTATACATTAGTGTGCCCATTCTATCTACCTCTTTTGGGATGCATGATTCAAGGTCTTAGACATAATCTTCCACTAGATTTCTCCCCTCATATCTTGGTAGTAATGAAATTTTATCCTTACTAAGGTGAAACACTCTCTTTCCCTTCTTTTTGGTGCAAGGGACCCATATTTTTGAAATGCAATCAATCTGGAGCCAACCTATCTTTACTACTTTTGGTTCCTTCATTCACACTAAATGGCACCTTCGACTAGTGGTATCATATGCCTCTTCAAAACAATAGTTTTAAGTAACATTGATGGTGTTTGAGGCTAGTTATACATCTTCTCAGGAGAGGAATCCTTGTCATTAGGGTTTAGAGTCTTAGCACGTTGCACTATGATTTTATATATATGGTTGATCTCAACCTTAAGGTTCATAGTCTCAACATAAAGGGGTCCTTGGTATTGTGAGAGGGGTATAACTACCCTCTCTTTTCCATTATCAAATGTCATGTAATGGCTCTTGAAGTGAATATCATTTTTTTTTTTGCATAACACCATGGACTTCATAGAAACATAGGATAATTTTCCTCTTCTACTAACTCAATTACTTTAAAATTAGAATGGAATTTTGTTCCCATGATATCTACATCTACATTATTAAAAATTCTTATAGGTTTTACCTAGGTGTTATTATTCATGAAGAGTACATGATGAGAAGGCTTCGAGGGTAGCCTACCCATTTTTTACCAAACATTCTTGGTCAAGATGTTAACCTCAATGCCTATGTCTATAAGGACCTCATAGATATAACCTCTATCAATAGTGGCATTCATGAGGATCTCTTAGTAATACTCTAAATTCTATATATGTTAAAATTATATCACCCTCTCCATGTGTGGTGCAGTAATTTCAACTAGATTTTGGCCTGCATGCTCCAAGAGCAAGTTCTTCAATAGGGTCATAATTCTATACATTTATAAGAGGTGTAAGATATCCATTAATTTTAGTATATTAACTTCTTAGTTGTCATGATTCTTTCAAGACGTAGCATCTTGTGCTTCAATATCTCATGTTAATTAGAGCTCCCCTTATAGGTTTTGGATTCTACTCATGGCTTGATGTAATACATATTTTTAACATAAAAGATCTATGTAAGGTGTAGATTTAGGTTTAGGATGTGTTATGTGCTTAGTGTAACACTTGTCCCCATATTCTAAGTGTAATTTAGGCATTGGCCTAATTGGTAGCTAAGTTGTGATCCACTATGAGTATTCACTTGTACCTTGATTATCTTTGTGTGGGTTAATTATACCTTTAGGGTCTATTTTTCCATTTTTGACTAATGCCTAATCATTTATATGCCATTTTATACATCAAGCCTCCCTTGGGTTAATTTTTTATATAGGTAAGACCATTCCTCAACCTTATGGTACCATCGATAATGCACACATGTGGGATGTGTAGGGTAGTTGCATTGACAATGCTCTATCGAGCCACACTTATAACATCAGTGAGGTGGGAAACTTCCACCACTATGTCCTCCATCTCACCCTCTGGCACCTCATTACATCCCAAAGCCTATGTTTTTTCAGACATATCCTTCATTTCCTTGGTTAGCCTACCCTCTGACTATTGTAGTGCCCTGCCTTGCACCTCTTTCCATGTTCTTATGAATCTCATCAATCACCTGATAATTAGCAGTTGTATGGGTGTACGCATCACACAATCAATAATTTATGGATATGTTGACCTACATGGAATATTTAAACAAAGGGTACTTGTAAGCATCATGCATTTCTTGATAGACCTCATAGCTTAGAAGTAATTCACACATATTTCGTCATGGGCATTTATTCCTATTATGGCTTTTAACTTCATAGTCAGTGCACCATAGTCCACTTTTAACATTTTATAATGAGATATTGGTAAGATTTTGGAGATGGGATGCCATGGATGAAATATACACCTCCATAAATGGGTTGATCCCAATATTGGTTCTTTTGACTACCTCAGCTCTAAGTGCAACTTTAAGCACTTTGAAAGGGTTTGTAAAAGTCTTCATGGAAAGATCTATTTATAATGGTGATAACAACCATCCAATAAACCACTATGCATGCTAGTAAGTTTGACTATCATAAGGAAGCTTTAAAATAAGAGTTTTGAGCCTTGCATCATATAAGTGCACACTTTTTTAGAGTCCTTGGTTAATCTCTTTAAGCATAGTGATACTTTATTATTTAAATTTTGGTATGTCAAATCACTTCAATAATGCCTCCTTTAGGGTTCATAGTCAACCATATCCTAGTTAGGGTTAAATTTACTATACTAGGTATGGGTGAAATCAAGTAAAGTGGTCATGAATTGGGTTACCTTACACTCATGTTAGGTTTTCCCTAAGTGTGTGCCATTATAATTCACACTTCAACATATACTCTATAGCATTTTCCATCCATGATACTCTATCAAGTGCATGTGAATCTCATAATAAATTTGATGTGAGGGGAAGTTGGTATTTGGTGTACTTGGACCCTAGCATATATATTAGTGGTACTAATCTAATGCCTCCAACCACTAGGTTACATGATGGTCCCATCATTACTACTAGTCTCATTGATGTCGATGGTGTTGTACAACTTACTTATAGAACTAGACCACTTATTATAAGCTAATGGCCACACTACATCATTGAAATTAACTAAGTTTGTATGCTTGAACTCAAGTTATATTGTGGTGAGCTATCACCTACTAGTTTATATGTAGTTACAATCACCTCCTTGTATGGAATAATTTTTTTAATCATGATGTTGCACTCCAAGTCTACAAAACATTAAATATTTATGTTAATAGAGTCAATTATTACTTCTATACTTTATTCCAATGGGGGATCTAATGCATGAGCATGTGTTGTAGGTTTAAATGGGGTATGTGCATCAAGCATATCTTTAGTCACTAAATCCTATAGGAACCCAAAATATACTACACCGATCAAGTGTTGAGCTTGATCAATCACTTAATTATATCTCTCATCCTCGCACTATTGTATTTCAAGAGATCCTTCCCCATGCCCTTCCCACTCTCTATGGGTTATCTCAGCACTTTAAGGTTCTATGTCTTCCATCATTTTACACTATATCTTATTATAGGTCAATCTATTGAGCTCTTGGGTGTCAATATTCTCATCTCCTTCTATTATGCTTCACCTACACATCCCATTTTCCCCATTTATACTACTCATACACGAAATGGATTTATACTTCCATCCCCAAAGTTTTAAATCCATAATCCACAATTATATTTTTTATCTCTACACTAAATTCCTTCACAAATTTTCCTAAAGGGTTAAATAAGAACTCATAATCTGCTTCCTCAGGGCAAAAGTATGTTGAAACTATGAACTCAAGTATGTAGTTGTTTAGTGCTCCTTGCCACCATTTATCTACTGCTCAGTCCAATTGGTATCTAGGGCCTTAAGCCTCTCTATAATCTCCTTCAACCACTCATATATCTATCTATATATCCTCCTTTGATGGGTTGAATATGCAGCTAATAACCAATACATATGTTCAGATAATTCATAGAAAAATACCTTGTATAGCGCATCATATAGGTTATTTTGAACTTGTTTTCTTAGATTTTTCCCTCTGTAGGTTGGATTATTTAGTGTAAATATATCTTCCACCTATTATAACCAACACTTAATGTTTACAAGGGAAATTTAGTACATCATTCTACTACACCATTGCAACAAGAAAATTCAACGCGGATCCCATCAACAGAACTAAAATGTTGTATAAAGTGGTATACAAAGTTATCTTAATCAATTATTTACTTATTACACCTAATAATAAACATGGGATATTCACTCTATTATCAACATTTTACACTTAGTTGTACCAACATCATTTCACATAAGGCATAGACCTTAACACTCACCTAAAGTATAACTGAGAAGGAACTGGGGGCCATGTTGGGATAGTTATGTCATGGTATATGTAATTAATTATAATAATTTATTAATTCAAATAAGGATTAAGTACATTCATAGCCACAAACCTTTTATGGGATAAGACTAGTGGGCTATAGGCTTAAGCCTTTTTATAGACTAATCCTAGATTCATAAAGGTGTAAACCCTTGTTAGAATAAGACTAAATTCATATCAGTGATTGAAGGGTTGTAGGGTTGTTTTCAATTTAAATTTTGATTATAAGCTTATACTTCTAGTAATGGTAGTAACATTTAGAACATGATTTATATATACATTGTCTTTATAAAAGTTATGGCTGATGTCATCATTTATTATGGGGACACCATTAATATTGTAAACTAGAAGCATGCATATACATTACTCAATATAAATTAAATGAACTTATGACACTACACTCATTTCACATTTAAATATTAATAAAAATAAATAAATCAAATTCATCACAATTTGATACAACATTCACCTCATTAATCAAAGTCTAATTTAAATAGAGTATATGATATTTTGAATAGATCAAATGCTTCATTTAAGCTAATTCATGATCCATAGGCTCACCATTGAGCTTGGGTGCTTAAAAAGGAGCATTAGTGGTGTCTATGATACTTATAATTCTAGTGGTGGCCATTATAATGTATACAGAGCACTTAAAAATTGCCAAAGCTTCACTACATCAATTTTGCATGTTCCTTTTGCTTTACTGGTTGAAGATCCTTTTATAACTATATAGGAATGTGTCTACTAGGGTGTAGTGCACACATCAAGTACCGATCTAGAGCCTTATTAATCATTTTTCCAAATTCAACATCTCATGATGTATTTTTTATAGTTTCCATGTATCACCCAACCTAGAAGATGCCCTAAAAATCCTTGAATTAGTTAGCAACCTTCTAATTGGTGTAAGGTATGCACTAATTCCTCTAGCTAGCACCAAGATGCCAAAATTTCATCATCAATATAAATGATGCCTCACATCAAAGTATATGTCATGCTAGTGTGAATCTTGTGCTTATAAAAATAAAGGGGCCCAACTCTAGGAGCACTCTCCCAGTTGCTAATATGTAAACTAGATATGAAGTCATATAAAACTTCCCTATATTTTGGACTTCCATCAACTGATTATAGATGGAGTCACTTATCAATTGTTCCCAGTGGATATATTTATTATTTTTATGGATTACCCATATGTATTGGTACATCTATTATTGAAAGTTCTTTTCATTAGATTTATCAGTGAATCTATGTAGTAGTATGATTAAATCACTCAATTCATCCTTAAAATCTATCATTGCCAGTGTTTTAGGAAATCTTATAGAATTAGACCTGGGGTCTTTTATCCATTGTTTATTGATGACCATTAGACATCCATTATTATTATCTTGATATAAATTATTTGATGATTCAGGAGTTCTATCAAACTAACTCTCATATTCAAGGATTAGGAATATTGAGTCTATAAAGTTAGGTTCTATGTTCATAATTATATCTCCATTATCATTCAACACTTCTCTCTTTTTAGTATCATAATGCTTCAACAATGTGAGTACTATCTTAGGGATTTATACTGATAGGGTGAAGGAAACTACTTGAGGTAGTCCATAGTCATAAATCCTTTGAATCTAGTCATTTTTGAATTCAATGTTCACTCTAGTATAGAAATCATCTAGGTTAATATGACCTAGGTTTGTATTTATGATCTCATTCATGTTGGATTCCAAGCTAAGTGGGGTACCAATTCTATTATATTTGGATTTCATCTCTTTTATAGACTTAGATTCTAGGGAATAAAATGAAGGAAAACCAATTGTAGAGTTAGTGGGATTTGAGGTGCAAAACATAGGTGAAATCTCCCATAGAGATTGGGATTACTCTTGCATGGAAAATTTTTGGTATAGATTATGGTTTTAAAACACATTTTTAATGTCTAATGAAAACTCTAGTGGGTTTTATACTTACAAATGTAAGAAATTTCCTTGATGGGTTTTGGAGTTACAAGGTGCACTAGGGTTGTCCATATAATTTTGGGGTTATAAAAGTAGGTGGAAACTCCATGGGTTTTGAATTTGTAATAGAAGATGAAAATTCTACAAGGAATATGTAGGGAATCCTTAAAGGAATATTCAATTGGTTATAATGATTTTAAAAACCCTAGATTTCTAATGGTAGGAAAATGGAATGTATGACTTCTACAAGAGATTGATAGCATAGATGATCCAAAAAGATACTAGGAAAACAAATTGATGCTAGTGACATTGAGTAAAGGAAGAAGAGTCTTATATTTTTACCAAATGGGAGAAACCAAGAAAAAAATCTAAGCAATATTTAATAGATAAAAAGGTATATTAAACCATAGTGGGATTTAGGAATACCATGTAGGGAAAAGCAATAGAGTTATGGCTCGAATGCATAGCATGAATACATGGCATCATGGGTCGAGGTAATTATTAGTGGTGCAAAGATCTAATCTCAAATTTATAAAATTAATGATTAATTACAATTAACCCATTTTATATGTATATAACCTCTATAATAAATGCCCCTAAGTCAGTGGTTAGTGGGAGGTTAAAAAATCTAGATTTTGGGAGTAACTTTATGCAAATTTTTAGTTTACACTTTGACCTGTACTCTCCATAGGATAGCTTGGTTGTTTTAAAATGGGAAGGTATAATTAAAGGTGTAATTTTTAACATTTCAAGTTGTAAATTGTAACTATAGTTCTAGTTTCCATAGGAAGGGTAATCAGTGGCAAGTGGGATTCAAGTTGTAATTTACAACTTTTCAAGTTGCAAATTATAACCAAATTTTGGGTTTTCAATTGGAGTGATGATTAGGAAGTGGAGGTTGGGAATATATTTACAAGTTTAAAATTTTTAATTTGTATTCCAATCTCTAGTTTCCATGGGGTATGTGTTTGACAAGAAGTAAAACTCCATTTTCAATTTAAAAATTTATAAGTTACAAATTGTGAATAGTGTTTTGATTCTCAATGGGTATGAATTATGTAGGAAGCAGAGGTTAGAAAGAATTTTCAAGTTTGCAAGTTACAATTTACATTCCAATCTCTAGTTTTTATTAGTTATAATTAAAGTGGGAAGTGGAGTTCTAGATGCAATTTGTAATTTTTTAATTTACAAATTGTATCGAGATCTTTAGTTTCTATCGAGCTTTGGGAAATGAGTGTCTTGGGTCATTTTAAGGCATTTTTCCTAAACATTAATGGGTTTCCCTTAGGTTACTATACATTTCAACATTTTTGGGATACAAATATCAATAGTAACTAAAGGATGAATCTATTACTCTATGGAATGTATCTCCTAGATTGATAAGACCAAAGGGAATCGCTTTGTATGAGAATATTTCCCATGGGGTAGTAAATTTTATCTTATATTGATATTTTATAGAAATGTAAACCTAATTATATCTTGAAAAATCATCTATTGTAGACATCATATTATATCACATGATATATTATGGGATTTTATCCATGATTCATAGAGGATAGTTGTCCTTGAGTGAGGCCTAATTAATTTTGTCAAAATTTATATAAATCCTAATTTCTCTATTCTTATTTCTTAAAGGTACAATATTAGACACTCAAATATAATGATGAATATTAAGGATAATTATCACATCCAACATTTTATTTATTTCTTTGTAAATAAATCCCACAATATTGAGATTATAGTTCCATGAATTTCATTTGAAATGATTGACACCAAGATTCAATAGAATATTATGTTGCCTACTTTTAGGCCTAAGAGACTTTAGATCAATAAAACACTAATAAAATATGTTTATATAATTTTAATATTGGAATGAACCTTTTGTGATATTCCTTGGAACAACATTTTCCTATATTGGCATATCATAGTTTCTCCTTATTACCAATGTTTACTTTATCAAAACCAAGTGACCCTCAAAGGATTTTTGTGGATTTGTATCCTTGTATACCTATCATGATTTTCAAACACTTCCTCTAAAGATACATGTCATTTATGGATATTATTCCCATTATGATGAATTTTACCATTCGCTTGCTCATATTCAATATGAGATGATTCTTTAATTTCCACATAATTTTATTTTGGTATGGAAGACTCTTTATATGATGGAAGACAACCTTAATTTTTTTTTAAAATTACCTCTATAATCTAAGATGATTATTATTTGTTCATCATGATTGAACATTTTTGAATGCTTAGAATTATCTATAACACATGACCAATAAACCATTTTAATGATATATCAATCTTTATCAAACTCTATATGAGGAATCAATAAAGATACAAATATAATCAAGGCATCATATTTTAGATTTTACTCTCTTAGGATAGTATTAATGGTAAAATATTTGAATTTTTTGATGCATTAATAGATCCTATTTATGTAATGATTTATTCTATCATTCTTCACTTGGTACTGACCTCATATCTATTTCAAAATAAAATCAACATCTCCTTGGGATTTGAGATTTCAAATCCCCATTTATTTTTCTACATATAGTCCTAGGAGAAAGGATTCATATTCAAATAAATTATTGGTGCATTCAAATTAGAATTTATATGAAAAGATGAAATAAATCCTTTTGGACATAAATCAACACCACACCAGTAGTTGAACATGTATTTGAGACACTGCCATTATACTTTAGATTTTATACATCAATTGCATCACATTATATGATATCAATAAGTTATATATCTTTCATGTCCATCATAATTTAGGTAACAGGGATGTTTTTTCATATAAAATGTTTGCCCAAGGATGTGTTTTTATGATGTGTCTAAATTTATGTTATATAAATAACTCTTCATTTACTCATTTTATATGGATGATATCTTCTATCTAGTTTATTATAAATTCTAAGGTCTTTGCATAAGATCATACTCAACAAAATTCCATATCTATAAGGAATATATACAACTAGAATAGTCATATTGACTATATTTTTAGGAAACACAACTAGTGAATCTTGTGCATATTTTATTTGTCCAATCAAGGGGAACTTTTTTAGTGGACAAATTCCCCTATGATTCCCCTATGTTGCAACATGGTGCCTGTGAATTCTAAGATCTTAGTTATTTTATTATTCATCTCTTGAATTCAAACATGGATTTCACTAAGCACCCATATTGAAGAAAAATTGAACAAATTTTCATTGAAAAATACTCTTTAACCAACTTATGTAATTGATCATTGTCTTATTTAATAGTAAAATTAGTGGTCCCAACCTCCAATATATTACAATGCAATTTTCCTAGATTAGAAGAAAACTCTTTTTGTTTTTATCTTACAACTTGAACCTCCTCTTAAAAATCTCCTATAGCTTTATTAAGAATAAAATTAGTGTAAAGGATGCATTTAAAGCATTTTTAAGTATCATATTTAACCTATTCAAAAATACCAACTTGTATCATCTACTTAGCATCAATGGTATCATTTTTCCAATATCACCTTGTAAATTTAACAAAATATTCAACTCATTATCATTCCACTTGATCTTTAGATTGATATCAATAATCTTAGAATAAATTGTACCATTAAATTTTAAATCCTCCTTAATATATTTCATTATAAAAAATAAGAATTACTTGACCCAAGATTTAATATTTTTTTTAGGTTTTGTACCTATAGACGGTTTCTATTACCTCCTAAATGATTCTAGGAACATTTTTAGGGGAATCTACTTGAGGAGATATTGGTGCATCAACTAGATTAAGGAGGTACTTTATGCATCCATAAAATTATCAAACTTTATCTTTAAAAATTTTCTAGAGTGAGATCATCATTCTCAAATCTCATGATCATTCATTATGTTGCCTCCCGTATATTATGAACCTAATTTCTCTAATTGGGTCTCCAAGTGACACTCATTTCAAAGTATAATCACTCAAGGTCATATCCTCCTTATTTTTATCAACATTTAGCTCATTAATATTCAAAAATTGAGCCCCATATGGCTATGATATTATCTTTGATCAGTCTTGGCCTTCTTAAGAGGAGTATCAAATAGGTTTTACACTAAATAAAAATTAGGTATCTCAACTTCAACTAAAATTTTCCTTTTTCTTATCATGGGTTTCATCCACTGGAAAGACATTTTACTAAATGATGTTATTTGGGAAGTCAAATTTGGTGGTTTAGGATGATTTTGAGGTGAAGACTCTATATGAGGTAGAATCGATGGAGAAAACATGGGAGAATGAGATTTAGCTACTGACACATAGACATCACTAAAAACTACCTATTGAATGATTTCTTGATTAGATGAAATAAATTATTGAGTTACATTATAAATTAAAAAATATGGGCATCTAAGATGAGAGTAGGACTAGAACATTCCCAACTTATTATGTTTTAACTTACTACCCATTGCATGGATTTCCTCACAATTCATACCAAGTAATTTTGGATGATTGGTATCTTCATCATCTCCATCATCATAAATTATAGAGAGAGATGATTGAATTAAAATACCAACACTACCTTTTCGATGAGTCTTGGGAGTTGTTGCAGGTGCTTAAAGTTATTGATCTCTTGGAACCTCTTAATCTCATAAATTCTTCCTATTTTTTGTTGAACCATTCCATGGATTATTCCAACACATTTTTAGCTTTTAAATTCAAATATGATAGTTCTATAACATACCAATTAATGGTTAGAAATGGGGTATCGATGAATCTTTCAACATATATGGGGTTGAAGAGATAAATATTATCATCAATCTTGTCATATGGAACCCATCTATTAGTTATATCCTTACTTCCTTTGATCTTTTTATATCCCAATCAAACCTTATTACCTTATACTCATTAGGAATATCTTCCTAGTAATCCTCAAAATGTGGTACATGTTCATAGGTGTAGATGATATTTTTTGATTATGTAGCATCTTGATATTGTACACTTGGAAAATGTAGACCTTGGTTATTCCTCTTAGTTTTATGCTCTCCATTCTTTTGAAGGCCTTTCATCTACTCTATATTATACCCCTTAGTCTATCTCTTAGTTCAACTAGTCTTATATTGATGACACATATATTTTATCTTACTTAGAATTCTTAAAAAGTACTTATCCTACACTTCTACAAGTTTTAATCCTGTACGTCTTTTACTAATACTTAGACACTAATGTTAGGGATAGACATGAGCATCAACATTAATGTCTTACACTAATGTAAGTTCTTAGTTCCCTAATGTAATATAATTTCAAATTAAATGTATCCTAATGGTAAGCCTAAGTTATTTAGTGTGAGTTTTTAGTAACCCATATTATACCTTACTAAAGGCAGATTGCTCTAATCTCATTCAAACCTAGAATAACATTGGAATGGTCTAAGGTGTGGGGCACCTGTATCTCAAACTAGACCTCTATATTTGTGAGGCTAATTCTTTTTATGTATCACTTTGTATAGTTTACTAAGACCTACTTTACTTTTGGGCATAAAAAGGGTAAGAAAGATTAGTAAAAGGAAAATCTATTCTATTGATGGTGATACACATATATTAATTATTCATCCATTCTATTTGAGCTCATAAAACATTGGAAATCAATGCAAATCATGAATTATATGACTCCAAAGGAGTATTAGGCAATAGTATTTCACATAGAGGTTTCATCAAATGATCAAATCATGAGGGTAATGATAGAAGGCTTGATTTAAGGCACTAACCAATAAATATATCCATTATTAGCTTAATCAATGAACATAAAACATTATATATGACCTACATAAGATGGAATACTAATAACTAGGTGAGATTAAGACCTAGAAAGGGATAAAATACTACCATATTTGTAAATCAAACCAATATAATACACTAAACCTATGTCTAGGAATCTAAAAATAGTCATTTTATTCATCTCAAAAGGTTACAAAACTCAATCTTGGTAGAGTTCCATCATTCTTGATAGTGATCTTGAAAATATGCTTGAAGGCTTGAATATATAGAAGATGAGAGAGAAATAGCCAAGAGATTAGCTAAAATAGAGGAGTCAACTTCACATTAAAACAAGTCAAATTTAATTATAAAAATTATCAATATTCCTTCATCACATCTCTTTTGTGTCAAATACCTTGCATGATCTTTGCATGAACTCTTTGGAATTAGAATGAGGTGGTGTGCCATATTAACTTATTTAAAATGCTCTCAAAAGCTACACCATAGTTTGGTAAATAACTCCACTTGTAATCAGATAAAGTTAAGTGGTTGAATTCTCTTACATGAAGATGTTAGAACATGCATTGATTTCTAGTCAACTCATGATTAGTTAACTCAGAGTGATTGACACTTAAGACAAGATAACTCCTTATTTAGACATTTTATGCATGAATTATCACTTGAATACTGCATGTACATGATAACTCCACATGAAGACTAGATATGTGGCATGATAACTCAACATGAATTCACTTGATAGCTATTTAATGCTAATTTCATATTTGCTTGATCAATTAGGCCTAGTAACCTACTTATTTATCTTGATGGATCTTTAAAACATATATATAACTAATATAAAGTACAAATACAATGATATTTAGGCCTAGAACAATCATCTATATCATTGTGTAGGTCAATTTGATGAAGAAATACCTATAACTTAGTCAAAAAAGTTGACTAGTTTAACTTAACATGAATTTTTTTAGACTAGCTGATTTAAATGAGTTTATAGGGGCATCTCTAGGCATGCTTTTTACCATCTAGTGGATTTAAGAGGAACATCACATGCCAAAATTCACTCTCCATAGATTGTAATCCATTAAACTACCTTGTACCTCTATTTTTGGCACTTTAAGTTTAACTCATGTTTGAAGAGGTTTTAAGATGATTTATGAGGTTTGGTTTACAATAAAATTGACTTTTCCCAAAACTAGTCCATATGAGGGTTTTGGAGGTGAACCTTCTTAACAATGGTTCATAAAGTATAGACCTCTAAACCCAAACTTCTTTTTATGAATATTTAGTGTATAATCCCCCTCAACTTATTTTAGAATATTGGGTTCCAATTCATAATATATATACATGCATACAGACATGTATACACACACACACACACACATATATATATATATATATATATATATATAATTAAGTTTTCTTGTAGGTTTTTGAATGCATTCTGGACATGTTTATGCTCTTAGAGATTGTTCATAAAACTCAACCCCTAAGAAAACATTAATCCATCATGTATAATAATTTAATATGTTTTATAAAATCATTCTAATATCATTTGGACAAACTCTTCATGTGGTGAAAGATATGAGCACTTGATCAAGTGGCTCAAATAGGTGTCTTAGATTGCATAGTTTGAATTTCTCTTTGAGAGTGAAATTGAAATTTAAATTATTTTCACCTAATTTAAATATCTCATCCAAGACCTATATCATCCACTTAAACATTATCATGGTTTCATCTTTTTTGATAGGGTCTACAAATGCCTTTTGGTGTTATGGCTTCAAGACTGGCTTTTAAGCTATATTGAAAAAATCAAAGTTTTAGGGTTCAAGGTTACTATATTTGATTAAGGGATTAAAAATAATAATTAAACCTTAATTAGTTCATATTTTTAACTTGTATTTTCATCCTCAAATTATCAAACTTAAACTTTTCTCTTCAAGCCTTTGAGACTGCTTGTGTAGGAATGTTTGTTTATTTGTATAAGAAGAGGTATTCAAGTGTTTTATCCTTCATGAGAAAGTTATAATGATTTATAAACCCATAAAACATGTTTTCATAATAATAAATCTCTTTCTTCAAAGTATTAGGGTCTCCTTATGCTCTATATGCCTTCCTTTCTCTATCTTAGGGTTTCTTGCAAACACATTCTATCAAACCTTGATGCCTAAGTTTTAATGAATTTCCTTTGATTTATTGATATACTCATCATCATGATATTTTTAAAAGTTATTATCATACATTTATAAACTTATTATGGAGATTCAAACCTTCTATGATGCTCTCAACCTCTTAAAAGCTCATTTGGTTTGTCATGCTCTCAAATAGACTGTAGGAGGTCTATGTTAAAATAGTGATTATCTCCACCCCTATTATGACCCTCATAATTTCATGGGAGTATTTATTAGGTTATAATTATTATTTTATCCAAATCTAGAGTCTTGACTAGGTGTGTAGGTGTCTCAAAATGATAAAATATCTTAAGAATAGTCATTAAACATTAATTGTGTTTCAACTTGATTATATTTTCATGTTAAAGGACTATGATTTCATTTTTTATCCTTGTATTTAGTTTGAATAATTCTTTATATTATTTATTATTCTTTAAAATATCTATTTCAATAGTCTCGTTCACCATTGGTTACCTTGTAGACTTATACAACCTTCCTTAGACTTTATCTCGTCATGAACACTCATTGTGACTTTGTCTACCACTATTATAGGTGGAGATTCATGAGGTTTATAAGTTTTTTGAAACCATTTAATCATTATTTTTTGAATTTAAGACCCTTTAAACAATTTAAAACCTCCTTCGCATGCTCTTTATATCATAGTGACAACTTACACTATGTTATTAGGCCTTTACATAATCATAGTCCATATAGTAAACTTGTATAGTATCTCCATGAAATGATAGTAATATGTATGATATTGGTACGATACTAAATATTTCCACTTGATGTTTTATTAGATATAATATATCACAAGTCTCATTCCTAATAGGATGGTCTTTAGTTTTCACTTTAGGATAGATAATTGACTGTGTCAATGAAATTTCCCTTTAGTATGGTTATAGGTGTGCAAATTTAAGGTTGAATTGACTATGTCATTTCTTTACTATCCATATTTATCCTCTTTATCTCATTTAAATCCATAATCACTATGAATCCTTGATACTATCATAAAACTCTTATATATGCTATCATGGTGAGACTCTCGAGACTTCACAACCTTTAGAAATAGGTTTGTGCTCTATGAGAAGGCTATATGTGGTGTTTTAGAATTGAATTTAATTATAATATCAATATTTATAAACCCATTATTAATAAACTTATGATTTCATATCTCAATGTTCTCTTGCACATTCTCTTAAACTTAAAACTTCCTTTATAGACCACCATGTCATTAAATTGCATGAACTTGGAAATATGCCTATATTCTTGGTTGTAGGTGAGTGTTTTAAGAAGTCTTGGTTGATTATTCATGTCATTTTAATATTATAAGTTGATATATCCTCTTAATTTTCTTTAATATATTCCATTTATTTAACTCTCTCTCAAACATATCAATAGCTCACTTGATTGGATCCTTGATCTCACTATTATTAGTATGAATATAGATGAAGGTTATAATGTCTTATATAGATTGAGATAGTCTTATAACTTGAGAGAGTTAAAGGTAGAGTTTATGATATTTTCATTATTTCATAAATGGTCTCCATAGGTTTCAAAACCTCTCTTGAATCTCAAACTCTCTCTTAAAGGTCTAAACTTATTTCTCTATCTACTTCTTGGTTCTTGACTGTGTGTCCTTGAAAGATGACTATAGGTTAGCTTTATCTGAAGATATTGACCCATAAATAAAATTCATGACCTTGATAATAATATATTGGAATATTTCTTAGTTATAAATAAGAATTCAACAATCTACTATGAACACCATGATTTCCATCAAGATTCAAAGACTATCTTTTGATGCATTTGACTAATCTCCTTAAGCATTGCTCACCTTATTAGGGATTATGATTGTGTACTAAAAACCCTTTATTTTAGGTCTCTATTCTTGTGATTCCTCATTATGATATCAAATTTATACTATTTATGCATTTAGTTATCCCAAACTAGCCTCTATAAGCCTAGATAGGCCTTAAGACTAGATTGTCATGACATTTGACTATTGTAGCCTCAATATAGGCTTGTAGGTATCTCAAAAGACACTTGAATACAAGATAATGGGTATCTAATTTTGATTATTCCATGAATTAATGAATAATATGGATTTAAAAACCTTCATAGTATATCAATCTTTCCTTATTCGTTTAGGCCATGATTCCAACCTTCAAAAATGATTGTGTAGTACAATTGTAGGTGACTATATGAGGCCATGTTATATGGATAGAGCCTAAATTTGATCTTAAGGAGGTCACAAACAATGAAAATTTTCCTTGTACTTCCATTTAAATTAATGAGATAGGAATGATTCAAGACTAAATACCTTGAAATAGATGGTGGAATATTTCCTTCTTTTGTATCTTTATGAGGCTCTTGACTGTACTTTTTTTGCTATTATAAGTGACCTTTATTTACTATTTTGGTAGTGTACCAATGTTTTAATCACCCTATATTAATGAAAATTATTCTCCGTATAGTCCTTTATTCCTTATGGAAATTAATTTATCAGATATAGATGAGTGGAAGGTAGTAGTATGTCATGAAATATATGAAACCATGATGAGTGGAAGGTGCTAGATCCATGCAATGATGGAAGATAGTGAGAAGGTAGTGTGTTGGAATGAAACACAAATGAGGTGAAAATAACATTTAGTACCATCACAAATAAGTATTTAAGACCATGGGGGAATCATATACACATATAAAAAATATTCAAACCATGTTGGAGGTCATTGGAAAGCACATAATGCTACAAAAAGAAACCTAGGAGTTTGCAAAAAACTTTAAAATATACTAATTTTCCTTACTATTTGATAAATTTGGAATATGAATATGGTGAGAACACATTGGTGTATTTATTTACATTTATCCTTGGGAAAAAATATTAAGGAATCTTTTTTGGGAAACATAATAATCATGAAAGAGACCCCTACAATTAAGAATCAAACAATTCTTAAAACACTTTCTCTCTCCTGGCCTATACAAACTCCCTTTACATGTTGATATACTATATATTTTTACTATTATTCATTATTGAGATCTATTTATAAATAAATTGTGTGTAAAATGACTGATGAATTCCATGGAAAGGTGAATTATGTTCTTGAGAAGCTTCACAATCTTGAGATTTTCTGTTGTGATGTCTTGATGAAGAGAAATTATATAAAATTGACTGCCTACTTAGATGAAGGAACCATAATGAGTTACTTTAATTAAAATGGATGGTTAATGAAGGTGAGATGACAAATTTAGAATCAATTTCCATAGATGGAATATATTTGAGACTAATTTCTTTGGTCAAAATTGTAGATTTGGATTCTCTCTCTCATGGTCATACCACCTGCAAACTTGAAGAGCTCTCCCTATGTGTAAAGAATACATTTGAATGTAAGGGACCAATTATTGGGCCTATTTTTAATATTTTTTCCTTAAATATCTTATATAATATGTATCATATCCTATTTTTCAAATTATTGGCCTCAACTCTATGGAATGGTTTGTACAAATCCATACTTTTGCATGAAATACATTAAAACAACCTTTTCTTACATATTTATTCACAAATAATTATTTTAACCACAAATTTTAGGTCATGATGGAAATAAAATGATTCATTATAATTTTATAAAAATAAATAAACCTTTTGACACACTTTTGGGCAAAAAAATTGCATGTGTGAGCTGTAAAAAGACCCTTTCCAAGCTTAAAATTGCATAAAATGTTCTTTTCAAATTATGAAAATTTATTACTAAGGTAAATTAATGTATATTAATGTGTTAAAAATTATTTTTAATAATTTATGGTCCTTTGACACTAATTTTATCATTTAAAGACCAAAATTTGTCTTTTTAGGCCAAAATACATAGTTTGGACCACCTTGTAGAGGCACAATAATACTATGAAAAGTTTAATATTATAAGGGTTAATATTTGGCCCTGATATTACAAATAAAAATCATGAGTTGTCACTCTATATATATTGATATAAATACAAGATCAACCCTTATTCATTCAATACCTTTAAAACCTAAAAAATACCAAACAAACCAAGGAACTTATCAAAAATATCTTTATCAAACATTAAATTGATTAAAACTTCCCTATTTACATATAAATCATAGGTAAAACACATACATGTTTGAATTACTAAAGGAGTATCCCAAAATCTTGATTTTCCAAGTTACATGTTAAGTCCTTATTCTACTTGATTTACACACATTGTATGATTCACACACAAGCCATCACATAGGGGAGAACTACATCAGTCTAAGGCCCTCTTTTGATTATTTTCAATGTAGGTATAATCCTTTGACATTGGTTTTATTGGGCTCGGCTCAAAACCATATGACCCTAACCCATTTTCCCTAAGGTCACATTGAAGATAGAAAGCTAGGTTTTTTCCATTTCATTAGGAGTTAATGTCCATGATCTAGATCTAAATGCACTAGAGGTAAGGTGAATCCAAACCCAAAATCATCCAAGATCTTACATCCCATTTCACTATATATTATGTATAGGAAACTATTATTTTGTCAGACATTAACATCAACATAAATGACTAGATAGTTAGAGGCACCGAATCTAGAATATGACAATTGTTCTATAACTATCTTCCCACCTACATTCATCCTATTTAAGATATAAATATATATTAGCATCACAATAATATAGGTACTAATATTATTTATCATTTCTATATCTATCCTATTTTTACTCATCATATTTAAACTATCTTAACATAATAAATTTAGTGTATGCTTATGTATAAGTTTAACATTTAATTGGCTTGTTTTAGATCTTATTATCACCCTTGTGCCATTTAATTTGTATATTCTTAATCCTAAGGTTAAATTAAAATACATGCCCCAACATTTCATTTTAGGGTTACATATTTGGTGAACTCAATCTTTGAACATTGAACCCTAGGTCACTTAGGGTTTTTTGATTTTTTATTTTACTGGCCCCTAATTGGCATAAAATATGTGCAACATGGATTTATTCCTAGATTATTTATGCCTCTCCTATCCATTCCTCATTTTCATATTTATAACATTTTAAAAGGATGAGGAGGATTTTATTCCCATTTAAAATCAAAGGAGGATGTCAACTTTCACCCCTCTAACTAGGTTCATGTTATCCCCTCTTCAAAGGGTAAGGTGGACCATAGTTTTATATAAAAATTGGGTAACCATAAAAATCTTCCAACATACCTTGATGGTACATATATTAATTTTCAATCTGAAATACCTTGGGAATTGTACTTATAAAAACCTAAAATATCTAATCATAAATATGACTAAGTTACTACATGACTTACAAAATAAAAATTAGTATTTAGACTCATAGATCACTTTATTGTAAAATTAGATTATAACATTGAAAAATTCTAAGAATTTTATCTTATCTAAGGTACTAAAAAGATAATTTACACATTTACCTAAACCCCTAGATTCATTACTCCCATGGCTACTAAAGTGCTAACTTATATCTCTCCCTCATCCTATTAAGGTTGATATGAATAAACCTCTAACCAAAAAATATGGTGTAAATACTTATTATGATTATCATCAAGGACTACGATTATACAAGTATATGACTAGCATTGAAGCACAAGATCCAAGATCTTAATGATGACCAAAAACTTACATTTGAGGATCCTCCAAAGGAATTATATTAATAACAACTCAAAAATCATTTTTGCCAATAATATTTAACAATTATCTTATACATGGATGGTGCTTATTTTTTTCATAACCAAATTGATCCTACCCAAATAAAAACCACTTTTTAAATAAAGAACCTAAAACAAATGGGATGCAATCCAACACACTTAGAAAATAAAGGATATTGAAAAAAACCCTTAGGAAACATAAAAACACCAATTTCTTGTGGTCCAAAATCAATTCAAAAATGGGTTTGGGTTATGATTACCACATCTCCATATGATTTTACAATAGGAAATATTTGGCTATACAAACTGTAAGCAAAAATTGACCCAAATCAACAAGGCATTTCCTTTTCTCATAAATTAAAATTAATATATAATCCAAATGATATCACTAACTCTTCTACTACACAAAAACATGAGGATGAACATGCTATGTACCTTTTCAACCTATCCAATCATGATGCAAAAAATGTAAAATATCCAACCTAAGGCTATAAGGAACTAAATAGGGAAGATACCTATGATAATTAATTGGATATGATCATATATTATTATCTACAAAAACTTCAAAGAAATCCAAAAAAATAAAAATCATTCAAAATTTCAAAAACACTATCAAAACTTACCTATTATATTATCTCCTCAACATCTATGTGTTACTTTCATATTGATGGACCACATAATCAATTACTCCTACATACACATATGTGTCACAATTTTATGTTGGGTGTGATACATGCATACACATATACATGATACACTCTTATTTAATATGTTTATATTTCCCTCTACTCATGTCATATGGACATTAGAGAAATCCACTTCTTCAATATTGATACACAAATGTTAATGAATCAATGATCACTCTACACTATCATGTTTGAGCTTACATATGTACTTAAACATGCATATTATCCATTATTATATCTTACATATGTTACTTCATACGATATATACTTTACATTAATTTCTAATTCATTAGAGACATGAGCCACTATGACATGTTTATTTTGGATTCTTATGTTTTACTTTATGCATATCCTTGAGTGTCTTGTTTTGCTTGTTTAATAATTTAAATATGATACTTTATTTCTGGTCTCTATGCCTATGTATGATTTATTTGAAATATATATCATGTCATTATTTTTGGTATGGAAATTTGAATATGTCATCATTGATTTCATAGACATTCAACTAAGTCATGTCCCTTTGATTGTGTGTCATTTGAACATGCCCCTTGTTGGCAGTATATTTTGACCATTTCTTGTTGACTTACTTTTGAGTGCTCTTGTGTGTGTGCTTATTTATTTACTGATATTTTATTGTTATGATCTAAAAATTACCATGATATTTATCATGCATATTAATACTGCATGTGATCACATTGGATCTATGCACTTCAATAATATATTTACCTAGACATGTTCTTTATATATTATACATGGTTATATTCACATATTTTATAGTTGTTTACCATTTAGGGTTGTGCTAATTAATAACTCTTATTTTTACCTCACCTCAAAGGGAGGGGGCATATTATTAGGGGAATTCTTGGGAAGCATGTTCTCTACACTTGTCATAATTATCAGATTAATTAGGGGAATGCTTTGGAATCATTTTCTCCACACTCATTCAGTATTTGATATTTATATCAAGTTTTAAATTTATTGGGAGAATTATTTGGAATCATGTTTTCCATATTCATATAAATATATGGTGCTTATATTAGTTATCATATTTAGTGGGGGCATGCTTTGGAAGCATGTCCTCTACACCTTTTAAGTATTCATCATTTCTAGTTTACAGTAGGGGCATGTTTTGAAAACACATCCTCCATATTGGTACTTATATCATTTTTCATATTTATCCATATATAGTGGGGGAATAATTTGTAAATATTTCTTCCACACACAATTAAGCAAATTAGTCAAGGCACATAATTATATGATTTAGATTCATAGTTATGGTAAAATTCTAAGCATTAGTACTATTATTATACAAAGTTTTAGTATGAGACATATCTAAGGTGCATATGTTATGCAAGATGTGCCTAATATTTCAAAATCAAAATGAGTATCAAATTCCAAAACTATTGCACATATTGATACCTCATGAAATTTCATGAACGATATTGAGCCAATATACTACAATAGTTGACTCAACTTATGGTATGGTTGAGGTGATCAAATCAATAAATGTTGACATGTTTTCATGTTGGACTTGATCATACAACCTCAATAGATTATAAGTATAATTGGGTTGCATAGCTAAGATAATCCCAACTGCCAGGTGGTAACTCATTTTTTCTCCAAAGTTTAGGGCTTATGACTTCCAATCTCTCTCCTTGGATATATGAAATTTAAATATTTATCTAAATTTATCCTAATGTCAATTTTATAGCATTAAAATAATAAAAAAATTCAAAATAACTTGATAATAGACAAAACAATTACATCAACACACAAGTGTACTTAAAAACCTTAATCTTTCATTTCAATTTTTAAATTAATTTTAACCTAGATTATATGCATTAATTTTACATTATAACATGATATTGTTGTAGCTAAATTACAAACAAAGCACTCAAATTCAACTCAACAAAATACAAGGTGTGTATGCACACCCAAGTAGTTATTGTTTTATTTTAAATTAGTAAGTTTGTTACTATATTAAAGGGGGGAAATAAAGATTATATTTTATGATTATGTAGCATATCAATATTTAACACTTGGAAAACTTAGACCTCTGATATTCCTCTCACTTTGTTTCTATAAACATTACATTTTCTCTATCTTGTTATCTTGACTAGTCTTAAATTTATGACACTAAGATTCTATCTTTCCTCAAATGCTTAAAATTTACTTATCTTAGCCCTTTTAAATTTTTGATCTTGTACCTATTTTTCTACTATCTAGACACTAATTTTAGGGATAGATAGTATCATCAATGTTACTATACTACATTGATGTAAGTGTCTAGTGCCCTAAAGTCATATAATTTTCAAATGAAAAGTATTTTAATGGTCTACCTAAGTTTTTTAATGTGATTTATTAATCCAAAAGTATTGATATAAATACAAGATTAATCCTTTGTTAAGAACCTATTATATCACATTCACAAAATACACAAGAATACATTATATATATATATATATATTGATATTATATGAATTTTATTGAAGGGATAACTCCAAATCACTTGCCACTTTGAGGGGGATACCTCCTTATAAAAGTAACACTCTAATTGATTTATATTTTCTTGGATGATTTACAATAGCATATGAACCTCTATTTATACTATCCTAATATATTACACTCTTACATTATATGCATGTGGTATTATTCCTCTATGAAATTATTATTCGTTACAATTAATACTCCTTTATTTACACTATTGTAATATATCCCACTCTTCCATTCTATGCATGTGGGATTATTCCTCTATGACATTATTATTCATTACTATTCATATTGTTATTCATTAATATTATTCTACCCTCAATATATATAATAAATACCTATACCTATGTATCTTAAATTTAATCCTCCTTGACATATTTCATCCATATGATAAGAAATATATATCAAAAATATGTTGAGGACAAGATAGAAGCCCTAATATGCATTATTTTCTACTTTCACTTCTTTTTCATGTGTTTTGATAGGAGCATGTCTAATATTTGTGTGAATAGAATCACTATAACATTAAATTGATGCTCAAATGGAATATAGGAATGAACATCAATAGAAAACAAGGATTTTTGAAGGTTATATCTGAGCACTAAAATTTAAATCTTGACGATCATCACCTAAAATCTAGAAAAAGGTTACTCAAAATAATCTGCTTGGTGAGACATTGGAGGATATATGTCATCTCCCTTATAATTGTTCTTTACATATATTAATTTTTTAGTGGTTAACCCCAAAAAAAATGTAATTGTTTTTTGAATAATTGGTGGATAACGTGGAATCATCAGTGGCATGTTTAGGTGCTTGTTTGGGTGCATCCAAATGTGAATTAGTCATAGCCAAATGAAGGAAAGTAGCATACTATGTGTTATAAAAATCATCCAAATCTAACCATGTAATTATGTCCATCTCATATGCTTAAACCATAGGATCTAATTATGATCACCATGATCTCATTATGTAAGGTGAGTGTATATAGTGAGTAAAACTCATACTTACACAACCTATTACAAAAAAAAATCATACAATAATAGCCCTATAAAAATCTCTATACCATATGTTAAGAACTTATTATCTCATATAAAAAATGCACAAATACTAAATATATATTGATATTATATTCCTTTTATGAAAGGAATTACTCTGAATCACTTGTCACTTCAAGGGGGTTACCTCCCTATTAGAGTAACACTCTAGTTGATTTATATTTTATTGTATTATCTATGACCTATGCCCCTCTATTTATACTATTCTAATCTATTCCACTCTTTCATTCTATGCATGTGGGATTATTCCTCTATAACATTATATTCATTACTATTCATACTACCAATCTTTACTACTATTATACTTTCAATTTATAATATAAACCCCTACCTAAGTATAATAAAAATGTAACATACCTAGGGAGGGGTATATTAGAAGCATAAATATTATAATAGTGAATAGTAGTTAATAGTAAGGAATAGTAGTTCAATACCTCATGCATAAAAATGAGGAGTTGGGTAGATTAGATTAGTATAAATATAGGGGCATAGGCCATTGATATGCATCCAAGAAGAAGAATTGTAGTTAATTCTTACTCAAATAAAGTAACCCCATTGAAGTGTCCCATAATAAGAGTTATTCCTTCCCCAAAAGGAGGTTTGTGTGTGTAATGTGTGATTTAGTTAATACATAGCCAATTAGTGTTGTTATTCAATATTATGTGAGTGGGGTTCTTAACAATTAGTATTAGAGCTATTTCTAGGGCCATTTATGTTATATTTATTACAAGCACATTTTGAAGCTTCATTAAATCTTAGGTTTTTTCAAAAGTCAGGTCTACATCTTTTTCTCTTGACTAGTCAAAATCTAAAGCTAAAAGTTGTCATTTAAAAGTGCAAATTTTCATTTTTTATCAACAATTTTTTTTCATACACTTTTTAGATTCTAATAAAAAAATATCAATTCATTTATAATATTTGTGTGCTTCATTCCCAAATTTCCAAAATAGTTTGAATTTTTGAGTTTCATTAAGTATTTTAAAATTTATCATAGTTTTAATAATAGCTTTTATGTGAAAAAAGACTGTTCTTCTACATGCAACTCTCAAATAAAAAATAATTGTACCAAAATTTTTATGGGTTTTATGTGTCTCATTTATAGATATATATAAAATTTTGATGTTTTTAATTTAGTTTAGTATTTTAAAAGTTAATTAATTTTTAGTAATGAATTCTATAAAATAAATAAATAAATTGATTCTTCTTTTACATACAACTCTCTAATAGTCAATAATCATGCCAAACCATTTATGGGTTTTGTGCACCTTGGTGTTAGATTTACACATAAGTTTAAAGTGTTGAATTTAGTATATTATTTTAAAATTTATCATAATTTTAATAACTACTTATATACATATATATATATATATATATATATATATATATATATATAATGGTAGTTTTACTCACTGCTACCAAAAAATATCAAATAAGTTTATTAATTTTAAAAGTGGATGCTACCTTGAATAAAATAAGTAATGATATGCATATTTATTTTTGATCTAATTAAGCTTCACTCCCATATAAGAACATAATATGGAGAGGAAATAAAAGTATGGATATATTTGGAAGATTCTTACCAACCCTGATATATTAATTTACATCATTTGGATGAGACTAATTCATATATGGATGTATCAAAGCTAAAAATTGAAGATCCTAATTTGGTACTTAAAGCATCCATGCTAAAATCTGAAGCACTTAAGTAGGCCAATGAAGAGCCCATACTAGCCACCAATGTTTCAAAAAGTTCTATCTATTCTTTGATGGGGATAACCACTCTAAAAATAATGTGTGTAAATAAAAATGCTAAAGGGGATGGCATGTATCCTCCATTGTCTCACTAGGTAGACTAATTTGAGCATCCTTGTTCTAAATTTGAGGTGATCATCACCAAACATCAACTTTCACTACTTAGCTATAACCTTCAAACTAAAATGTTTCTAGTTGTAGTTATTATTTTCATCAATATTTGTGCACATCCACCTCATGGTTTAGTGCTTCTATTCAGACTATTCTTTTACATGCTCCTTTCAATACACATGAAGAAGAAGTGGAAGAAAAAATGTATTCATGGATGTTCTTCCATTTGGTCCTCAACATATTTTTTATATGTAATTCTTTGTATGTTTTGAGGATGAAACATGTCAAGGGGGATGAAATTTAATATACTTAGGGAGGGGTATATTAGTAGAATAAATAATAGAATAATGACTAGTAGTGAATATTAAGGAATATTAGTTTAATACTACATGCACAATAATTTTTATATGTAATTATTTTCATGTTTCAAGGATGAAACATGTTAAGGGGGATGAATGTAATATACCTATAGAGGGGTATATTAGTAGCATAAATAGTAGTGAATATTAAGTAATAATAGTTAAATACCATATACATAATAATGAGGAGCTGGATAGATTAGATTAGTATAAATACAAGGTCATAGACCATTGTAATACATCCAATAAGAATAATTATAATTGAGTACTGGTCAAAAGAGGTAGACCCCTCTAAGTGGCCCATAATTGGAGTTATCCCTTCCTTAAAATAAATTATGTGTGTAATGTGTGATTTATTTAATATATAGTCAATTAGTGTTGTTATCCAGTTATTATGTGAGTGATGTTCTTAACACCTCACTCATTCCTGACATATAAAACCTTGAAAAGGCCAAAGAGATGAAGGTACTTATCAAAAAACACTTTATCAAGCATTAAATTGATCAAATTTTAAGATGAACACATATACAGGTTTGAGGTAATGAAGGAGCAACCCAAGAGCTTGATTTTATAAGTTATAAGCTAGGTTACTGTTTTACTTGATTTACACACATTTCATGATTCACACACAAGCCAACGAATTGGGGATAAATACATCAATTTAAATCACTCTTCAACATATTGGAGATATAGGAAATGTCCTTTAAAAATGGGTTCATTTAGATTAGCTCAATATTATATTCCCACTAACACATTTTTTCCTAATGTCAGATTGAAGATGGAAAGCTAGGGTTTTTCCTTTTCACATGGAATGAATATTCTTAACCTAGATCTAAATTCACTAGAGTGAAAGTGAAGCCAAACCTAGAAAGCATCTAGGTGGTTACATCTTATATCACTAGATATTTCATAAGGACGCTATTGGTAGACCTAGACATTAGCATCGATGCAACCATCCTAGGCTGATGCAACTATCTAGATATTTAGAGGCACCAGATCTAGAATATGATAATTATTCTAGAAATATCTTCTCACCTACTTTCATCTTGTTATATATCAAGAATTGCATTAGAATAAGTTAAGTACTTATTATTTTTCATTTTTATATTTAACCTATTCATACTTAACATATTTAGACTATCTTAGTATAATAAATTTGATATATGTTTACATTTGAGTTTAAAATTTAATTGGCCTAATATAGATATGATTATCACCCTTGTGCCATTTATTTTTTTTAATATTAACCCTAAGCTTAAAGTGATATACATAATTCATATTAGGGTTAAATAATAGGAAGCACCAATGTTTATGTAAGTTTGCCAAACCTTTTACTATATAAATAAAGTTTATTGGAATATGAATTAAAGGTAAAATATACTATAAAAAACTCAATGTCTTAAGCATTTACTATATTATTGCATGTGAAGTGACTTAAATAATATTTAATGAAACACCCAAGGCATGTCTATCCATGTAACATTTATGCACTGCACCTATCTTTGAAAAATTAAATCAATATCATTTTTTTGGGCTAACATAGGTACCCACAAAGGATGTCCTTCAAATCCACCAATTGCTATGGAGATGAATTTATGAAATTAAATTATGTAGATCCTCTACTATGAAATTAGGTTTTCTACTTCATATGATATTCTTCTTCCCTAGTCCTCATCCAAATATTGAACTATTATCATTTTGAAAGCATAGTTAAGCTTTTTAAAGTACTTTTTTCTCTAATCCATAGTCAACTTGGATTATAATTAGTATACTGGGTGGAGGCATCACCATTGGCTAGCTAAGTGAGACCAAGGTACATTATTTGAGAGGCCAATGATTACACTAAGTATCATCTCATGAAAAATTACTTTGTGACATCTACATTGTTGAACTTCTATTTCATGGAAATGTTAATCATTTCTCCCCAATATATGTATTACTTCCCATTATAACTAATATTCATAGCCATAAACATCCATGGATATAAATTCATGGTTTTTTTATTATTAACCACATGGATGACAATATTTATCATGTTTGATATATATTCTTTGAATTTAGGTATGAATAAGTTATTCAAGTGGTTAGAAAGACATGTTATCTTATGTTTAATACATAAATCCTTAATAGTGGTTAGGCGATTTTTAGTATTTTTATCCCAATAGTGTTTTAACACTACTAAACTCATCTTTACATAGGTTTTATGCATTGGGATTATTAAACCCATACCTATTGATGTTCCATCCAATTTATCCATCAAAGACCCACCAATTTATTTTATCTCCTTGGTATTTGGATCATAGTGTTAAGCATAGGAGTGAACCAAATGTAATCATTGGCTTAAGATAGGAATTTGAAAACTTAAAAAAAAAACATTTCTAAAATGTGAATAATCATAAAATATGTATTTTATGCATTGATCCATTTTTGAAAATATTCCATGTCCAAATGGACAATATTAAAATCCTCAATCTTAAGAAAGTTGGTCTCTAATACATATAATGGCTTAAACCCATATATTTATACTTAATTTTTGTTGTTTTGAAAATATTAAGGACTAATTTAGTGAGAACTTAAATATTACGAATATTAAGAGGAAATAAATATTGATGTAGTTGTAAGTACTAGACTATGGTGCTCATGAAAACACTTTCAACCTCATAGGATTGTGTATCATGTGAAAAAGGTAACTATTAAAAATTCTATAGGTATTTATTAATCATGAATATCCCTGGCTAAAAATTATTGAAAGGTTGAACAAATGCTATTGATAACCATATCACTATGTAGTACTCAAAATCCTTTAATTTTTTACTATAATTCTATAAAAATTGCCTTTGTGTGAGAGAATAGAAGTATAATAGAGTTTTGTAAGGCATTGGAACATAAGTTGTTTTTAAAATGATCCCTATGGAATGTTTTAAATAAATTGGGAAAGGGATTCATTATACTATTATATGAATTCCTTGCCCCTCACATGTGTATTATGTATCTATGTGACCATCCTACTTAGCCTCATAGGCATGATGGAAATGGATTAACATAATAAACAAAAATTCATTTCTAGCATGTCTATGGGTATGGGTGGTCCCATATAAAGGGTCTTGGTATGTGTGTAGGTGCTAATACATATATTTCATTTATGCATCCTACATGTCTCAAAAGATATTCAAGCTTGACCTTCTATTCATGCATATAAAGAACACACTTTATACTTTTTTATATCCATTTTAACCACATTTAAAAGACTTATATTTTTCATTGAAAAACATACTTCTTAGTTTTGACTTAGAAATTTGACACCAAACTTCCAGTGTTGTTCTTGACATAGATGGATTTGACTTTGACAAATACAAAGAATAATAACGTCTAACATTAATATTAAAGAAATAATTTTGGTTGATCAAGGCATGAAAGTAAAATATTTAATTTTATGATGAATCGACATGCATTATCTATAATCTTGTTTACCAAAGGAAGTGGATTCTATTTGTCACATGTTCATACATTATGCACGACTTCTATGAAATGGTGGGAAACACATAAACTACATATTATAGATTGGTAAGTGTGCAAATAATTTATTTTTTATGATAGTTGGGAGAGTAATATTAAGAAATGATTTCTAATAAATTCAAGAGATACAAATTCTATGGATCATTTTTTGGCTTGTGAAAATGTATAAACCACAAGCGAGTTCATTATCCTAGTATGGATATGTGTGCATGGGTTATTTTTCACTTTGAAATATTTGGCACACATATAATATGTTATTAGTGATACTTATATGGATACATTATAATGGTAAATATGAAATAATAATTGGAAAACACTTTCAATATTTAGTCAAGAAAGACCAATCTGAATGAACCATACACATGATACAAGATTTATATTTTATAAAAATGTGTAAATGGAGAAAAATTTATTATTAATGAATAGTGAGGGGGATTGTAAAATTAAAACTTGAAGGGTACACAAGATAATGAAAGTGGAAACATGAGCTATAAAAATATAGGGAAATTTTTAGGTGGAAACATTAAATGAAGTTAAGGATATTTGTATGATATGGGATAAAAAGAGTCTCAAGAGAATACAATCCATTTGAAGGTGTAAAAAATAATATTGAAAAAATATATATATATAACTCATAAAGTAATAAATTTAAATATTATAATCAATTTTTATGCAAAAAATATGTGAATATTGGAACTAATGATGAATTGAGGATGTCTATTATTGGTGATTATTGTATTGACGTGGAATTGTCATGCATCATTAATATTATTTTGGTAATTTAAGGACATTTTAATAATAAATTACTTTAATATGAAAGGAGTACATGACTCTTTTAATAAAATAATAATTAATTTAAAATAGAATATATTAATTGTATATAAAATATTATACATGAACTGGAATCTAAACATGAAAATAAAAGATGAGATTGATAAGACACTAGAAGTAGTGGTACTATATGAAGTGAATGAATATGTCTAGGTTAGTCTAATAATAATAATTATTAATTAAAAAAATGACAAGGTAATGCAAGGATTATTAGATGTTAAATGATTCTCTAGTTAATATCAAAATTTGACACCATGCATATAGGATGTGTTAGAAGGAGTCACTAGATGTAAAATTTATAAATTCACATATGGATTTAATACATATATAAAATTAAATATTATATATGAAGATAAATAAAATATAATGTTTGATAAAATGTGATGTTTATTTGAATATAATATGATTCCATTTTGATTAAATAATGCATAAATAATATTTTGATGTATTTTAGTGTAGGCATTTTATGATTTTATTCTCAAGCTCTTCCATGTATACCTTAAAGTTTGGATGCTCTACATTTTAGTAATGGATCACTATGAAAATTTATTTTTTATGTATATATGTTTTAGTGAATATTATATATTATTGATTCTAAAAAATTATAAATTAATATTTCCATTTGTAAATTTTACTATGGATGTAATTTGTAAAGAAGTCACGCTAGTAGATCCCAAAAATATAGATATGATATTATAATTAGATACTCTACATTGTACACACTAAATATGAATTATATAGAACATTAGTCTTGTATGCTTGGCAAGTACTTATCATGGCTATGCCCTTCAATTTCTATGACCTTCCTACTATAGAAGGGATAACACTCACTATCTCTTATGTCTATTTATTATCTCTTAGTTTGAACATATCTTATTATGATGACCATTACTTTTATACTACTCAAAATTGTATAAACCTAATTAATATAATCCTATGACAGTTTTGGATATGTACATATTTTCCATATTCCTTGACACTTGCATCCCAACCATATGACTATATCAACACTAGTGTCATGTGCTAAAGTAAGTGTTCAATGCCCTAAATTCATAAAATTTTCAAATGAAATGTATTCTAAAGCTTAGTAAAATTAATTTAATGTGATATATTTCCAAAAGGGACACACACACACATAATATCAACCCTCATTCATTCCTCACCTATCATAGACCTATCAAGTCAAAAGGAAATTGAAAAAAAACATTAATTAAACATTAAAGTGAGAAAAGTTTACCTATTATTTCCTATTTCAATAACACTCATAGGGACATACCATCTATAGGTCTGATATACTAAAGGAGCGTTACATTAGCCATATTTTATAAGTTATAAGATAGGCTACTCTATTTTTTTTCTTATCACATGTTTCTTCTTAATACACACATAAGACAACATGTAGGGGATAGGTAAATAATTCTAAGGCCCCCTTAATAGTATTAAAAATGTAAGAAATTCCCATTTATAGAAGGGTCCTTTGGGAAGCTTGGTACCATGTGATCACTAACCCATTTATCCCATAATTAATCCAAGCATGAGTAAAGTATGCTTTGATCATTTGACAAAGAGTGAGATCATGTGCATGATATAAATTCAAGGATACAAAAAACCTATAATATTTCAGATTATCACATCTAGATATAGTTCATATTCTATACTAGATACCTACATCTAAGTCAGATAGTAGCTTCGATGAAACAATCCACATATGACCCAAGAATCTAAGGCCACAAAGTGAAAATTTATAGAATATGACAAATGTTCCAATATCTTGATCTAGTCCACTTTCAATTTTTTTAGTCCCTATCTGCATGTGCATAATAAATCAATTAAGTAGTCTCATTTATGATTTAATTCAATATCAATCAATGGACATACTTTCCATTTTTAGCATAACATAGCATTTATATTTAAAATATTTTTTATCCATGTTTTCAAATTAATTGGTTTGTTATAGATATGTTTATCACCCTCGTTCTTATTAATTTATATATTCTTAACCCTATAATATACTAATCCATATTGAGTTAGGGTTAAACCTTTAGTGAACCAAACTCTTTATGCAAACCCTAACTTATCATAGTGTATTTAACCTTCTAAGGTTTTTCATTATTATATTTTTTCAGTTTTGATCTATCATTTGTATGCAACCTAGAAATAGCCCTAGATTAGTTAGTGTTTTTGTTTAACACCTATATCTTCCCCCTTGTTCACATATAATGGCTCAAAATAATGAGGTGACACATTTCATACCTAATGAAGATACAAATAAGTAAATTGAACTAGATACTAAAATAAGTTATCATAGATTCTAAGCATGAAAATGATACATCTAATGAAAATAAAAAAATAAACAAAGAACAAGTACAATCTCTTAATTTATTTCAACATCATATCTGGGGAAACATAAATATTCTTGATGAAATACTAAGAACCATATTATACATTAAAAAATAAAAAACCATCAATGAACAACCAAGTCCATCTACTTATCATGCTATTTGAGATATGGGTCATTCCCATATAGAAAAAATCCTCCTTTAAGTAAACCACCACTTCATACTTATAATGGGGTAACATGACATGTTTTCACACCTTTTTTCCATAAAACTATTAATGCTACATCTCAAATGGGAAACATTAATACTTCTACCCAATTACCAGTTTCTATGCCCATAACTACTCAACTTGTGGGTACACCTCCTTTGGTGACTTCCAAAGATTCAAGCCTTAATGACCAAGAGGTGAAATATATTTTCCAAACTATAAAATTATTGAAATCTAATGTTACAACTATTGAACAAACTTCTATGAAATCATGTTATGTTATTGATTCAAAAGAGGTGTTACATAACTCTCTTTCACCTAATATATCTTTGAATCCCTTACCAACTAGTTTTGTTGAACCCAAGTTCAAATTTTATGATGGAAAGGGTGCTCCTAAACAACATCTTCAATTTATTTATGCGACATGCCTTGATTATGCTTCCAATGATAAACTTTAGATTAAACTATTTTGAAGGAGCCTCAAGGATTGTACTTTAATGCGATTCTATGATTTACCAATCCAATCAATAAACACATGCAAACCTCTTGTTGATCAATTTTTTTCACACTTTTTTATAAATATTACTAAATTTTTTTCATATTCTCAAATTTTAAAAAAATGGAACCAATGAAACTATAAATGAATATGTATTAAGGTAAAAGACAATGTTGGATAAAATGAACAATCCAGTGGAAGATAAAGATCTTCAAAAAGTATTAAATAAAAGTTGTTTACCACATAACACTAGTCCATTAGTTTCAAAAAAATTAAATTTTAATGGGGTAAAAATTAGTTGATGAAATCCAATTGGAAAAAAGCATTTACTTGGACCTAAAACTATGAAAGTTGAATTAGTGGAATATTCAAAGTGACATAATTTTGATTGAGTCCTTTCACATAAATAAAATTTTCTTATATTATTAACCATGGTATTTGATTAGTACCACAAGCCCCTACTCCTTATATTTTCTCATCATGACCACTAATTCCAATTATACATACACATATCATTATAGATATTATAATCCCAGATATCAAACTTATACATGTTTCTTGGTAGTACCATCAGTTTATTACACCATGTTCATAGTTGGGAGATGAATGTGATCATCTTTTTTATGAGATCATAAAATAATATTTTATTTTCAAAATATTACAAAAATACAAAAAAAAATCTAAAAATATTTTTATCTTTTACATGTTCTATCATCTCCTTAGAATCTATGTTGTTAATTCCATCTCATATATGGAATATTATTTATTTCTATATACACTTGTGTTTCATACATATTTTGAGTGTGATATAGGCATACATAGGCACATGATATATACACTTATAGATGTTTGGCCTTCCATCTACTCATGTCATTTCGACATTGGGGGAATCCACTTCTTTGATCATGATACATCCAAGTTATATCATTCTATGATCATTTTCCATTATCGTGTCTGAGTTTATATAATTATTCATGCCTTTATCCATACTTATATAATTTTTAGTGTACTCGATATGCTATGTACTTAATTTTTTTATAACACATATATTCATGGAATAGTATGATATGTTGATATTGATTGCTTATGTTTCATGTTTTCCATTTGTGCACTTATTTTGGTGTCTTATCTTGCATTGTATTAATCTTTAAATCATTTAAATGTGTTCCTTTCTTTGTGGCATTTGTGCCTATAATCACTTATTGTGACTTTTGAATATGTCATAGTTTTTTTTTATTTTGACATTTAAATATGTCATTCTTTACTTTACAAACATATGACTAAGTCATGTCCCTTAGATTTTATGGAATTTAAACATGTCCCTTATTTAAGGTTTCCTTATACCATTGTATTTTTATTTAATTTTGGTTGATATTATGTGTGTGCTTAATTTCTTGTTTATCTTTTACTATTACTATCTATACATTTCCATGATTCACATCGTGCATATTAGGACTTTGATGTGATCACATATTATGTAACTCAATGTTATATCTACCTAGACATGATCATCATGTATTCTATATGATACATTCACATATTATACACTTGACTTATCATTTTGTGGTAATGTGAGTACCAATTTCTATTTCTCCTCACCTCAAAATTGGGGCATACTAGTGGGGGAATTTGATAGAGGCATGCCTTCCACACATTCATTATTTTAGATATTAGTGGGCGTATTTAAAAAATTCATGACTTACACATTATTTAGTACTTAGTATATTCATATTGAATCAGGTCATGTTATGGAAACATGTTTTCCATACTTATACTATTTATCAAATTTGGATTTTATTAATGGCATGTCATGCAAGTGTGTCTACCACACTTTCAAACTTTTAAATTATCCAAATTGTATAGTTATATGATTTATATACACATTTTTGGTATCATTATATACATTGGTACCATTATTATACCCAAGTTTCAAATTTAGAAATATATGAGGTATATATGCCATGCAAAATAACACTTTAAATAGAAAAATCAAATCAACTTTTAGATTTAAATACTTATATGGATTTTTATTGAGCCAATCTACTAAAATAGTTGGTTCACTTTTGGTAGAGTTAAGGTGATTACATCACTAAATATTATAAAGTTTATATGGTGGAGTGATAAAATAATCCACCCACACCAGATGAATAGTGTGAGTATACCAAGTTATAAATATGATTGGGTTACAAGTTGTGTTAATCTCAAATGATAGGTTGTAACTCACATTTTCTCCAAGGTTGGGGTCAACTTTCCATCAAATATTTATATGTGTAGACTTTCAAGTTTTACTATTATCCTAATCTCGTATCTAAATCTTCACAATAAAGGATATCTTCAAATCAAAATACCAAAAGGAAAGATTGTTGCATCGATACATAAGTACAATCCTAACCTTACTCTCTTTCCTTTCAATCATTTAAAATTATTTTAATTACAAATTATATGCACTAATTATGTATTATAACTTGATTTGGTTGTAGGTTAGTCATCCAAAAATCACTCAAGTGGGACTCACAAAAAGGCAAGGTCTGATATACACACCCAAGTATGCATTTTGTTTCCTTTAAATGAGTAATTTCATTACTATATTAAATGGGGGGTATGTAGACACTAAATATAAATTATATATAACCTTAATATTATATACTCAATAATTAATTATCATAGTTATACCCTTAAGTTCTGAAGATCTTATTGCCAAAAGGCTCACACCCACTGTCTCTTCCACATATTACTTGTCTCTTAGTATGACCATAGGTCATTATAATTACTAGGCCTTATATACTACTCAGAATTATATAAAATTTATTATTATAATCCTATAAAATTTTTGGACTTATACATATTTTCAAGATTCCTATAAACTTACATCCTAATCGAACACCTACATTGATGCTAGTGTCATGTGCCAAACTAAGTGTATAGGGATATAAAGTCATAATATTTGAAAATGAACTATATAATAAAGGTAATATAAAGTGATTTAATGTTATTTATCTCCAAAAATTATTGATATTAATAAAATATCAACCCTCAGTCATTCTTGACCTGGCATAGACATATCAACTCACAAGGTAACTTACCAAAAAACATTCAATTGAGAAAAACCTCTTATTATTTCTTATTTTAATATTAATCATAGGGATAATCCATATATAGGTTTGATGTACTAAAAAAGTCTTCCATGATCCATATTTTCAAAGTTATAAGATAGGTCAATTTATGTGCTTGATTATCACACGTTTCATCTTGATACGCACAAGCTAACATATAGGGGAAACTACATAATAATTTGACCCTATTTATAGTATTGGATATGTAAGAAATGACCATTGATAGAGGATCCCTTGGAGTATCTTAGTATATGTTCCAACTAACCCATTTTTCCTATAGTCACTCTAAGTGTGAGGAAACTAGGGTTTGACCATTTGGATAAGAGAGATAAACTATGCATTATATCTAAACATGTGAGAGTAAAGGCAACATAAAACCTAAAAGGTTATATTGGTTTCACCTTGATATATTTTATATTATATAATAGATACCTATGTCCAAGTCAAATAATAACATTAAGGCAACCTTTAAATATGATATAAGTGTCTAAGGCCACATAGTGTAAATTTAAATAATATGGTGATTGTTCTAGGATCTTGATCTAGTACAATTTCATCTTATTTCATCCCAAATTTGTATGTTAACATTAAACCAACTTTGTACTCTTATTTATAATCTATTTCAATATTGATTAATAATTTTTATTTTTATTTTTATCATATCTCAACATTTAAATTCATAATATTGTCTATTTGAGTTTGTAAATTAATTTTCATACTATATATTTGTTTATCACCCTCATTCTTATTTTATATACTATTAACCCTATATTATATTGACCCATGTTAATTAAGGGTTAAATAAACCACCCAAAATGATGTACATGGTTTTATAAGATATTTGGGTATTATAAATAATTTACTGTGAATTATGCACACATTATAGAACTATTGGATGAATTATTGAAGAAAGGAGGACATTTTAAATGGTTGAAAATTCAACAAGTGTTGTTTAAGGCATTGAATGAAAAGTTTGGGCATCAAACCAATATTATAGTTTTTAATATGGGAAACATCATTTCATGCACATTTTGTTACATTTTTAACAACTATTGGAGAAATATTTACAAACCTATGGAAGGAAATATAGATTAGTTTATCTATTTTACAAGTTATAAATTTTATTAAACTATACAAAATAATACCATTATAAATAGGGAACTGAGAGTAATGTTATACATACTAAAATAAATTAGTTAGTACCTTATTTTAACATTATTAATTTATTAAATAGCATTATTTTTTACAATATGTATTTAAAGAGTGTGTATTACCTGGAAATATATGAATTTGAATAGTGTTGTTTTAACAATGTTAGTTATTAGTAATAGTAACTATTGGAATACTAAATTAAGTAACATAAAAAATTTCATACATAACAATAATTAAATCTATAATTTTAATAAATAATGAGATTCCTAATGTGTAAATTTATCTTATTGAAAGGGGTTTGGATAAAATTTTAGGAAAAGTAATAATTTTAAGATCAAATATAGCCCTAATTGGTCAAACTACGAAACCATAAATGAATTATGGTTAAGGTTGTAACTTATATTTAATTAAGAGTGAATTATATATTATTATAAGATATAATGTAACCTACAAGCGTGTATTGGATAATGAAAACACATACATGTTTCATGAGTGTCATGAAGGTATTGATACTGGACACTATGTAGGGGAAACAAAAAAAATGTTGGTAAGTTATTAGTATCCAATGTTATAATGACACACTAATGAATGTGAATATAAGTGTTACATGTTCCAAATAATTTAAAAATACAATAAAAAATCTTAAATTTGATTTGTCCCAATAGGAAAATATGAACCTTACCATAAATGGGAAATATATTTTTGGGGTCTAATTAACCCACTTATGAAATATATAATATTATAAAAAAAATTATCTTATAAGATTGGTTGATTTTTCACCAACCAAGGATTATAAATTAGCCATTACAATTTTTTTTTATGGGAAAACATAATCACAAGATATTAGTGTCCTTTAAGTTTAAAAAGTGATAGAGGGACCCACTTTAAAAAGAATAGTCACATGATTTTAAAAGAGTTTATAAATGTTCATCCTAAGACAAAACCTTACCATACAAAAAAAAATGGTATGGTGTAATAATTTATGATGAAAATATTTGGATGATATAATTTTAATTATAGTTTTGGAATATATAAAAAAATACAAACAACTAAATAAATATACTTCATTCTAGTTTGTTCATGGCAAGGAAATAATACTATGAGTGTAATTTATAATATTAACATTCCATATTTCACACAAAGTGAGTTGGAAGAGCACATGAAAATAAATATAATAATGGTAGAGGTACTAAATATACATGGGAAATATTTATTAAAAATATTAAGAGGAGGGGAAAATAGTCTATATATGGTATTGCATGATAAACACATAGAGACTACCTATTTTTGCATAGATGTCAAGGTGTTGTTATATGATTCTAGATATGTAAAACACCCAAGAATACTTCATACTGAATGAATGTGACTACATTTGAACCATCGAGTTCTTGATATTAGTGCATGAAAACTATACATGATTAATAAGGAACTATTATAGGGAAATTTCAAAAGATGTAGGATCAAACCCTAAGAATATTAATTAAAAAAAGATTTCACCATCAAGATTATGTGAAATGATATTTTTTCTATAAAAATTTATTACTTTATGTATTTTTATTTCTATTAAAATGCATTTTTTATGACATTCATGCAAAGGATCTCTATAGATCATCATACCAAATGTATAAGCATATATATTAGCTTGATGATGAGATAAAGGATATAATTATGATTGAATAAAATTTATAATATTTGGATAATATCTTTCTTGAATGGAATAGAGAGGCTTATTTTATGGTGTGACAATGTTCACTATGTGAAAAAAAGGATGTACAATAAGAATTAATTAATGATAAGTTAAGGGTAAGTAAAGTGTTAAGGAAATTATTATGTGTATTGATATAAGCTTATTGAAACCTATATAATATTATTACACATTACAAGCTATGGAATTTCACAAGGTATGCATGGAGTTACACATGGAATGATGGCTCACATAACCCATGAATGAAATAAAAATTAGTAAGGTACAAATATCATAGGAAAATATGAAACTATTTTAGCATTGGGAGGCAAACATGGGGGTATATGGAATTGGTATGGATAAATTAATATACCTGAAATTATTTTATAGTTTTTATAAAATATTTTCATACTTAAATAATCGAGAAAAAAAATATAAGTGAGCTAAGGATAATTTAACAAAATAATTGTAAGAAAAAATAGCGAATAATGAGTGAAGTTATTAACACTATTTGAGAAGTTTATAGGATAAGTATAAGAGAAATGTGAAAAAATGGATTGTTATAATAATAATTATTGAGGTAAATGACTAAGGATGAAAAATTTATTCATAGTATGAATGACAACATATAGATAACTAAAAATAATAAATAAAAGAAGTTAAAAGCTGAGGAGTTGCAATAGTATGAGTAGACTAGCATGAGTTTAATCAATGATACATGTAAGTAAATATAAGATGAAAATTTGAAAGGAACCCCTATGAAGAAAAAAGGTAAATAAACATGACATACATTTATAACTACACTAATGAGTTACCCTAAGATAGTAAAAAATGGAAAAAATTAGATACCCAAGATAGCTTTTGTACAATTGAATATTTCAAACACAAGATGACTAGACACACAAATTTAATCAAGGAAGAAATCAATGTGATTATGAGAAAGGATTACATGGATTTAGATATAAATATTTGGAATAAATAAAATCATTATAATTTTAAAAATTATCTTATTTTGGAAAACTTAAGAAGTTGAAAAAATGTTTTTGTCACATAATCATCAATGATGAATTTAATTTATAATATGAAGCACATATATTTCACCTCTGTCCATTAGTTAAATAATGGTGATAAATAATGAATAATAATATATCAATGTAAAAATAATGGATATTGAAATGTTTTGATGAAATAGTTGTGGTTTTGAATTTGAAATTAGGAGATACACTATGGTTTTAGATGACATTATAAACTTCATTAGCTAGGTGGCTACATAACTAATCAACACAAAGCTTGCCATTTTGACTCATTAGTGAAAACCATAAAAATAAATAATCTATAATGCATGTTAAACACCTTAAAATCTATCTTAATAACTATAATAAGGTTATGGGTGGCCAAATTGTGGCACATTTACCTTTAATGTTTTTTTGTATTAGTTACAATTGTTATTTTAGGCTGATCTAATTAGGATGAAGGGTTAATTCTGTTATGTCTATAAATAAAGATGAGAAAGGATATTGAAAATCATCATATTTTGGATTTCATAATTCATTTATATATTATTTTGATTTATATAGGTTTACTGCTTGAAGTGACCTTATATCTTACTATTACATTTTTAAATGTTTATCATAACAAGTGGTATTCGAGAAAGGATTTTGGTGAATATTTTTTGTCACCATAGCTCAAAAAACATAGAAATTTTCCAAGAATGTTTTCATGATAGTTATAAATTTATACAATGAATCTTTAATCCATTTGTTTTACATGTCTGTGATTCATTTTTTCCAAGTTATTGATATTTTAGATATTTCACAAATTCACTCTAAATGCCATAATTTTCATTTTATTGGATTCTTTAACAGTTTTGGAGATATTAATAAAATTAGGTGGGTTTTTATATTTATGATTTCAGAGGGGAAGATGAATATATTTTTCAATTTGATGGTCAATTTTTTGTCAAAAAAAGAACATGAGATTTAGATATAACTCTATTTTATTGGAATTTGGAGTTAATTTGGATTTTAACTTTAATTAAGATAAAATGAAGTGAATGGTATAAAATATTTTAAAAAACTTGTAACTATCATAATGAAAGAAAAATATTAAAATGGACAAAGCTTAAATGAATGAAATAATATAATAATGAAAACCATAAAGAGGATAAGAATACTTAGATTATTACTACATGATTATACTTATGAAAATTTAAAAATATATTTCATTGTTATGGGTCAAAATAAGTTATCATTCTTGACCTCTATGAGATGATCTTGGACTTGAAATGACCTATTTAAGGTTGAAACTCCACTAGGGCTTATGATATATGAAAACTTACAAAAATAGGGGGGTGTAATGGGTTGATCTAACCCTAATCACAATGATAAATATTGAAATTTGAACACATATATAGAATACTCTAAATATGGAATCAAGTCTCATATAGTTCCCCACCTAGAGTGCTTAGTGTGATGGTTTTTATTTGCTACATGTATGCATCTAGAGATGGATTCAATATTTGATAATGCTTTTCTTGAATATAATAATATATATTTGTGAATTTTTTAAGGATTGATTCAATTTAATATAATATAAATATGAAATAAATGGTAATGTTTTCTCAATTTGTAATAGTATAAGTGTGCTTGAATAGTGAACTTACCAAGTTAGTAGAATAAGTGGCTTAGATGTGCATTTATAACTATCTAAATTGGTGAAAACCCATGTTACGTATCCTAAAAATATGGATTGATTTATAAATAAGGGTTTAAATTTAAAAAATATGTATTTATGGGAAAGGAGAAGATCAAACCATAAAGGTCAAGATCTACTAGTGATCTCAAATTGTCTGAGTTGATTTTCACCTCGAAAGGGTAAAATTGATCTTAAGAATTAAAATTATCCATATAGATGATTATTGGTAATTTTATATATTAATAATATTTATGTAGGTGTAAAAAAATAAATTATAAGGGATGGGCTAATAAAATTACTTATGATAGAGTGAGGTGGAAAAATAGGACCCACTTAAGGGCTCTATTCAAGAAAGGTAAATGTGAGACAAAACTGTAGTTATCAAGTATTCATGACAAAATATGAGTATCTACATTCCCCCAAAAACCCAATTTAATATATAAATTAAATTTATAGATTAAAATGAAAGATATAAATGAGCATGTACAACACACTTTCCCTTTGGGAGGAACCTCTAAACATGCAAGACATTCCATAGTAATTCCTACAATGAAACAAAGCTAGTCAATATCCATTTGTTAAATTGAAAATTAAAATGTAACTTGAAATTAAGAATATTTTAAATAATAAGGAATGAGTACACCTATATGTGTGAAATTTATGTTACTCTTGTAACTTTTATTGAAGAATATTCTTCCTTGAAGCATTGTATAATTGGTTCTTCCTATGAAGCACTTGTAAGGATTGGTTACTTTGCTAAACCATAATGAATTGAGGGTTATCAATCCCAAATTTTGAGTGAACATGTATATAAAATAGAACCAATTTATTGATATATTAAAAAAATGTTGTAATACATAATGCATTCACATGCTACAATGATGGAAGGAACTAAATATCCAATATGTATTATGCACTTAAATGAATAAACCATTGGACATAGCATATAATTTTTTTTTTGAGACTTGTAATAGAAATTTCAAATTGTAAAAGCTAATATAATAAGGGAAGGGTTTCATTTAATTTAACATGACTTTGTACTTAGTAAAAAAATATGTTCATGAATTACTATCATGCCCATGAATCTAAAAAACTATATAGGGTGCATTATCTCTTTCATGCCCCCATGTGATAAATGTAAAATAGTAACTCTATTATAGATTTAACTTTGTAATTTTTTTTTTAAGTTTTTGAAAATATTCCCATGCATATGCAACAAAAATTTATGAATTTATAATATGTTGCTAGAATGTGAATATATATGCATGACATATGCCATAATAATATATACTAATTACTAAATTTTTAACAATTTTGAATTATTTGAAACCATGTTTTATACCCAAAACTGATTTATGATCATAGAGTATTTATTATATTTGTATTAAAATCCTACTAAAATTATACCCTTTTGAGATGAGGATGTGTCATAAAAGTCACTCATATCAAAATAAAAGTTATTATATCATTTGTATGAAGATATAATCATTGAATATCATATCTATGTGAAAGACATTTCATAAAAATAATATATAGATCATTAAAATAATGTATGTAACATATAAGGATGTGCCAAAAGTCTATAATCTAGATAAATGTATAAATTAATATCATAGTAGTTTTTGTAATATAATCAACTTACATAGTAGTTAGTGCATGATATGTATCATGTCACTTGTCAAGATCAACAAGCACACAAACACAATAATCAAAATTTCACTCAAAGGGGTAAGGGACAACATGCAAAGGAGATAATAATTTCATACACTCAAATAAGGAAAAGTGACACACACAATAAGGCCAAGGGAAATTCACTCAATTGACATGAATATGTCATAATCACACACAATTTACAAGGGCCATACATAATATACAATAAAATTATAGTATACTATGTACAAGTAATAGCTTAAATGGAACATATAACTATAAATATATTCCACACCATGTATATGTATTGTGATCATATCATATAAAATAACATATCCATTTACACAATGTGAGATAAATATGTTAGCAAGACATTTGTAAAGATTATATATTTCAACACAATATAGGGGTTATATAATGTAAAAATTATAAAAATTATAGCCTTTGATAAGATTCCCCCAACATGGCATGGCCACTAGGTAGAGGAATGATTAACATCTATGTCCTTTTAATAATTGTATGTCTTGTATAACACTCATATATACTATATAAATACATGTGAAATTGAAAATAATATACTATCTACTAATAATGAGATAAATAACATACAAAAATGATGTAAACTAGATGTCTAATCATTATCAAGTCCTAATTCTATATTTTTATAATATTTTGAAGGTTTTAGTTATTTTTACATATTTAATTTTTTGTACCTTTTTAATTTTTAAAACAAGAATAATAGAGACTTGGAAATAAAGCATGATCTCGAAAGTAGAATAACAGGAAAGAATATAAATAATACACAATATGTGTAGAGGTAAACTATGAATTGAAGGTTATGGTATGGCCATGTATGGGCAAGATACACCCATTTTATATGTGAAGTAGCATTGAAAGTTAGGTGGGGGATAATTTAGGGAAGAAAATAAATGACTTTACATCCTCCTCTCATGAAATGTACACTTATCAAGGTTTGTAAAAAACATGTATGATAATTATATTTCACAAATGAAATATTTTGCTTGAATAATAATGTTTTTTAAACTTAAACTAAGTATAGTATCAAAAAATGTAATGTTATAAGGATCTATTTTCTCAATTTTTTGTTCTACTATGTAAATTGTTATAGGTGAGTATAGTTAGGTGTAGGGTAGTAGAAACAATTGATATTGAATATTTTTTTCTATACTATATGTGATGGAAAATATAGTTTTTTCTAATCAAGCAATGTGAATAACATGTTAAATTAAAAATGTGGCAGTATTATCTCAATATTTTGGACTATTCATATTGAGAAAGTCAAAATGAAGAGCCAAGAGGACAAAAACATAAAAATATCCAAGGGATTTAATATTTATTAAATCAATTATATGTGTTAAATATATAATAATGAAAAGATGAAGTAATCAGTAATATATGTACATTAAAATATGTTTGGTGAACTAATATAAGGAATCAATCCATCCATTTTTAAGTAATAAATGTTCATAATATGGATCCTTATAGGTGACTAAATTCTATGTTAAGAAACCAATTGAGGTGGGATGCAGATATGTATATCATGGTAAAATAAGGGAATGACCATTATTCATGAGAAAATATAGGTGTACCACCACTCATGTCCATGACCTATTAAATCCTTCATTGTATCCTTGTTTAAAAAATCATTAATTTAATTTATTTCATCGTAATCACTATGTAATGAATCCTCACAATTATCATGATCATAATCATAAAAAAATAGTCTTAATCGTCCTCTTGGTCATGAAATTATGATATGCCACTTTGATCATCTTTTATATTTATATATGAAAAAAAACTACACCATATATTTAAATTACCTTATTTTATTGTTGTTTCTCTTGAGTATTTTCATCATTTTCAGGATCTTTCATCTCACGCTAAACTAGATAAGAGCCAAGTATCAATTTAACAACACTATAAAGAGAAAAAGTTTCTTATTTTAATTATTTACTTAGATTTTTATTCATAAATTTGGCCTTGTCATATGATCATTAAAATAATGGAAGAGAGGATCAAGGGTAACTTAAAAGAAAATAACTCCTCAGATGGGAGGGAAACTACTAGTTCAAACTAGGTAGAGAGTGAAGAAGATGGAGTGGGCTCTGAAAAGGATGGGAAGCTAGATATGACTTCATATGGAAGTTTAGGAAGTATAAATAAGGATGGGGACTCTATTTTTATACCCTACCTTTAGGGTACTCCATCTCCTACTGGTATTTATTGTGGGGCTTTAACCAAAACTAAAAGTAGAAGGGATTATTTTATTTAGTGATTAAATGCCTATGTTATGGGCCTCTTGTGGATGAGTATAGTCTATTGGAGCTCAAATATTGAGCTTTTGATTCACTTTAGAAAGATGGTGATCTAGTGGAAGGGAGGGGTTAATGGTTTTGAGACTAAATGGGGTTATAGTCAAAATCTTAGTATCTTAAAAAATCAATCTAGAATTATTTTTTGGAAGGCCCGTGGCTTTTGTAAGTGGAGTTTCCCCTGTAGTATGGGTTTGAGAAAATATTTTATTATTACACTATTTTGAATAATTATAAGGAGGGTACACTAGTGACCATATCTAATTATGAGAAAGTGGGGGGTGAAAGGCTTGAATGATTTATCATTTTATGTTTTGTTGGATCTTCATGTTTGGTCCCTATTTCAAGAAGACTTGGAAGATTGTTATCTCTACTCTAGAACTATTACTGCTAGTTAGAAACTCAACCATAAGTGAGGAAGGAGTGACACCCCACAAAGAAGGATTTGAGGTGTTGTGTAGCATATAATTTTCTTTTGAAAAGTCTTGGACATGGCCAATGAAATCTTCTTGATTTTCATTGGTAAGTTAAGGGCTGCTACTATAGGTTCTATAAAATTATGGGTGAAAGTTATTGTTATTTAGACTAGAATGACAAGGCATTTATAAGTTTTTACATGGCCCATAGTGGGATATGATCTATTCAAAATCATTAAGGTAAATTTTATATGTGAAATATCTACCTTAGATGGATTCATTTGAGTTTAGTTGGTGGTATTTTCTAGCAAGAATAAGATCTTTTAAGATTTTTTGGTTGAGCAAGATTTAGTTAAAAATGTTTTTTTCGTTGACGACTTTGAGGTAACTTCAAGAGGCCTTCGTACTTGGAATTTTACTATTTAATTTAAATATTATCATTTGGGAAACCTAGGATTTGAAATGGACTCATGAGTGTTGTGATAGTTTTCTAAGTGGTTATGCTCTTCAATTTTTTTTAATTTGACTACCCTTTTTAGGCTTTGGCCAGGTAAAACTTCTTTTTTTATGACCATTGGATTTAGTTCTTAGAAAAATTAGGTACATTTAGTGATTCTAAAAATAATTGGTTTTATTTGGAAGGCTCTTTTGGGGATATGGGTTCCTTGTGCCAAAAAATGGTTTTAGGGACATCTTGTAGAACATATTTGATCTTTTATCACCTCTAACTTATGATCCTATAAAAATCAGTCTGGGACTTGATGGGGATCCATAGGATCTTTTTATTATTAGAATTTATGGAGACTTTGACTTCTAATTATGTCTAGGATGGTTTTTGATCTAGTCAAATTAGTCTACTAGTCTTATGCAACCTTGTTAGTTATTCTCAACCTTGGACCTCTTGTTTCATTATCCTAGGCTAGTTTTTGGTCCAACCAAAATTCACTTCAGTCAAAATTATTGAATTTTGGGTCCCCTAGGAGAGATGAATGGTCATTTAAGAGACTTATGCCTCATGTTCATTTAGTCTAAGGTGGTTATCTAACCATCTAGATCTACTAGGTTCATATTCTTAGCTAAATTAGTTGGAGATTATTCCATTGTGTTTTTTCCTTTGGAATTTTTTTTTCTCCTTTTCTTAATGGTGATTCTATCAAGGTTTGGGTCCTTAAGGACCTTGAAGGTTTTCTAGAGTTCTGGACTTCCAACTTTATTCAAGATAGTTCTAAATCTATAAAAAAATTGTTCATTGGTCCCTAAAGGACCATGATGGTATTATGAGACCCAGGATTCTTTCTCCATTAGTCAAAGCTAGTTTCTAATGAAACTAAAACAAGTTGATTATTGGACTAGTCAAAAGTAGTAGTATATCTTCCTCTTTATGAGACTTGCACCTTTGGCTATTTTTCTCTAGGTTGGTTTTTGATATATTAAATATTAGTTGGTTACCACACTAGTCAAATGTGGTATTTATCTTTCCTTTGTTTGGTTTTTGATTCATCTAAAATTGACTTGTTTCTACACCAGGTAAATGTGGTAATTGTACTTTTCACTATAGTCCCTTTTTTTGTTTGGGCCTTTGTTTCTCTTCTTTATTGGTTCTTTTTTTGGATGGGTCCTTTTTGAATATCGAGTTTGTTTTTATTCTTATACATATTAGTTCCATGGAGAGACTCAAACCTCTTGATGTGTTCAGGATAGATTCCATACTAGTCCAAAGTGGGGTTACCATAATCTAAACTTTGGTATCATGTTCCTATTTGAATGAATTAGATATGACTCTTAAATCCTTAGAAACTACATTTACACCATATGTATTTTTAATCACATATTTATTTTGAACTTCCTTCATGAGAATCCCTCTCTTTAGGATTTCTTATATCTTATATTGATTTTCTCTACACAACTTTTCTTTTGGTAATCAATATTTTAGTTCATTATCTTGATGTAACTTGTGTCACCTTTATTATTATAAATTTTCCTTGTATAACCTCTCTTGTTCTAAATTTTCCTTTTTTTATTTTCTTTGTTGTTCTTTAGGAGATGAAATCATAGTTTGGGTATATTTTTTGATGGATTTATCTATCATAGGATCACCACTATCAATGGTACTTTTTGGTTTGTTCTTTAAATCCAAAAAACTATTTATATGATGCCCATTAATTATATGATATACATAATATAATTTTTATTTCCTTATAGAATGCATATGAGTTAATTTAATAAAATAATCTCAAATAATTGCCCTCATAATATAAATTTAACACTTATTTCCCTTATTACTCTTTTGAAATAATTATTTGTAGATATATCTTATTTTGGATTCAAATTTTGAGTTAAATTATTTTAGGTACAAAATATCCTATAATGTTTTATATTATTTGTATATGTGATCGTGTTTTCAATTGATGTGATCCTTAAACCAAAATATTAATTTTATTTGTTTAACTCTTCTATGAATGCCATTATAGTGACTATTTTATTTTCAAGGGCTTAATAAGCAAAAGACTTAGGTAATTATTATTTAATATGAATATATATACCACCAAGAGGGTTTATTATAGGTGGATGTATATGATAAGGGTTTTTTAAAATATAATTAATTATCAATCCCTTTGGTGTTGTGATAGTCATACATGCACTTTGCACATTATAATAAAAAAATAAAAGGTCTTGAGATTGTTCATAGTTGTTTTATCCTTACTAGATTTAATTAATTTTATTACATGATTATTAAATATTTTTATGATTAGGTGATTAAAATATTTAATGGAAACTAATAAACCTTGAATATAAAAATAAATAGGGTGCTCATCCATTACAATCGTATATTCTTTATAAATTGAGAAGCAAAATAGAAAGCTATAATTTGGGTCTTAGAAAAAGGAAAAAAAATGTATATATTTAATAAATTTCACTAAAATAAAAGAGTAAAATAAAGTTATTTTAGTGTCAAATATGTAGTGATTTATCTAAATGTTAAGATAAAAAATCTAAGTAATTCTTAAATAAATTATACAGGTTCACTAATATGTTTTATCATAGTTTAGAAATAATTGAGATATTAAATTTAATAAAAATAAAATGAATTGAATGGTATAAAATTTATTAATAACCTGTAACTATAGTAATTAAATTAAAATAATTAAATGTACAAAGCTTGAATGAATGAAAAAATCAAACTATGAAAAGAAAAAAGAGGACAAGAAGACTTAGTTGATTACTAAATTTCAAGTTGATTGTGTGTGATTGAAAGATGAATGGAAATGATCAAATAAAAAATTATTATGAGTGTGTAAATTTAATAATAATTTTCATTGTTCTAGGTTTTAATCAACTATAAAAACTTAGTATCAATTATTTTTCTTGATTGCATGGATTGATCTTGACCTGCAAATGACATCTTCAAGGTTCAAACCCCACTAAGGATTATGATAGATAAAAACTTAAAGAATGAGAGGGGGAGTTAATGGTTTGATCTGACCTCAATCCTTAATATGAATATTTATTATTACCTACATATCTATAATATTACAAAGATGGTATCAAGCTTCATGTAGTTCTCCCACATAGAGTGTATAGTGTGATAATACTCCTTTGTTACATGTATGCAAATATAAATGGCTTCACTAATTTTTAATGATTTTTTTGATTCATATATAATATAATTATAAATTATCTAAGGGTTGATGCATGTTAATATAATCCATTTTTTTAAATAATAGGGAAGCTTTGCTCAATGTACTATATTATAAGTGTGCCCAAATAGTGAAATTTTGAATTTAGTAAAATAAGTGGCTTATATGTGTATTTAAAATAATCCAAATGGGTGAAAACCCATGATATATATCCTAAAAGTACATACCAAACTATAATTAATGGCTTAAATTTTAAGGAGAGGTATTATTTGTCTAACAACCCCACTAGGTTTTAATACAATGTAGAGTATTTTTTTTACTATTTTAGTCATGCAAATTTCACCATGATAAATATAAACTAGTGATCTAATTTAATTTGTGTTAACCTTTAGAAGGTCTACAGCTAAATCCATCTAGCTAAAGATCACAAACAATAAATGTATCAAATTATAGACTATTGAAATAATCATAAAGATTGCATTTATTCCACAATAATAATTATACATATTTAGTCAAACTGATACATCCTTACAACCACTATTGTAAGTGTACAATGAATAAATAATGTAGTTTTATATAAATGAATAATATTCCAATAATTATACATGATACAAAGCTCTAGGGACCATGAGTCTCCACAACTCAAGTATCAATCTATAATATCAAGTGTAGTCACTAACACAACACTATTATGGGGAGGGAGATCATTATCTAAGCACTTTACCACACCAACCATAGACTATAGATCCCTCACGCTATCCCCCATCAAGGAATTACCCTCCTTTATATGAATGGGTAGATAAAAATGGTACAAGAATATAGAGTGATAACTAGAACCCGTGGGTTGTAAGATAATAAATACATATTATCTACCATATAGAAATTTGTTCTAACATGATATCGAACAAACATGTAAACTATATCAAACACATGAAATGATGATGTTTAAATATAAACATTACTTTGGCTAAAGTTTTTAAACAATTAATTATCCATAGATTAGTCAATCTCATACCCACCATTTGATCAGATTACACTATCTCTATTGTATTGGAGACACTATGTAAGTGAAGTCTTTCCCACTTTATTACATAGGGGCATTAATATGAGGTAACATACATAAAAGTAAACACATAGATTCAAATAGAATATTCCTATAAGAAAACATGATAATATTGGGAATATCAATGCATACATCTAGTCCATCAAATTTAATTCAATAATCTAATAAATAACCCATTTATTATAGCATAATAAAAGGAATCATAAAGAGTCCCTATTATAAACATACCAATCAGGTTTGGTTTATACATAGGAATCTAGTTACTAATTATCACAAAGTGACTTACATGTTATATTCTCCATGAAATAACTCATTAAATATATCTTTCCCAAAGACACAATCATAGATTAAATTAAAAGGAACTGTGTTTAAATAACATAGTTTATTATTCAACTAACATCACTATATAACCAAGTACCCATATACCCTATTAAATAGAAATGACTACCCAAACACAATACATATAGTATAACCATATTTAGTTTAACTATAGTCATATAGTCATATTTAGTCACATTAACAACTTGTATATGTTATACTCTAATTAGGCATTCTTTGTCTATTACTTAAAGTATCCCATATACTATTGGTAAATGACTTAGTTTAGAATTAAAAATTGCTAAAAGATTCCAAATTGAAAATATTATTATTCATAATACACACAATACCTAAATCCAACTATTTATACTCAAATTACATATATTCAAAATCATAAAAAAAACCCTTAAATTAATAAAATCTAATGAATTATGTAAAAATGATCAAACTATACACTTAGCCTAAGTATGTCTAGCAGTAAAATGAACTACATAAAAATGCATAGTATATATATTTATGTGAGTATATTCAATTTTCTAGGTTTTTATTAAATCTTAGATTTTGTCCTCATAATTTCCTTTATGCAAAGTCGTATACCTATATGAATACATAAATGCACAAAATTGAATCTATACTAAATATAACACTTTCTATAATAGGTATAGGACAAGTTGGATTCTATATAATTGGCCTATGGTGTAATTATTATTCAAATCTTATTTTTAAAATACTAAGTAATATATATTTGTTTATAACTTATAATTTACCCTTAGACCTATAATTTCCCCATTCTGAAGATAAAATCAAAACCATTCAACCTTAACGGACTCACTATATATATTTTTTATCCAATCTTATTATGCTCAGACCTATGTTTAAATTAACCTAACTAAATGTCTAATGATGGAAATATTACCCAAACTTAAGACCTCATGCATTTTATCTATACAAGGAAATAATCTTAAGCCTATGTATAATCAATATTATCCAAAATATACTAAATAAAAAACATCAATATTTATAAATTAGACTTAAATACCCACAATAACTATGATCCATAAATTTAACACAATTTTATGTTATACCCAAGTATATTTTATAAATTTCATGAATATATGTTTATAAATAAGTATGTAACAAGATTTAAATCTAGGATAACTATAATATATATAACTAATGACAACCGAGTTCATTCCAATTTTGTTCCTTAAAATTAATTTTTACCTATAAAATGCTTATAACCCTATATGCATAGATTAATTTGAAAATATCAGATAGTATAACTATATCAATGTGTGTGTGTGTGTGTGTGTGTGTGTATTGATATAGTTATATAAGTCTGACATTTTCAAAGTAATCTATGCATATAGGGTTATAAGCATTTTCTAGGTATAAATTAGTTTTAAGGAACAAAATTGAAATATATATATATATGTATGTATACACTCTATTATAAGTAAATTATATATATATATATATATGTATATATATATATATATCTTAATAAAATCTCAGTTAGAGTTTTACCTATTAAAGTATAGACTTAAATATAGTTATATATTAAATATATATATACATACACTGGTATGTATATATACCCTAATTTTTTGAAGACCTATAGGGTGTATATACATACCCTTATATTTGTATATATATCCCTAATATATATACATACATACATACATACATACATATATATATATATATATATATATATATATATTCACATATACATTTATACCCTAAATGGATTTATCATTTAGAAACCCAAACTACAACTTAAATCAAACAACCATTAATTAAAATTATAGACTTCAAATTTCAAAGGGTTCTAAAATTAAAATCACATAGTCATTTCACTTAGGTTTTTATTTCACAATTACAAAAACACTACACATAGAAAATTAAAGTACAAAAATGGCCTATAAGAGTGAACAAAATGTCATGGAGTTGAACCAACTATTTCCTCAGCTTACCAATTCCTCCTCTTCTTTCTCTTCTTGCCTCATCCAAGACCCCCCATGTCTTAGACTTCCTTTCTCTTCCTTTTATTCTTCTCCATGCCATCCATTTCTCCATTTTTATCATAAGATCACAAACATGCATGGTTAAACATCCCAACAACTCTCATCATGCTATAGTTTATCACCATGAAACTCACTTAAACAAAATAATTATTTTTCCAAAATGATGCTTAACCGAAAGTCAAATAGGGTTAGAAACCCTAATTATCAAAAAAATTATTTAAACTATGATTAATATATCTATAGGGTCAAAGACTTCAAATAATCATGCATAGACTTAAATAAGTCAATAAACATCATTATTTCATGTAAATCAACTACCACACCACATAGTATAATGACTATGGAGAGACCACTAAAATAATATCCATCGACCTTATAACATTAAACAATGCTAATGTATTTTAAATAAAGTCAATAACTAGCCTTTTGGATTTATAAATGGTTTACCAATAACATATTAAATGTTAAAACATATGACTAAGTTAAAACTAGGTCTTTGATAGCATTAAACATAAGTAGTCTATATTACCTACATTTGAATTTCAACATAACCAAAAAAACCATTATACATGCCATCCACGACTCAAACACCAAGGAGTTCATATGATATTATTTATATTATCTAATCACTATTCATAAATGAATAGCATTAGATTTATTATTCTATCTATCTAATGTTGTTTTCTAATGTTTCAATAGTTAAAATACATATGGTAAAATATATACATCTAATCATTAAACTAAGGTATGTTACATTAGCATGATAGATTGATTCAACTAACTGCATCAATAGTATTCACAACTAATTAATGTAGTAACTACCAGATTACAAAATCAACTAAGATGATCATATATCATCATAAGATCACATCAGATATGTATAACAAAAACCAAATCATAACTAGAAATAATCAAAAACATATTTATTCTACTATGGTGTGTGCACAGGGTTTTGAGTTATTCCTCTATTTCTCCCAACATCTCAATCTACTCACCCTCTCAATGATGCCCTCCCTCTATCACACTCTAAGGGGTAGATATGTCCTGCATCCACCTCACACACAATGAAGTTAGTTATCTTGAATCATGATATATATTTATAAAAATATTATTGTATAAAATAACATACGTCATCATTAAATACAAATATGAAAGCACAACTAATTCATACCTAACAAATTATGTATATTAAGTATCATAATATTGCACCATAATCAACATATAACATAAAGATTAATCAAACAATAGTTAAATAAACTAAAAATTATAATAATCCATAGATAATTAGGTAAATCATCTTAGAGAGATATTAGGATGTGACATCCTTCCCCCTAAATCTAGTCATTGTCCCAATGACAATTATTCAAACATAAGTTTTAAATTAAAAATATTATTCAACAAAAAAATAATATAGTATACAATAACAAATCAAGGGAAAATGTGGAAAATGCTTGTAAAACTCATCATAATCCTCCCAAGTGGCACTATTTTTAGAATATTAGTCCCACTTAACATTACACTATGACACTCCTCTATTATGCAAACTAAGTTTGTGAGTGTTAATTATTCTGATTGGTTATACGATGACCAACCTAGGATCTAGAACCTACAAAGAATTCCAATCTAACACATGTGATGGATCTGAAACATTATTTTTAAGATAAGACACATGGAAGACATTATGAAAAATAGCTAAAGTTGGTGTCATGTAAGCTATACACTACAATATTGACCACTTCTAAAACTTTAAAGGGTGCCACATATCTTAATGAAAGTTTTGTTAAGTTCTTTAACTTAATCAAGATTTTTTGAGGCTTGACCTAGAAAAACACCTTATTACTAATAGTAAACTACCTTGCTATTCTCCTTATATCAGCATAACATTTATACTTATCATTAGCCTCAGCCAACCTCTACATGATTGTTCTAACTTGATCATCCATTTTGGCAAGCATCTTAGGTCCAAATACTATCCTATCCTCTAGCCTATCCCAACTAATTATTATTCTAGACTTCCTTTTGAATAATGCCTTAAACAAAGACATATTTAATTATGATTGGTATGAGTTGTAATAAAATTCAACCAATGTAAGGAAATCTTCCCAATTATAATTTTGATCCATGAAATACATAGGAAGGCTATATTATAAAACTTGGTTAACTCACTCTATCTACCCATTAGTTTCTGGTTGATAAGCAATGGTAAAATTAAACTACATACCCAAAGGTTAATTTAGAGTCAACCAAAATCTAGAATTCATCCCTAAATCTCAATCTAAAATGATCTTCTCTGGAAAACCATTTAATTGATAAAACTTTTTCATGAATATCTTCATAAGCATAGGTGCATCATCTATCAATTTACCTTGTATGACATGGGATGCCTTGGTTAGTTTATCAACTATAACCAAGATCATATCATACCAGTTCCATGATAATGGAAACCTTTGGATAAATTCCATATTAATCACCTACCACTTCCACTCTGGTATACCATGTGGATATAACACCCCTACCAGATGTACATGTTCAACTTTCACATGTTAACATTCCAAACAATGAGACATAAAATTATTTATGTTATTCTTCATTCCTTTGTAGAAATAAAGTGGTCTTAGATCATCCATGATCTTAGTTACACCTGGATGTCTAGAATATGAGCCATTGTGTAGTTCATTCATGATGGTGTTCCTCAAATTCTCTATATCAGGTACATACATCATGTCTTTATACCTTAAAAAACCATATTTATCTTATTTTAATCCTTCATACCTAGGATTATAAACACTCTCTATCAAGGCTTAATTGACTTTATTATATAATTAATCTCTTAGCAAGAATTTGACTACCTAATCTTAGAAAGTACTCTTGATAGTAGACATGGATGTTATGTACCTCCTATGGCTTAGAGTATCAACTAGTCTATTTTCCTTGCCTTGGATATAATTAATATCAAAATCATAATTAGATAAGAACTCTAACCATCATCTTTGATGAGTGTTCAGGTTTGGTTGGGTGAAGATATACTTGATCCCCAAGTTGTTAAACTTGAGCTCCAATAGTTTTACCAATAGATAATGTCTCAAAACATGCAAGGCATGCACAATTTATTCAACTTAAAAATCATGAGGGGCATGATTCACCTCATATGAATTTAGTTTCCTAGACTCATAGGATAAAACTAAGCCATCCTATATAATAAATCCATCAAGTCCATTCCTAGATGCATCTTTAATAATTGAGAATTGACCATATAGACTAAGAAAATTAGCACCAGTGTTAGAATATCTCAAAATTCTATGACAAGATAAAACCTACTTCTTTCATTGAAGTGAGTTAATTGGGTTATCTATCTGATAAAAATTCACAATGAATTTCTTTTATTAACCTACTAAAACCATAAAGCTCCTAACCTCATGCATGTTATTATGTGATAGACACTACATTATTGCTCTTAACTACACTAGATATAATAAAATACCATCTATAGATATAATATGTCCCAAATAATACACTTTATTTTGGAAAAAATCACACTTAGACAACTTGTCATACAATTTATGTTTTCATTAATTTTATAAAACCATTTCCAAATATTTTATATTCTCTTCCTCATCCTTGGAATATATGAGAATGTCATCTAGGAAGACTAAAATAAAATGATCCAAATAACCTTTGACAACATTGTTCATGAGATTGCATCGCCAGACACGTAAATAGTTTACCCCGGTGGGCATCGTGGGGGTTTGTAGGTACTTCGTCAAGTCCAAATTGGTGGCGGCTCAGGCTGAGTTCCCCTCCGGCTTCTTAAAAAAAAAAAAAAAACATTGTTCATGAGATTCATGAATGTTACTGGAGCATTTTTCAACCTTAATGGTAATACTATGAACTCATAATGCCCATATTGAGTTCTAAAAGCTATTTTCATAATATCCTTCTCATAAATCCTCAACTTATGATACCTTGATCTAAGAAGAATCTTATAATATATTATTTCCCCTTGCATCTGATAAAATAATTCATTAATATGAGGTAGCATATATCTATTCTTGATCATCAACTTGTTCAACATATTATAATATATATACAATCAAATAAAACCATCCTCAGTGATGAAGATAACTATTTCACAACATGATGATACACTTGGTTGAGTTAGACCTTTTGACAACTCCTAAAGTTGTGCCTTCAACTAAACCAATTAAATGGTTGTAATTATGTATGATGCCTTAGATTATGCTCTTGATCTAGGTATGATATCAATTGATAAATCAAACTCATGCTTGGGTGGTAATCTAGGTAATTCTTTTGAAAACACATCTTGGAAGTTCCTTAAGAAAGGATAATAATCGATGGATGATTCCTTAGATTCCTCCATCTCATTTATCTTAACCTTAAATTATTAGCATCCTTTCCTCTAAGATTTCTTTAGTTTAATTTTATAAATATTCCTTATCTTCAACTCCCTTTTTTCACTTCGAAGTTTTGTCTTATTTCTAAAATCATCTTGACACTTAACCTTATTAAGATAATAGAGAACTTTGGATTCATGCATCACAAGACAATTAAATCCTAGGATCACATAATATGGCCCTAATGTTTTAGAATATAGATCCACTATAGTAGTGAATTCAAGAAACCTAATATATGCTTCAACTAAAAATTTGTCAACCTTGACCTTAGACTCATTCTCATATTATACTAACCATGCATTTTCCATAAATCCATCTTTTATGGATAATTTACTAAGAATTATAGGATAAATGAAACATTATAATAAAAATATGTATTTGGAAGCCATCATGACCTAAAAAAAGTCACAAATTTTCCCCATGTGGTGGTATTTAAATTGAGATTCATCTTAAGTTTCTTATTTTCCCACTAAGTTGTTGCCTCACCAGTAAGCTGATAAGCTCCCCAGATAACTTTCATGACTTTAAAGTAATTATCAATCTCAAAATATTTATCTATCTCTATAAACCACACTTTATATCCATCTTCCAATATGGTTCCATCAAACTTGGGTGTATTCACCTTCTTCATGTCTCATGCCAATTTTATAGCTACCCGATCTCTCGCATCTTATGGCACTTCCTCATTCCTATACTCTTGAGGATGTTCCTAATCATTAGTATGATCTTAAAGTTACTCCTAAGAATTTACATCTTCATTTCCATGCATTTTTTTATACATTAATGATTCAATCTATAGTATCTTGCATGGTTGTGAGGATTTAGTCTAACTTCATAGCTTGTTCAGTGGTGAACTGATTGGGATCAATAGGGTGATTCATATTCAAATTAGCCTCACCACCTAGTATAGTGCACATCATTATTATTAATTATAAAAAATATAATAATATTTAATTAGTGAACAAATAAATTCCTAGATTTTGAACCTTAGCTCTGATACCACAAGGTAGTGTAATTATTTTAAACTATTTTACTCATGTAAATTTCACCATGAGAAATATAACCTAGTGATATAATTTAAGTTATGTTAACCTTTATAGGGTATATAGATAAATATATATAGATAAATATCATAAAAAATAAATGTATCAAAATATAAGAAATGCTAAAATAATCATAAAGACTACATTTATTCCAAAATAATAATTATACATTTTCAGCCATGGTTGATACATCATTACAATCACTATTGTAGGTGTATAATAAATAAATAATATAGTTTTATACAATTGAATAATATTTAAATAATTATACATGATAAAAAACTTCCATGCATGAGTCTCCATGACTCAAGTATCAATCTATAAACTCAAGTGTAGTCACTAGTGTAACATTATTGTGTGGAGGGAAAACATCATTTGAGCACTTTTTCACGCCAATCATGGACCATATATCCCCTGAACTATCCCCCATAGATTAATTGACCTTTCTTTTATTTATGGATATATAAAAATGGTGTGATAATCCAAATTGATAACTAGAACATGTGTTTTACAACATAACTAATACATGTGGTCTACCATATAGAAATATGTTCCAACATGCTATCAAACAAACATGTAAACTATATCAAATGATTGAAATGATAATTTTTAAATATAAACATTACATTGGCCAAAATTTTTAAATATTTAATTATCCACATATATGTTGGCATGTTGTTGTCAATGATGTCAAAAGGGTGCATTGTGAAAAGTCATAATGGTCATTGATGTTAAAGATCTATTAAGCATGGTAGTAACCTATTGAGAGTGTGTTCTCAGTTGAAAGCATGATGTTGTAAAAGGTGATGAGTTATCAAGATTTATATTGTCATGAATGTTATAATAATATAAGATATAGGTAATGGAAGGGTGATCCATGTAAGGGAATCATAATTAAATGAATGAATAAAGGTGTCTAAGCTTAGTTGGTAGTATGTGATGAGATAAGATGCATTGAAAATAGTTTGGTCAAAAGATAATTTGAAGGAAAGAGAGAATTTGAAGGAAAATAATTTATAATGATTGCATGAAAATCATGGTTGATTTCAAAGGTTTTCAAGTGCATATAAGAGAGATGTCACATCATATGAATCTTGGTCATGTGGTTTTAGGTCTATATGAGGTTATGGAAGATTGTTGTCATCAGAAAGAGAATGGTGTAGTGATATGAGTAAGGTTTAATGTCTTATATCTTCTTGATTTTTTTGAGGTTATGACATGGAGGGAAAATGTTAAGGTATCAATTACTTAAGTAGCCTAAGCCTGGTCATGGAATGAAGAGACCTTATGAGAAGTTATGAGCATGGTGGCTTGGTAAGATGAGTGTGCAAAAACATGAGTGGATATATGAGGTTTTTCTATCATGTATTTGAGGCATTGAAACACTCATGAGATTTTCAAGGTAATCCTATAATGGTAGGACCTTCAGTATAGGTCTGTATCTAGATCTCTCTTAAACCTTGTGTAGTTTAATGAGGTATCATGATATGTTATCAAGGAAATTGAAGGATGTATGGTAGTGTTTAAGAATGAAAGTGAGATGTTGAACATGAAAATTAATTATTTAAGATCATGTAAAGAGGCATGAAGGTCATTTTTAAGTCCTAATGTTGTTTTTAGGTCAAGGTCTAGAGAATAAAGAGAGAGAGTATAGCCTAGTTGAGTCTTAAGATAAATTTCCAATGTAAGTGTGAGTAGGTGAGAATTGAAAAAGTTGATTCAATTTTTTTAAGCATGTGCATGAATTTTGAGGTTCTAGTTTGAAGGACAAGCCATGAAAACTTGTTTAGAGGTCTCTCAAGTGCTTAAAATGAAAGGTTCTCAACCCAAGAAGGAATTATTGTTATCATTATCTCATAAAATATTTACATGTGAACCTAATTAGTTCATGATATATGGTTAATGTTATTAACTCAAGATTATAGGAATTATATTTTGGATCAATGGGCTATGCATTTTGAACGATCGTTAAGAGTGAAAATAGGTTTAAACCCTCTTAGAACCCTAATAAGGACAAGATGTTGATGATGTTGATTAATGTGCCTAGAATGGATTGGTATGATCAAGTAAGATATTTTATATTTTATTTTACTCTCCCAAGTACCTCTAGGTGATATTAGTTAGAGAGGAGATACAAATGTTGAGTTGTAGGCTTATTTTTGAGGAAGTTATTGTAGAATTTAAAAGTTGCAATGAACATAGTATTAAAATGTACAGAGGAATAATATAGAGATTAATTTTTTATGTACATTAAATTTTATATATAGGTTATATTCCTTGAGTTTTCAAAATGGACATCCAATTTATCCAGTCACTAATAGGCCTAATGGTGCAAATAGTGAAAAACCCAAGTAACAATGAGAAGATGAATTAGAATGTGTTATCATGATAGGATAATGAAACCAAGTGAATGGAGATGTTAATTAATATTAAGATATTTTCATTATTTTAATAATATTTTTATCTCATGTGTGTGGTGAAAAAAATGCTCGCAAGTTAACCTATCTAGTTCAGATAAGATAATGAGATATAAGGTCTTGAGATTAGTCTACAAGACCAATATTTTCTATTTGACCATATGATATTTATATTTTATAATGGTATAATTATTTCATAGGATAATATACATGAATTATAATTCATTCAAAATGTCTATACCAGTGTTGAAGGTCTAAGTCACCATGACTATGATTTGAGGTAATCTGGCAATTCTTAGTAAGTTTTAGAGGTGTTCTTAAAGCACTATCTTCTAAGTGGAAGTGTCTAATTCATTTTATGATGACCATAAGTTAATTTATAATATTATTTTATAAATATTTCATCATATTTTAATGTATTAAATATGGTTGATCTTCATTATTAAAAGATAATTTGTTGAGGCACATAGGCCTAATACGGCAATTTATCCTAAAGAAGATTTCAAGGAATGAATGAAGGATGAAGATATAAAAATTCATGGAGGAGCTCAAAATATTTCCTTGAATAATTGTTTTAATGTTTTATAAGTGTTTTATAAATCCATATAGGCCTAAAATAATCATGTTTTGGCATTAAAAGATAGACCTAATGCAATTAGGTATCCATGAGACCTAAAAGAGAAATGAGGCCTAATTGAATCATGAAAGACCAAAAGGGACTCAAATATAATTTTATTAATATCCAAAATATGTCACAATACCTATTATATGTATGAACTAAGATTTTAAGGGTGAATGGTTGATTAAGTGGTATATGAACAAGGAATGGTATATATATAACGCATTTTGAGGCCTATTTGCATAAGCTAAGTGTATGCAAATAAAATAGCCCATTATTGAGAAAAATTAAGTATTTTATAGCATAATAAGAGTGTAAAGGATATATAATAGTGTTTTTCATATTAAAATCAAGGTTATATGTCCTAATCAGTCTTAAAGAGACCTAGTTGAGCGAAGATGCCTAGAAGGCAGTTTTAGAGGGATAAGAGTGTGAAGAGATGAATAGGTGTTCATTAGGTATTCATTTAAAAATATAGTGTTATTAATGTGATAAAATAAATTAGGTGGTTTATTTGGTTTTGATTCATCTAGGGGGTTGGTGCCTCCTTGCAAGTAAGTGTTTGAAAAAACCTAATGAATTGGTTGCTTGGCTAGTTGGGGTTGGTGCTCTATGTAGAGTTGGTAATTCAATAAATTTGGATTTTATCTTATATAACTATATTCCATTTTAAAAAATAACTGGTTTTATTTACATTTAGTTTTTACCACATATGTGATGTGTTATTGTGTTTCATGCTTATGTGGATAGTTACTTATGCTTGCTAGATCTATATGTTTGTTTGAATGGTTCATGATTATTTAAGTGTAATTGAATGAAAGTTTTTGAATATTTATTCTCACCATTGCATATTATTCATTATTATTCCAATAATTAGTATTATATATTTTTCCTTTGAAGTAGGACTAATAGCTTGAAGGATATTTTTTAATCTTAAGCATGTCTAGTCAACAAGCACAAGGAGGTTTCTCAACCAATAAGATTCATATTTTTAATGGGACTAAATATTCATTTTGGATCATAATAATGAATAAATATTAATTTTATTATGTAATGACATATGTAAATCTATTTTTGATCGTTTGATTCCACCTTCTACACCACCAATTGATGTAGTAGGCAAGAAGGTAAATGAGAACAATTGCAAGTCAATGATTGACATTCTATGTGGACTTCCAGAGGTATAATTTGTTAAGTTCAGGAATTTTTATACAACCAAAGGGATTTGGGAAACGTTTTATACCATTTATGAAGGATACACCATAGTGAAGTTGTAAAACGTATAGATTCACCATAAAGTCTAAGAATGAAGGATGATGAAAACATTGCATCCTACTTGTTAAGGGTTGATGAAGTTGTCAATTCCATCAGAGGTCTTAGAGAAGAAGTGAAAGAGTCTAAACTTGTACAAAATTTATTGATATCCCTAAATTATAAATTTTATTCAAAGGTGTATGTAGTAGAATAAATTAAAGATATAAACACACTTTAGATGGGTGGGCTTCATGGCATACTGATTTCCTATGAGATGACAACAAATGAAGGAAAACCTCCCAAGAAGGAAGAACAATTCAAAGTTTATAATGAGTCAGAATCCAAGAAGGTAAAGGATGAGGTATGTTTATATATTGATTATTATGAATTAATAGCCATGTTTGCTAGGAAATTAAGGTTTGGATCTAGTAAGTACAAGGGTAAGTTACCTTTCAAATGTTTTAATTGTGGTAAGATTTGTCACTATGCATCTAAGTGTCTTAATAAGGATAAGACTGAGCATGATGAAGAACATGATGAAAATCATGGTGATGTTAATAAGGTATATAAGCCTAAAAAAAGAAAGAAATATTTTAGGAACTATGAAGCCAAGAAAGGGTCATTCAAGAAAAAAAGATGTTTTTATACCAAAGAAGATAATAACTCATCTGATGTGACATAGGTACATCTGATAGTGATGATGATAGTAATGAGTATGAAAATAATGAAACCTTATTCATGGATATAAAAACATACAATAAGGTTTGCTCAAAATGTAAAGGTCTTGTGAATGATAAAGAATCAGATGAATAAGAGGATGAAGTGAACCTTAAGGTAGAATTGGTGAGTGCTCAAGAGGATTTGAAGTTCCAAAGAAGGAAGAATCAAAAATTAAGATCATTGGTTAAGACTTATGAGGATAAAATAAAATATCTTTAATGAAATAATTAGTAACACATTTAAGGAGTATGATGATATCATCAATCAGGTTGAAACTCAAATGCATATAGTCACTTCTATCCTAAAGGCTAAGGAAGAAGAATACACTAGGTATGAATTACAAATGGAGTCCTTAAATTCAAATTGGATCAAGAAGATAGAAATATGAAGACCTATGAGAAGTTTGAAAAGATAATTGAGGCTCTAGATGAAATTTTGAGTAATGATAAGTCTTCCAATGATAAGGTAGGTCTTGGTTTCAAAGTAGATCAAAAGGAGAACAAGGAGAATGTTAATGTGAACAAGAAGGTTAACCTCAAGAACAATATGAAGACAAATTATTGTAGACAACCTAATGCCATAAGCTATGAAAATTCATTCAATGGTTATTGTTTTTCATGTAGTTAGTTTGGTCATAGAGTAAGAGAGTGTAGAAGACCCTCCAATAATGAGTACTCATGGGACTATGGATGGAGTTATAGTCCACATCAGCCAAGATGTATGAGTGATGTTGTTTTATATAATTTTAATAAAATTAATCATATTTAAATATTCTATCATCATGAATCAATAATATAGAACAAGAATATTCAAGCTCTTAGAGTTAAAGAAAGAAGACAAACCAAGGTGTGGAATTCAAAGACAATCAAGCTTAGTCTTGATCAATCTATAAGTCAAAGTGGACTATTTTCTATGGTTGAACATATGCCATATATTAAAGAGTATCAAGAGTTTTCATTATCATCATAGATTTTTTACCACATGGATGATGAAGAGGCCAATACAAATAGATTAATCAAGCCTAAAAGGATCCTAAAGGATCATCAGTCTTATGAGATCATAGAGATCTAGGAATCACCCGAGTTTCTATTGTATTAGTTCCCTATGGTAAGGGGTGAGTCCATTAGGATTCATGGAGAAACTCATTAGTTAGTATAATAAAGGTAGTTATCATGAAGACATGTTGAATAGTGTTGATAGAGCTAGAAGCATTGTTGGTATATGACAAGTAAGAAAAATGTTGTTCCTTATTTCTAGCAAATGGTAGTTGAGATTGATATATATTGAGAAGCGGTATTGGTATCAACATGTTTAAAGGAAGATGAAAATGGTTTGTGATTCCTAATGATTTATGTGGTGAGTTCAAGTTATGACGACAAAGGGAGATCTAATTAGATAATTCATTTGCTTCAAGAGAAGATAAGTAATTATCTATGTCAAATAAGAATATAAGTGATGGCCTAGTGAGTGATCAAGAGTTTGATTTATATTAGTTATATCAAGAATAAGGTAAGTGTTCATGTGTATCCAAATTCTTTTGAATAATACATGCATGGAATTAGGGGGAGCATGTTTTTGAGATGCTTCAGAGACTCAAGAAATGTTGAGATCCTATTTATTTTTTTTGTAATAGGAACATACCAAAAGTTGTGTACAACAAATGGTATGAGCCTAAGATGATTTATTATCAGTATCTCATTATGTTGTTATTGAAGTTTAGGTTTGAGGATTAGATGGAAATGTATGGAAAACCCATTATCATTAATGTCAAGAGAATGACTCGATGGGAAAAGTACCATTAATTACCATTTTGAAGTGATTTTTTTATAGTGTGTTTTCCATCAATGACAAAGAGGGAGTTCATTGGCATGTTTTTGTCATTTATGTCAAAATTGTGCATATTGAAAAGTCATAATGGTCATTGTTGTCAAATATCTATTAAGCATGGTAGTAACCTATTGAGAGTGTGTTCTTAGTTATAAGCATCATGATATCAAAGGTGATGAGTGATCAATATTGATATTGTCATGAATTTTGTGAGCATGGAAGGTAAAAATCATGGAAGGGTGAGCCATGTAAAGGAAGCATAGTAAAATAAATGAATAAAGGTGTCTAATCCTAGTGTTTTCAGTTGGATTTTCACCCCTTGAGGAGATTTCTAATATCTCCTCATACAAGTGGCATAATGGAAACATATCACAAACTATGGGTAACCAATAGGTGATATGAATCTCTATAAGGGTTAGTTCCCTTGATGTATTATTTAAAGTAATTTATTACTTATCAACTTTGCATGAAAAAGGTTAAGAAAACAAACTAAAAAAGCTAAAAGGTGATACACCAATAATAATTTTCCTCTTATTAACTAAACTTATACTACTTATATAACATAAAATCTTCTTTCACACATATTTCACAACTCAAGATAGATTGTTACATCAATGTTTCATATGCTAGTTTCAAGAGGTATATTGATATTTAGGAGAGATAATGAATAATACTTTGTATAATATAGTCATAAACCACTTCTAAAAATCTCATACACTGAGAAGAAGCATTAACAAATATCTTCAACAATTATTATTATGCATACTTGGTGGATAATCAAATATAACATGCTAGAAAAGACTATCTTTTACTAGACAAGATCAACAAGATTTGTAACCAAACTCAATTATATAATATGTAAATAGGAAAAATCACTTTTTTATTACTTCAAGATACATTAAAATAATAAATTGGCTAGGGTTTTACCCTTAACCAATAAAGGATGCTCAAAAAAGCCCAAAAAGTCACTACTTATAGCATTTGAGAGAGGAACAAGGAAAGGGAAGTCCACAAGTCACTTGGACACTTGTCATGCTAAGAGAAGAGGTTACATGTGGATGAGAAGAAGATGTGAAATTGACCATGTAAGGTTAGAAAGTACAATTTTCAATATAGGGCATGAAAAAAAGATAAAGGTTAGAAGAAGATGTCTAATCTCTCTTCATGCCAAGTGTCAATGTGGCATGAAATTCCTTATGTTGGCTTAGAAAATTGTAATCATAATTTATCTTTGTTGGAATGTAATAAAACTAAATATGGATAATTATAATAATTTTACTGAGGTTTATGGGTTATAAACATGCTTCTCCATTAATGCTTTCTTAGTTAGGTCCTTATTCAAGGGTTAGTAAGGGTTTTAGGTCTTATAAGATATTATGACTTGTTAATAAATATGTGACATTATAACTACCAATAAATTCCAAAAATTCAATGTATAAGACCTATATCAACCTCCCCAAAATCCTTATACCTCCATGTACAACCTAAGGGTAGATGTGAGCACTCAAAGTTAGCTTATCGAGCTTTGACCTTCATTTCTTGTAGGATTGAATTATATTTAAGACAAAATTGGATTTATCTATGACTTAAATATATTAAAATAGATTTTAAACATCTAATGTGACCATAAAAACATTCCCAAATGGATTAAAATGTTATCCTGAGGTTGGAAGTGAAGTTGACCTTCCATTTGGCTAAAGGTTTAATCATGCTTAACAGGCTTGATTATAACCCTTATGGTCTAGGCCAATTTATTGAGTTTCATAATTATTTTAAAGGTATATTGTGTTTTTTTGGATGTTATTAAATTTAATAATTCACCTTATGACCCTCCAATCATTCCTCATCTCTTTTTCTCATTTACCAACTTGTCCTAGTTGGAGATTGCTTGGTTGCGTTGTATGTAGGAGACTTTAAACCATTTTGAGAATATTGAGATCATATGAGTTTTACATAGAACCCATTAACCATAAATACATCTCATAATATGTTCCTTTATGTCCCCATGGCATCCTATGAATCTTCTTCCCCATTTTGGCTTCATTTACTTGTCTTGCCAAAACTCTAATTTTCTTGATTAACTAATCTATGAGATAAAATAGTGATGTATATCCCTCATATTCAAGGAAAATTGAATGTTTGAAAAGTTTTATTAGGTCCTAAGGAATATATTTACTAAATTAATAATTATGACTCACCCATTTAGGCACCTAACCAAGTCAATTTATCCAAAAATAGCCTCCAAAAAGGACTGAATTTTGCTTTTTTCACTTTCACCGAAGAATGACTTCTCAAGGATAAATCCAACATGATTAGGTTCCCTAAACGTTTTAAAAATCTTAAATTAATGATAAATAATATTAACACTCACCAAAAACCACTCTTCTCTCTTAGATTCTTCATCCTTACCCATTGATTGTATGAACTATCACCCTTGGGCTAGTATGAACTATCACCCTTAGGCTAGTATGAAGAGTAGATGATCAAATTTAAATAAGTATTGAAGTATGTAAAAACACTTTCTCAAAATATAATGAATCATTTTAAATCTATTTTCAAACCTTATTTATCCTCTTTATCATTTTCATCTCTTTGCCTTAATCAAGACTAAACACTGAGTTGTAGGTGTTCATAGGACCTTAAGAAGTCTGTAAGCTTGTTTTACATCATCAAGAGCTTATGGAGATAATAATGGTCTTGATTAATGTTATATATGTCTTTTTAATCATTTTAAATCTCCATATTCCATTTACATGCACCTTGAACTCACAAAACTGAGTTTTATCTCTTGATTGTGTTTTGTGTCTTAGAAAGGGACTTGTAGGTGACCATGCTTGTTTGGGCTTGATGATAGTGTCTAAAATATTACCTAGAGTACCTTAAGAACATTTATTACTTATTTTAATTTACTTTTCCTATATTTCCTAGGCTAAACCACATAAAAAACCAATCCCTTGGATTTCTACCCCTCACAATTAGCTATAGTTGAATGTGTGGGGTCCTGTAGGTGTACACGAGATTCAAAAAATAGTATATCAAAATTATTATTATGATTATCATATTAATTGGTAAAAAATTCAATAAAGAATTCCATTTAAAACATGATAGCATGCCTTTTTGGATTTTTAGGATATCAATGGTCACTCAAAGCTCAAAACCTATAGATATAGAGGAGCTTAGTGCTTAAATGGGCAACTTTGAGGCCACTAAAAATCACCTTTCACTAATCCTCTTAGATTAATATTTGGAATATCTCTTATAATTAATATAGGATATAATATTTGGTCATATATATGTATCATAACTCTTTGTAACCTTGTTATAAGATACCTATAAAATGGCTTGGACCTTTATTTTCACTTTTTAGGGAAAATGTCCCTGAACTCAGTCATCTTATGTTTGAAGGTGATCCATAATTATATTTGTCCATTTTAAACTTAATAAGATCTAATATGATCAAATACAGCTACTATTATTCCAAGTAATATTTTTCCATGTTCCAATATCCTATACAAGGACCTTTATAGCTCTATGATGCCACTTGTAGGTGGGTATTTTTCACATATAGGTAGTAAAGCAAACTTGGATAGTATGCAAGATATATATGTTCATGATCAATTATATGCCCTCACCATAATTTAAAATGTATTATTATCACTCTAAAATATTTAAACACTTATCAAAACTCCCATTTCAGCATGACATCATCAAGGAGAGACTCATGTAGGTGCATTTAAGTTGTATGTAGGTAATGGACATAATTGGAGAAATGTGTGTAGATGAATGGTATTATGAAAAATATTAAAATAATTTAAAATACATAAAATTTATGTTTTTCACTATGGGGATCTTGAGATAAGTTTCAAATCATCTCTTCTAATGTGATATCTTCTTGCAAACACTTGTTATAGAGCAGGCAGTGATAACTAGTGACTAGTTGGTGTGATGCATGAGCTTGCAACCAACCTTGCATTTTCCTCAAAAATAAAAATTAACTCTTTTCATATATTTATGGCTTCAAAAAATTTATACATCTTCATTATAATTCAATTAACAAGCTAGGCAATATATATACATGTGACTGCAAGTGGGAGTGAGTGAAGAGTTGACTATGAGAAATGGCAAGATTAAAAGTTGATCAAAGCATGGTGTGATGAAACAAAACATTAAAATAGGTGATAATTATGAAAATTATACATGGTAAAAATAATATACCATTTAGACCCTTGCATAGAACTAAGCCTTCTCAAACTAAGAAAACTTGATTGAGACTTCAAATGGTTACACCTTCTTGCAATATGAGATGATTTGCCTATAAAAACACCATGAAACATTAAAATAAAATTAAATATAATTTTATTATGAATCCAAAATTATCTATAGTTATCATCACCAACTATATTTTACAAACCTATCCAAATTAGAGAAAAACCTATAGGGTGGAGGAAACACTGAGCAAAAAAACAGTCAACTTGTTATAGATAATTCATAAAGTATATTTGACCAATATTTTAATAATTTTTAATAAAATTAATATATCTTAGTTTAATTTCACCTTCCAAAGGCGTTTGGTCTTAAACCTCTTCAATTGGTCGTACCAAGCATAAACATACTGACCACTTTTATGTGCGTAGAAGGGTGAAGAAGGATCAGAATAAGTTTGGACCCTTTTTAGAACTTAAAAATCATGTAACTTATTAATATTAGTCTAATTAAGATGAAGATATGTTCCATGACCTTCTCCCACATTTCACCTTCCCTCATGGGACGTACAAGTGCCAAACTTCACTTTTTCAATTGATTTCTTGATCTTTAATTAGATAACTTGAAATTTTAAAATGTAACTAACATTATTGATATGTAATTTTAATTATTAGAAGTTTTAAAGTGAAATATGAAATTTAGACACCCTGAAAACCATGCCACTTATATTTATGACCCCTAAATGGCTACTAAGTGATTCAAAATGACATATAAACTAGTTAGACGATGACTAAGGCTAAAAATGCAGAAAATAATATCAAATGGACCATAAAATACCCTATGAAAAAATATTAGACTCATAAAACATCTAAAAATCAAGTTTTTACCAATAGGGATACCAATTTGACCTGTAGGGTCAAAGTTGGTAAATAAATTGGTGACTCATAGGGGTAGTATGCTTGCTATACTAAAGATCAATAGCCTTATCCTATTCATGGTCTAAGGTATTCAATTAATTCTTTAAGAAAACTATAAATTAATTGCCTAAACCACACACAAAACAACCATACCACACCAAGCAAACACAAAACAAATCAAGACACCAACAAGATTCACACATGTGCATAAGCACTTAAGGAAAACAAGAAAAATAGTATCTATTTATCAAGAGAGAGTTTAAATTTAGTAGGAATTTTTAAGATATATCCTATTTACTGGGATATAAATCTCCTCTCCATCTAGCTTTTAGAGTTGGAAATCATTGTGTTTCTTGAATTGAGTGATGACATAAGGACCACTCCACAGAACATCAAACTTTATGTGTTTTAGAAGTTTAGCACTATATTCATCCCACTTTATAACAAGTTCTCCTTCTTGGAAGGTTCTTTAAATGGATTTATTATAAAAATATTTGTTTGTTTTATCTTGATGATCTCTCATAGTGTTCATAGCTTGATCCTTTGTTTCTTCAAGATCCATCAACTCACATAACTTGACCTCCATGATTTCATTTTCCATCAACTCCAACTAGTAAGTAAGATCTAGAGTTGGTAACTCAAGTGAAATAGGAAATCTAGCCTCTATTCCATTAAACAAGTGTATATGTTGATTTTCTAATGGATCTCTTGGTAGTTGTAGTCCTTGGAGAAAAGTGACCACTTGCTAGTCCATCATGAAATTCAAATAATATATTATCAACCTGATCTGATTCAACACATCTTAGTAATACATCTAATAAATCCTTCCTAAATAATACTCCATCAACAAGTACATAAGGAATATATTGTAATATGAAGTACATTCTTTTGGCTCTATCTAAACTTTGTGGACACTCACCAATTTGAAGAAAATGGATCATTTATTGTGTCTAAATCCTCATTAGTGAGGATGAAACTATCATAGGGTCATCTTGAAGGATTATAATATCTTCCTTTTATTCCTTTAAATCTAAAGCAAGGTGTTCACATAATCCCTTCCCTTTCACTAGCTTGGTTGTCTTAAATTTTACATCATACTTCATTAATTTTGTAATCCAACCAACCCTTTTTTCATTAAAATATCTATTCAAAAGGAAGTATTTGAAATTAATATGAGGTAATAGTACATGAATCTTATTTATGGATAACATGTTCCTAAACTTATTTAGGCTTCCAACAATTGAAATGACTTGCTTCTCTACATAAGTGTATCTTACCTAATAGCCTTCCAATCCTTGGCTAAAGAATGAAATAGGCTACTCCAAGTTTTCTTCATTTTATTGAGTGAGCATGGTATATATTACCTCTTTATTTCAAAAAGTATACAAGTTTAAAATCTTTGAGAAATTAGGTCTTGCAAGAGTTGGATATTAAGCAATAGATTGGTTGATCTCTTCAAAACTCTCTTTCCTTCTCCTTGTCCAAGTAAACACTTCATATTTCCTTAGCATATAGGTTAGAGGCTTGAATAAATTAGAAAAATTAGGAATAAACATCCTTATGAAATTTATTTTTCCAAAGAAACTTTTCAAACGTTTCTTGCTTTTGGGTAAAGCCAATGCCAAGATTGCACTCACCCTTTCAGGATCTATGGATAGACCTTTATTTGTAACAATTTGTCCCAAAATTTTGCTTTCATGGAAAAAAAACACACTTATTTAGATTAAGAGAGATTCCAAACTCTCTACATTTCTCAAAAATATTCCTACTATGATTCAAATGATCCTTTGCATCCTTGAAGAAGACTGTGATATCATCAAGATACACCAACACTATATCATTTATTAGGCCTTGAAAAGCCATAACCATTTTAAATTTAAATGTTGTGATAGAATTAGACAAACCAAAAGGAATTTTATTTTAATCATATGTTCCCTATTTAGTGGTATATGTTGTCTTGTATTTATCTCCTTCCTTTACAAAAATCTGATTATACCCTGAATAACCATCAATGAGTGAGAACCTTACACTACTTGCCATAACTTGAAAAAATTTATCCATGGAAGGAAGAGGATAATGATCCTTCAGGGAAAATCTATTCAAATCTCTAAATTTAACACAACATGATTTCCCCATTATCATTCTTTATTAGGATTAAGTTTGCCAACCAAGATTATTTTAGACATAGTCAAATTTGTAAGCTCCTTCCTTATCTTATCTTGGTATAGATTAAATGTTTAAAGGTTGTAAATATTCCACAATATCCCACACTTTATGCTTATAGGATTTAATCAAAGAGTTTTTATTCTTATTTTGACCTCTCACTTGATTCACAATCAACTCATAATCACCATAAACTTGTAACTCTTTCACACCTCTTTTCCTAGCCCACTCAATGCCATGAATGAGGGAATCATATTATGACATTACAAGTAAAACTACAGTGAAATATAAAATTAGAGTAATACCTTTCCTTGGATGGAGATACTAACATTGCTCTGCTACCTGATCCAACCTTACTTCTTGATCCATCAAGATAGAGTTGCCATAAACCATCCAGCCTCATTTGGATTCATCAAATTTGGCATGAAAGAGCCTAAAATACACTCTGATACCATATTAATCTATGAATTTATAGGGATCATTTTAATAGTGTTTAGTTCCCCATTCATCTAGATTTATATCAGAAAGTCCTTTAAGAGAAGAAGTTGGAGATTGATCCATGTGAAGCTCTTCCTCATAAAGAATAACATAATTGAAATTTTAAAACCTAGGCATGTAGGGTTATAAATTATTGTGATGAATAGATTCTGATTAAATCTTTACCTTGGTACCATAATTTGTTCTAAAAACCATATATGACTAATTTGTTATCAAGTATCCACCTATCTTGGCTATAAACTCTCTTGACAAACAAAAAGCAAAGTATGGGGGTAAATATGTAACAACCACATCATGAGGGATGGAGAAATTAGTAAAATCATGTAAAATAAAATTTATATCCTTTATTACTCCCAAGGCCTTTACTGGTGACCCATCCAATTATAGAACTCTTTTAGCCATTGGTTCATACTTGAGGCCTAGTTTATATGCTATTGACTTAGGTATAAATGAATTACTAGCCCCATTATCTATGATAAAATTATGAAATAAACAAATATAAATAATAAATGATAGATAAAAATGATAAGTATTATTATTTTTATTTATTTTTTCATCAATGAGTTAGTTTCATTCACCAAAACAACATTTTTAGTTCTTGTTGATCCAGTTGGTTTACCTAGTCCAAGAATTTTTTTTTGGAGAAAATTCTTTTGTACTAGTATTTTCAATGAATCCCATAATGAAATATTCATGTGTTAATTATTAATTTTTTCCACAACATTGATATAAGGATTATTCATCTTGAATTTCTCTTTTGAAGCACTAGTAAATTATGGTGTAGCATGTGGAGGTGGATGTGTAGAAGTTGGTATTGAATTATAAGATTTAAAATTTTATTACACCTTAGGATCTGATTTAGTCCCACCTACCATTTTGGGTGATTTAAGAGTCAAAATATATCCTTTATTTTCCCCTTGTGTCTCTTCAACATCCCTCTTCTTAGTGTTATAGGATACACTAGCATTCACATTATTTAAACTTCCCAAATGATTCATGACACAAAATTCTCCCTCTAAATGATTCATAAGAGTATAATAGAAAAAATTATCCATTTTCCATTTCATTTTGCATTGTCACCTCAAAATTGGGAAATTGAGGTACTTGACTACCTTGCATTGTCGTGGCTTGACTACGCATTTCATTGGCATATGCAACTTGGCTTTGATTTTGGTCATTTGAAAGATACCATGGTTGTTCTTGAACAAAATTATTTTGAGTAAGAACAAGATCTATATAATATGATAGGGCATTGGGATTAAAACATTTTTTCTAGCTTGAGTTATTTGACCTCGTCCTTGAGAATTACCTTGAAAAGGAGGCCTACTTGCTTGTCCAAATTGATTTTAGGGATGATAAGGCTTGTAATTTTGAGATTTTTGTCTTTTGAGAGAAACCAATTAATTAGTAACACTTTGAAGTAAAATATTGACTTCATGAATCTCATTAGTAGGGGCAAGGTCAAACTTCTCTTGGCTATTAGGTAAAGGAGCCAAGGTAGGTAATGCAATTTGACTAGGACTGTAAGTCAATGAATAAGGGAATTGGTGGTCTAGGAGAAACATTATCTAATTGAATAAGAAAATTCTCAATATTAATAACTATTTAATAGGCACTAGGTAGTGTATTCCCACCCATGGATTAGATCATCATGGCTACATCACTATTCAATGCTTTTAGGTAATATAAGAAGTCATAATATAGAATAGGTATCACAAGGGCTAGGATCTATCCCATGTCTTTTGAAATCTAGAGTTAAAATCTTGCATGAAATCTTGAGGATCCCTCTTGATAGTGGTCAATTTCTTAGCTAGTGACAAGTAATCACTCTTCTCTTCAAACCTCTTAGACAATAGATTTCCTAGTTCATCCCATGAATCAATGGAAGCATGAGCTAGAGTTCCATACCAATCTAAAGCTTTCCATTTGAAATACAATGCCAATATCCTGATGGATACATTATATTGAGTTATATTATGGATGTTGCATAAGTTTTTGATGTTTTCAATGTGTTTAATTGGAGTAATATGACCTTCTACATTAAAATATGGAACACTTTTAAGGGTTGTTCTAGGAATTTGGTCATATGAGGCAAGATTAAAAGGAGATGATCTAGTCAAGGCTATAAAAGGAAGGTTTAGCCATATTAGAAAGTAAATTATGAGTATTAGGGTTTTAACCAAGTAAATTTAGAATTTATAAAAACTAACTCCATTGAATAAGGATGAGTATTCATAAATTTGAACCTTTTGATAGAATAACAAGGCAATTGCACAATCTCAAAAGGTATACCTTTAGCAGAAGACCTGGTTATCACCTTTGTCATGGAAAATAAGGACTGATTATCAACCAAAGAGTTAAAAACTTAGTGGAGCACTAGGTACTAAATATAGATGTTCTTACAACTATAAATATGCCAAGATCAACACCAATCTTGGATAATCTTCTTGGACTTAGAGTCCCATCAGGCATGCCACAAACTATTAACACATTGATTTGCACCCATTAAAGAGATGTATTAGTTTTCCTCATCCAAGTGGGACAATTTAAACATATAATAAGCTATGGGTAACCAATAGGTGATATAAATCTCTAGAAGGGATAGTTCCCTTGATGTATTCTTTGAAGTACATTCCTACTTATCAACTTTAAATGAAAAGGGTTTAAAAGATAGACTAAAAGAGATAAAATGTGATGCACCAATAATGAGTTTCCTCCTATTGACTAAACTTATACTACTTAGAGAAAATAAATGCTTCTTTCACACATAACTCACAACTCAAGATAGATTTTTACATAAACGTTTCATATGCTAGGTTTAAGAGGTATATTGATATTTAGGAGGGATAATGAATAATCCTTTGGATAATATATTAATAAACCACTTATAAAACTCTCATACACTAATAAATAACACTAATAAAGACCTACAACAATTAATATTCTACATACTTGGTGGACAATCAAAGATAACATGCTAGAAAAGATTATCTTTCACTAGACAAGATCAACAAGATTTGTAAAAAGACTTAATTTTACAATATATAAGTTGTAAAATTCACTTTTTTATTTCTTCAAGAGACATTAAAATACAAAATTGTCTAGGGTTTCACCATTAACCAATGGAGGCTTCTCAAAAGAGCCCAAAATGTCACTACTTATAATATTTGAGAGGGGAATGAGGAAAGGGAAGTCCAAAGGTCATTTGGACACTTGTCATGCTGAGGGAAGAGGTTAAATGTCCATGAGAAGAAGATGTGAAATTGAACATGCAAGTTTAGAAAGTACAAGTTTCAATCCAAAGCATGAAAATCTTGGAATGTGGCATGAAATTCCTTATGTTGGCTCAAAAAATTACCTTCATCATTTAGCTCTATTATAACTTCCCAAAAATAAATAGGGATAGGTTTAATGATTTTACTTAGGGAGAGGAGTTATAGACATGATTCACCATTCATGTTTTCTTAGTTGTGTCTTTATTCAAGGGTTAGTAAGGGTTTTAGTTCTTCTAGGCTCTTAATATTTGTTCATAAATATATGAAATTACAACTACCAAAAAATTCTAAAAATTCAAGGTTTAAGACCTATATCAACCTACCCAAACTCCTTATACCTCCATGCACAACGTTAGGGGAGATGTGAGCACTCAAAGTTAGCTTATCAAGCTTTAACCTTCATTTACTATAGGCTTAAATTATCTTTGAGCCAAAAGTGGCTTTATTTGTGACTTCCTTACATTATAATATATTGGTAACATCTACTATGACCATAAAAACATGATTAAATGGATTATAATGTTCTCCTAAGGTTTGAAGTGAAGTTAACCTTCCATTTGGCTCAAGGTTTAATCATGCTTGATAGACCTGACTATAACCCATGTGGTATAGGCCACTTTATTGAGTTTCATCCTTATGTGAAAGGTATATTATGTTTTTTTGATGTCATTCAGCTTCCCAAGTCACCTTAAAACCATTTTATCAGTCCTCATCTCTTTTTCTCATTCACCAACTTGGCCTAGTTGGAGATTACTTGGTTGAGCTATGTGTAGGAGACATTTGACTATTTTGAGATGTCTAAGCTTATATGAGTGTTTCATAGAATCCATTAACCTTAAATACACCTCATAATATGTTCCTTGAGGTCCTCATGGCATGTTATCAAGCTTCTTCCTGATTTTGGCTTCATTTCGTTCTCTTACCAAAACTTTGATTTTTATGATTGAGTGACCTCTGAGATAAAATATTGAGGTATATACGTCCTATTAAAGGAAAAATAAAGGTTTGAAAATTTATATTAGGTTATAATAAATCTATGTACCAAATTAATAAGTCATACTCACTCATTTAGGTGCCTAACTAACTCAATTTATCATTAAAAGGCCTCTAAAAAGGGTTGTATTTTGCATTATTTACTTTCACCTAAGAATGACTTCTTAAGGATAAATCCAATGTGATTAGGTTAATTAAACATGCTATCTATATTAAATTAATTATAAATATGATTAAAACTCACCAAAATCCACTTTTCTCCCTTAGATTCTTTACCCTTACCCATTGAGCAACATGAGTCTCTTAGTGCAACTATATGGACTGTCACCCTTGGGCTGATATGAAGAGTAGATGATCAACTTGAATTAAGTATTGGATTATGCAAAAAAAATTTATTAATATATCATGAATAATTTTAAATCTATTTTCAAACCTTGTTTATCCTTTATAGCATTTTCATCTCTTTACCTTCATCAAGACTAAGCACTCAGTTGTTGGTGCTCATAGGACCTTAAGAAGTTTGTGTAAGCTTGTTTTAAATTTTAAAGAGATTATGGAGATCATAATGGTCATAATGAAGGTTATATAGGTTTTTTTCATCATTTTAACTCTCCATATTCCCTTTACATGTAACTTGAGCTCAAAAAACTAAATTATATCTTTTGATTGTGTTTTGTGTCTTCGAAAGGGACCTATAAGTAACCAAGATTGTTTGGGCTTGATGATAGTGTTTAAAATATTACCTAGAGTCCCTTAGGACAATTTAGTACTTGTATAAATTCAATTTTCCTAGTTTTAATAAGATAGACAACATCAAAAACCCAATCCCTTGGCTTTCTACCCCTTACAGTCAAATATAGCTGACTATGTGGGGTCATGTAGGTTTACATGAGATTCAAAAAATAGTATATAAAAATTATTATGAAGATCTTCATGTACATTGGTAAATTGTTCAATAAATAAGACCATTAAAAATATGAGAGTATTCCTTATTTTATTTTTATGATATCAATGGTCACTCAAATATCAAAACCTATAGATATTAATGGAGGAACTTAATGCTTAAATGGACAACTTTAAGGCCCCCAACAATCACCTTTCACTAATCCTCTTGGTTCCATATTTGTCATATATATTAATGATAAATTATATGACCTCACCAAGATTTAAAATATACTCTTATCACTCTAAAATATTGAAACAATCATCAAAACTCCCATCTCAACATGACATCATCAAGGAGAGACTCATGTAGGTGCATTTAAGTTGTATGTAGGTAGTGAACATAATTGGAGAAATGTGTGTAGATGAATGGTCTTATGAAAAATATTAAACTCATTTAAAATACCTAAAATGTATGTTTTTCACTATGGGTATCTTGAGATAGGTCTCAAAACATCTCTTCTAATGTGATATCCTCTTACAAACTCTTGTTACAGAGCAGGCATGTATAGCTAGTGAGTAGTTGGTCTAGTACATGAGCTTACAACCAACCTTGTATTTTATTCAAACATTAAAATGAATTATATTTAGATATTTATGAATTTAACAAGTTTATACACCTTCATCAAAATTCCATGAACAATCTAGGCAAGCTCTATACATGTGATTTCAAGTGGGAATGAGTGAAGAGTTGACTATGAGATATGGTAAGACTAAAAGTTGATCAATGCATAGTGTGATGAAAAAAACATGAAATTAGGTGATAAGTATGAAAATTAGACATGGGAAACATCATATCCCATTCACATGAGACCCTTGCATAGAACCAAGTCTTCTCAAATAAGGAAAACTTGATCGAGACTTCAAATGGTTGCACTTTCTTACAACATGAGATCATTTGCCTATAAAAACACCATGAAATATGAAACAAATATTTAATATAATTTGAGGAGGAATATAAAATAATCTAGAGTTAACATCACCAACTAGATTATATGGACCTATCAAAATTAGATAAAAACCTATAAGGTGTAGGAAACAGTGAGTAGAAAAACATAGTCAACTTGTTAGAGATGATACATAAAGTACAGTTGACCAGTTTTTGAAAAATTGTTATGGAAATGAATCTATATAATTTTAATTTCACCTCTCAAAGGTTTTTGGTCTGAAACCTCCTCAACTGACTGTACTAAGCACAAAACTACTGACGACTTCTATGTGACTAGAAGGGTAAAGAAGGAACAAAATAGTTTTGGACCCTTTTTAGCACTTCCAAAGCATTTCAAGAACTAAAATTAGTCTAAGTAAAATTAATATACATTACATGACCTTATCACACATGTCAGCTTCCCTCTTAGGCTGTACAAGTGCCAAAATTCTCCTTTTTCAGTCGATTTCTTGATATTTAGCTAGATAACCTACAAGTTTTAGGTGGAACTAACATTATTAATAGGGAATTTGACTTTTTGGATGTTTTAAAGGAAAATAGGAAACTTGGATACCTTTAAAACCATTCCACTTACATTTATGACCCCTAAATTATTAGTGACTCAAAATTACATATAAACTAATTAGATCATGACTAAGACTAAAAAGGCATCAAATAATATCAAATGGACCATAACATACCCTATGAAAAAATATTAGTCCCCTAAAACATCTAAAAATCAATTTTTTACCTATAGGGGTTCTAATTTGACTTATAGGGTCAAATTTGGTCAACACTTAGTTGATAGTATGTGATGAGATAAGATGCACTGAGAAGAGTGGTCAAGAAAAAATTTGAAGGCAATAGAGAATTTAAAGGTGGATAATTTATTATGGATTCATGTAAGTCAAGTATGATGTCAAATGTGTTTATGTGTATGGAAGAGAGATGTCAGGATGATGTCAAAGGTGTTCAGGTGCATGGAAGAGAGATGTCAAGTAATATGAAGCTTGGTCATGTGGTTTTAGGTTTATATGAGGCTATGGTGAAGTGATATGATTAAGGTGTAATGCCTTATATCTACTCTGTGTGTGTGTGTGTGTGTGTGTGTGTGTGTGTGTGTGTGTGTGTGTGTGTGTGTGTGTGTGTGTGTGTGTGTGTGTGTGTGTGTGTGTGTGTGTGTGTAATTTTTATTAATTTTAATATATTTTAATTATTTTAATAATATTTTTAGGTCATGTGTGTGGTGAAAATATTGCTCATGAGTTAACCTATCTGGTTCAAATAAGACAATGAGATATAAGGTTATGAGATTGGTTTGCAAGACTAATATTTTCCATTTAACCATATGATATTTATATTTTATAATGGTATAATAATATTATATAATAATCTACATGCATCATAATTCATTTAAAATGTCTATACAAGTGTTGAATGTCTAAGTCACCATGACTATGTTTTGAGGTAATCTAGCAGTTTTGAGTGAGTGAGTTGTAGAGGTGTTCTTGAATCCCTATCTTCTGAGTGGAAGTGTATAATTATTTTTATTATTACCATAATATAATTTATAACATATTTATATATATTTTTTATAATATTTTAAATTCATAATTATGTTTTATATTCATTCTTTCAAGATAGCTTGTAGAGGCACATAGGCCTACTAGGGCAATTTGTCCTAAATAAGGTTTCAAGGTATGAATTAAGGATGAATATATAAAAAATAATGGAGGAGGTTAGAATATTTACTTTAATAAGTTTTTTAATTTTTATTAAAGTGTTTTATAAATCCATCTTGTCCCAATAGAATGAAATTTTGGCATTAAGAGATAGACCTAATGTAATTAGGTCTCCATAAGACCTAAAAAAGAAATGAGTCCTAATTAAGTCATGAAATACCAAAAGGGACTCAAATATCACTTGTTTCATATCAAAAAAATTTAATAAGACCTACTATGTTTCCTAACTAAGGGGCTAAGGGTGTATGGTTGACTAAGTTGTAAATGAACAAGGAATGGTATATATGGAAGGCAGTTTGAGGCCTATTTGAGTAAGTTGAGTGTATGAAAATAAAAGAACACATTATTGAGTGTAAGGAGGCATTTTATAGAATTAAAGGAGTGTATATGATATATAATAAATATATTATAGTGTGTATTCATATTAAAATCAAATTCATATGAACTAATCAATCTTGAAGAGACCTAGTTGAGTAAAGAGGCATAAAAGGTAGTTTGAGAGGGATAAGAGTGTTAAGAGAAAAAGAGGTGGCCATTATATACACATAATATTTTAAAAATTTATCAAATAATGATTATTTACATCTTTTAGGAACCCATATAAACTTAATCTCTCTAAGTGCATGCCCTAAGGGGTGCACCAAGAAAGGGGTGGGTAGACCATTGGTGCTTTGCAGGATTGTTGTCCCTTATTTCCACACTATTATCAATCCAAACAACTCCTAAAACCATTCCCTAAGTTATTAATCCTCTTTTTAAAACTCCTATATTCTTTTCCATTCTTCATCCTTATTTTTCTCACCTTAGTCCCATTTTTTAAGTCAGTTTTACTAGGTCGACTAGGTCGAGCTTATATAATTTTGGGTGATTTTCACTTAGGAACTAGTTTGGCTCTTAGTCGCTTAGCTCATGACCTAGTGAATTATTATCCAAAAGTGTGCTAGGTTTACTAGGTCAACCCTATTATCCAATATTTTTGGAAGGTTTTATTAGAAAATCTACCTATATATACAAGTTCATTTTTCCATTATTTAGAGAAGAGAATAAGAAGTAAGTGTTATTTTGCATCTACTTATCCACCATTATACTTGAGGAGAAGGCTTAGGGTTTCATAATTTATTTGGAGATATAGATCTTGTCTTTTGGATAAGTCTTTTGGATGAATTTATAGGTTATGTATCCTAGATCTTATTTATCCTTGTCATCCTTACATATCACAACAACCTATTGTGAAGCACCTTGGCCAAGGGAGAGATTAACACACAACGGGTTTGTTTCTAAAGGTAAGTATTCCTAACTTTGTCCCTCCTTTGTAAGAGTAGATAGATATGAATTTGTACTTATCTACCATGCATTAGGATTTTATATACATTTACATTAGTATATGTATCTTATGCATGTTTAATTTTATTTATTTATAACCCCCACTTTGTGCCATAAGTTTTGGTGAGCACTAGATTATATTTTGCTTTACTTATTATTAGTCTAGTGAGATATCAAAACATAGGAATCCCTTAGGGTTATTATGTGATTGTGTTTGACTAAAGGCTTTGTAACCCTCCCTATCATGGTGTATTATATTATGGTATCCCCTAATCAGGTCTAGTGGATCCCCATATTGGTCATGCTCCCACTTAACAAATGTGTCCCCAATTAGAAGTGTATGGTATGATCTATCTTCTCCAAGTTAAGATTTGTTTATAGACATGATATATTTTTTATTATATATAATCATCATCTATTGGTTGAGAAACATATTATTGTAAAGGTGATCAAAGTAAGTAGGTGGTTGAGTTGGTTTTGAATCATCTAGGGGGTTATGCCTCCTTATAAGTAGGTGATTGCTAAAGCCTAGTCAAATGGGTGTTTGTCTAGTTGGGGTTGGTGCTTCACTAAATTCGGTTTTTTTATTATAGGACTATAGTCCATTTGTATATATCAATGGATTTTCTTCCCTTTGAGGGTTTTCCACATATGTGATGTGTTTTTGTGTTTCATGCTTATGTGGATAGTTATTTATGCTTGCTATATCTATATGTTTATTTGAATGTTTCATTATTTATTAAGTGTAATTGAATTAAAGGTTTTGAAGACTGATTCGCCCCCCCTCTCAATCACTATGCTTCTAATAGGATCATTCAATTTCATACACACCACTTGATCTTATTACACTATCTCTATTGTATTAGAGACACTATATAAGTAAGTGAAGTCCATCTCACTTTCTTATGTAGGGGTAGTAATATGAGATAAAATACATAAAAATAAACACAGATTCAAATAAAATAATCCAATAAGAAAACATGTTAATATCAATAATATTAATGCATAAATCTAGTCTATCAAATGTAATGCAATAATTTAATAAACAATCCATTTATTACATCATAATAAACAAAATCATAAATAGTCCCTATTATAAACATACTAACTAGGTTCAATTTATACATAGGCAGCTAGTTACTAATTATCACAAAGTGACTTATAGGTTATATTCTCCATGGAATAACTCATTAAATCTAGATTTACCAATAGATAATCATAGACTAAATTAAAATGAGTTGTATTTAAACAACATAATTTATTGTTCAACCAAGATTCACTATATAACCAAGTACCCATATACCCTGTAAAATAAAATTGACTACCGAAACAAAATAGATAAAATATAACTAGATTTAGTTTAAGTATAGGTAGCCAACCATATGTAATCACATTAATAACTTGTATACATTATACTCTAAGTAGGCATCCTCTACCTATTACTTAAAGTATCCCATATAATATTGGTAAACAACTCAATTTATAATAACAAATTTACCAAAGCATTCTAAATCAAAGACCTCAATATTCATAATACACACAATACTTATAACCAACTATTTATACTAAAATTTCATATATTCAAAATCATATAAAACCCTTAAATTGGCATAATTTAATAAATTATTTAAAAATAATCAAACTATACACTCAGCTTGAGTCTATTCAGTAGTAAAATGAATTACATAAAAATCCATTAGATATATATTCAAATTTGTAGGTTTTTATTAAAACTTAGATTCTTCCACATAGATTCCTTTATGCAAAGTTGTATACCTAAACGAATATATAAATTCATAGAATTGAATATATACAAAATATAGAAACTATTATAATGAGTATAGGATAGTTTGGATTCTATATAAGTGGATTGTCATGTAATTACAATTTATTTATAACTTATAATTTACCCTTAGAGTTATAAGTTCCACATTTCAGAGATTAAAGCACATTTATTCAAACTTACCTGAGTCACTATATATATATATATATATATATATATATATATATATATATATAATAAGTTCCACATTTTAGAGATAAAATCATATTCATTCAAACTTTGCTGAGTCACTATATATAAAGATTTTATCCATGCTTAAGTATGTTTAGACCTCTAATTAAATTGACCTAACTAAATCTCTAATGATGGTGACATCACCTAAACTTAAGACCTCATACATTTTATCTATACCAAAAATACTCCAAAGCCCATATATAATCAATATTGTCCAAAACATACTAAATAAAAAAACCTCATTATTTTTAAATTGGACTTAAATACCCACACTAACTATAATACATAAATTCAACATAGTTATATGTTATACCTAAGTATATCTTATAAATTTCATGAATATATATTTATACACAGATATGTAACAAGATTCAAATCTAAGATAACTATAATATATAACTAATGCCAATAGATATTGTTTAAATTTTATTCTTTTGAATTAATGCATACCTATAAAATGCATAGATTAAATCAAAAAATTTAGACTTATGTAACTATATCAGTATATAATATTATTTATATATATATACATACATACATACATACATACATACATATATATATATATATACACACACACACACACACACACACACACACACACACACACGTATGTATGTATGTATATGTATTCAATTATAACCAAAGTATATATACATTTATGTATATATATTTAAATAAAATCTTAGTTAGGGTTTTATCTATTAAAGTATAGACTTAAATATAGTTATATATTAAATATATATACACATACACTATTATGTATATATACCCCAAGTTTTTGAAGACATGTAAGGTGTATATATATATATATACACACACACATATACATATATATACATATACATATACATATACATATATATATATATATATATATATATATACATACATACATACATATATATATACATATACATATATATATATACATATACATATATATATGTATGTGTATATATATATATATATATATATATATACATATACATACATACATATATATATATATATATACATATACATACATATACACACACACACACACACACACACACACACACACACACACACACACACACACACACACACACACACATATATGTATGTATGTATGTATGTATGTATGTATACCATCATATTTGTATATATATCCCTAATAAATACATATATTCACATCTACATTATTACCCTAAAAAGATATATCATTTAGAAACCCAAACTAGAAATTAAGTCAAACACCCATTAATTAAAATTATAGAATTTAAATTTATAAGGGTTCAAAAATTAATATCACATAGTCATTTCACTTAGGGTTTCCTTTCACAATTTCATAAACACTACACACAAAAAATTCAAATACAAAACCAACCTAGAAGGGTGAACAAAATGTCATAGAGTTGAACCAACTATTTCCTCAGCTCACCAATTCCTCCTCTCCTCTCTCTACCTCCTTTATCCAAGATCCTCCTCATGTTTCAGACTTTCTTCATCTTCCTTTTATTCTTCTCCATGCCATCCATTTCTCCATTTTTCTTGGTAAACCAAAAACACACATGGCATAACAAACCAAAAATATCATCATGCTAAAATTCATCACCATGGAGCTCACTCAAATGAAACAATGATTTTTCCAAAATGATGCTTAATTTGTAGTCAAACAAGGTTATAAACCTTAATTCTCTAAACTTCCAATTAAACTATGATTAATATATCCTTAGGTTCAAAGACTTCAAACAATCATGCATCAACTTATATAAGTTTATAAACATCATTATTCCATGCAAATAGACTACCACACCATATAGTCTAATGACTATGGAGAGACCATTAAACTACTATCAATTGACCTTATTACATTAAATAATGCTAATTTATTTTAAATAAAGTCAATAACTAGACTTTTTGATTGATAAATGGATTACCAAATACCATAATAAAATTAAAAAAATATGACTAACTTAAAACTAGGTATTTCATAGAATTAAACACAATTAGTCTATATTACCTACATTTGAATGTCAACATAACCAAACATAACACTCAAATGGTATACATGCCAAGCAAGACTCAATCACCAAAAAATTCATATGATATTATTTCTATTATATAATTAATATTCATAAATGAATAATATTGGATTTACTATTATAGCTATTTGATGTTGTTTGCTAATGTGTTAGCAATAAAAATACACAATAGAATATATACAACTAATGATTAAACTAAGGTAAGTTTTAGATTATGGTAAAAGCAGGTTTTGAAGGGGCCCCAAAACCCTAGTACAAGGAAAAGAGATAGAGCAACCGAAACACAGACAAAGTCTAAAAACTACTACAAGGATGTAGCAAAAACAGGTTTTAAATGGACCTGAAACCACCGAAAAGATAACCGGTCACAACCCAAAAAAATAGAGTTCTGGCACCACCATAGACATAGGAAGACAACAAGAAAACAAAGAACTAGACCAGATTCTTTACGAGCAAGAGGAACCATATTATTCATCCAGTTCCAATATCATTTTCATTGTTTCTTTTTCTTTCCAAATAGTATCCTGGGTAGTGGTTTCCTCCAGCATTAAACTAAGGTAAGTTACATTAGTATGACATATTCATTTAAGCAATAACAATAGTATTCACAACTAATTAATTTAGTAACTAATAGATTATGAAATAAAATAAGATGATCATATATCAACACAAGATCACACTAAATATGCATAATAGAAATCAAAACATAACTAGAAATAATCATAAACACATTTATTATACTATGGTGTGGGCACATGTTTATGATTATTCCTATGTCATCTCCCAACATATCAATCTATGTCACCCTCTTTGATGATGCCCTCCATCCATCACACTCTATGTGGTGGATTTGTCCTGCATCCACCTCACATGCCATGATGGTAGTTATCTTAAATCATGATATATATCCATAAAAATATTGATGTATAAAATAACATACATGATCATCAAGTAAAAATATGAAAGTACAACTAATTCATAGCTAATAAATCATGTAAATTAAGCAACATAATATTGTCCCATAATCAACATATGACAAATCTTAATCAATAAATAGTTAGATAAACTAACAACCATAATAATCCATGGATAATCAGGTAAATCAACTTATAGAGAAATTGGGATTAGATAATTTGGAAATGAAAAGATAAACATGTAATGGTCAAGATTGATTGGAGATCTAGAACTTTGTCACTCAATTTTAAATTAGGAAGGGTAACATTTGATCTTAATAATTTTAAATATTTGTTCAAATTCTTAGAGGTGTTTTTAAAAATTAATAATATTTTTGTAGTTATAAAACACTTACAAGGGATGGTCCCATATAATTACTTAGGATAGAAAAATAAGACCAATTTAGGGATCAAGTTAATTAAGGTAAATTTGGGATAAAAATTACATTATCAAGAATTCATGACCAAATTTAATTATCTACAATATCATGTTAAAATTTTATGGTTACCATTCATAATAGGTAGTTTCCTCCCCTACCTAATCATAAATATAGAGATTATAAATTAATCACATTGTGAGCCTTGTCATCACTTCTACCTTTTGTATCCAAGAAATATTTGACAAACATTGTGTCTAATTACTCTTTATATTATCCACAACATAAAATGGATGCAAAAATTCCCCTCAGATGTGAAATAGTTGTAAATTTTACTAGTAGTCATTTTTTTAAATCTATATACAATGTAATTAAATGAGTTTTTGGATAAGTTTAAAACTAAATTATTGTATGAATTGGATGCCCAAAATAACTATCAATAATGATATAGGAAAAATCAAACCATTCATACACAATTGAACCATATTGTAGGGAAAAACCTAAAAATTACTAAAACAAGGGCTAACAAATCCTTTCCAAGGTTTAAATTTGAACCTACCAAAAAATGTACATATGCAATTTTAATGGTACAAATGTAACTTCATAGGATACGTTTCATGGAATTTTATTTAAAGCATAAAAATATAATAAATAATGTAATAATTTAAATCCTCTTTAAAATTAGTGTTTGAAACTCATCAAATTTACTAATGTATGGTGAGTGAAAATAAAGTGTCATTTATTACTTGGAAATAATTTTTCTAATAAATTTGAGAATGTATACAATGAGCTAGGATTACCCTGTAACTTATCCTATGCAAGACATCAAGACTTGGACAAGGTACATTAACTAGAACCCATTGATACTTAATGTATTGGGATATGATCAAATGTAATTGCTTAACCTATAAGGAGTATCACTTATCACACAAAATCAATGGTTAGTGTTCCAAAAACTCTAGGCAATCAATATAATGAAATAACCATGACCAAACCTTTTAATATTATAATTAATATAATCTAGTATTGCAAAGGTTATAAAACAATAAGGGGGGTGGTTAAAAATAAAATTAAAGGGGAAAGCAACCATGTTAGGAAAATGACGGCCTAAGTTACCTAAGGTAGGAAATGGTATTTTTTTAGTAAAAAGTATAGCCACAATAAGTATAATTGTAGAGGAGATTAAAATAAAGAGTTATGCATTCATTTAATCTAGTAATTATGCAACTCAAATGAAAGAGATAGTGTAATAATATAGTTACCTTAAACAAAACCTATTGAGCCTCAATCTCCCCTTAGCCAACAGCGTTTTTAAAGTTATTAGAGTGGTTATAAGGATAAAAAAGGTTGAATTAAGATCGAGGCTAAAATGTGTCCTATTATTCCATCTAAGATTCCACAAGACAAGATTTTCCCTCCAAGATAAGATATAAATAATGAATTTTCCAAATGTAAACTTAAGAATAATTAGGATCCATAAAAATAAAAAAATTAATTTTACTCTATATTATATTAAAATGGGATATTGTATTTATAATGACTAATGATCTTAACCCTTCCTAAAATTTTCGCTGACACCATCATCCAGCCTCAATGTATTTTATAATATGATGCTTTTCCTTTGACCTAGGTCAGTTAGGGATGACTTAATTTATAAGTGTGTACTATAAGTTTCATATTACACCAACCTAGACTGACTTAGTTTTAAATTTGGTGGGACTTAGGAAATATTCATCATGTTTGGCTGGTATAATAAGAAAATATGGGTCTTGGTATAGTTATGGGTAATAAATAAGAATAATTCTTAGGGGATCAAGTTTGGGGGAAGTGTAGTGGATATAGGCATGCTAGATAAATAAAAATGTCTCTTTAAAAGCACCATTTATCTACCCACCCTTTTCTTGGTGCACCCTTTAAGCTATTTACTTAGGGAGATTGAAACTCGAGAGGTTTCTACAAGAAAAAAGAGTTAGTAAATGATAAAGATTAAAAATATTATGCATATACATATGCCCCACTCAAATATTTTCATGTGTCAATATAGTGTAACATGGGATTATGATTCTATAAATAAAATAGGAACACACTAATTGAGATAATTAATTATAGTATAAAACAAAAAATAAATGAAAATACATATTTTTAAAATACATAATTTCACTTACCTTGTTGATATGAAAGATAATTTTCATGTGAATAATATGGAGAGAAGAATCTAATGTGGAAAAAAAAAGAAAAATATTTAACAAATAAGATATAATTCAAAAAAATTTAAAAAATATGGTTTTAGCTTAGAAACATTATTTACTTTGTTAGGATTTTTTAGCTTATTTTGGTTTGTGAAAAATACTTATAGAAACAAATTTATGATAAAAATATGGTAGTTATAAGTATATAATTAAAGGCTTTAAATTTTATAAATTCTATACAAATGGGGTGAATTACAATTCATTTGCAT